>CM035839.1:261777441-262330620 GCA_020510985.1 Pholidichthys leucotaenia
TAAACACCATTTTCTGAAAGGATATATGTTCGAAGGGTAGTATTTATATGTACGATTCATTATGTTCACTCTGGGACATTATGGGACACTATGGAATGGTGGGTGGGACAGCACTGTGTATATCTGTGTTGTTTGAGGCTGGTTTTGATGTAAGGACATCAATGTATGTTAGGATGGATGGGTGTTAATGTTGATTTGTAAAAAATACAGTAAATTGTTTACTTGGGGTCTTAAAGGTGGTAATTTGTATAAAATTCACATGGGTGTATTTATGGAAAACAGGAGATGGAATTAATAAGTGTTCACTTCTTCCTTCTCCCTTTCGAACAGCGTATACTGTTACTTTATTGCATTTGTCATTTGTTTGTTTTTGTTATACTTTTTTTGTTCGAAATAAAGTATCTATCTATCTATCTATCTATCTATCTATCTATCTATATAAAAAATACAGATGTCATGTTTCTCCTCAGCTTAATAAATTGCTTGGTTTAGTGAGTGAATCATTTTAAAGTGAGTGAATAAAGCATGTCACACCGTGGTGTTTTTATATTACTGATATCAGTATTAAGACTTAAAAAAATCAGCTGAACTTCGGTGAAAACTGTTTAGAAAATAGGTTAAATTACAGTAATGGAACCAAGCAGTCCCCATACAGGATAAAAAAAATCAGACACTGGAAAAAAATGTGACGTAACCAGTGTTGTTCATATTGTTCATAAGACATATTATTGTGTGACACGGGTGGTGACTCCACCTTTCCGGTTCCGCCACCACCTGGAGTATAAGAGGGCTGTGTGGAACAGGGATGGTCTCTTTGACCTCACCTCTGCCTGACGGCAGCATCTAGACTGTACAGTGAGTGCAATAATAAAGTCGTGTTCTGCTGCACCTCCAGCCTCATTACTGGTTCTCTGTTATGGACATAACATTTGGTGACAAGCATAAAAACATGGATCAGAATCAGAATCAGATTTATTGCCATTGTTCATGTAGTACACAAACTAGGAATTTGTCTCGGTGCAATGCTGCAACATTAAAACATGATAAGATAAAGAGATAAACTAAAAAACTTAAAGACTAAAAACATGCAATAAGTGTAGAATAATAAGTAATAATAATAATAATAATAATAATAATAATAATAATAATAATAATAATGAGTAATACTAGTCACAGCAGTTTTAAATAAATTAGCAAGTAGCAGATGATGTGGAGTACCACATAGTGCAGTCGATAATGCAACAGAAAAACAGTGATGAATGACATGAGTCTGGTTGAGCTGCTGTATATAGTGCACGAGAGTCAGTAAGTCACTTAATGTTCAGCAGTCTGATGGCAGAGGGGAAAAAGCTGTTCATGTGCCGGGAGGTTTTAGTCTGAATGGACCGAAGTCTTCTACCTGAGGGGAGGGTGGCAAACAGTACGTGACCAGGGTGTGAAGGATCGGCTATGATCCGGCCTGCACGCCTCCAGGTCCTGGAGATGTACAGGTCCTGGAGAGATGGGAGCTTGCAGCCGATCACCTTCTCAGCAGTGCGCACGACGCGCTGCAGCCTTAGTCTGTCCCTGGCAGTGGCTCCTGCGTACCACACGGTTATGGAGGAGGTGAGGATGGACTCGATGATGGCCGTGTAGAACTGCACTAACATCTTGGTGGGTAGCTTGAGCTTCGGAGGAGTTTCTGGCATTTGACCATTTTTGGAACTTCCTGGCAAGTCGCTGATTCCTTGGGTGAGGTGGTTCACCGCATTCCAAAATTATCTGGTGGCATTGAATCTCGGCGAACTGGAAAAACTGCGAGCATGAGCAGTGTTAGTTCATAATCTATGCATGGAGGGACAACATATTCGCAGCACCTTGGGTGATAGCGATAGTTTTGAGGACGTGCTTGAGCTAATGGGGCATTATTTTCACGCTCCTGAGAACGTCATCGTCTGGAGGATCCAGTTTCGGCAGCACCACCAGCAGATGGGAGAGTCGGTACAATGGTACATTGCGGATCTGCGTCAGCTGACCAGAGACTGCCAGTTTGGGGCTCTGGAGGAAGAGATGGTCCACGATCAGTTGGCGGCACACACGCTTTGTTTGGCGGCACAATCAAGGCTCCTCACACACTCCGGCGAATTGACACTAGCCATGGCTGTTGACGTAGCTCAGCAGTATGAAGCAGCGGATAAACTATCGCCGGACCTCGGTGAGAGAATGACACTCTGGCAATCAAAATCACAGTCAGCGGCACAGGATGTGGACCCGGGCAGCAACGATAGTGTAGAAGACAAGGAGGAATACACTACAGCTGTGAAAATAAGGTCCTCCCCGGGATCACCCAGGTGTTTGGGTTGTGGGTCCACTAAGCACCGGTATAAGGCTAGAGAGTGTCCGGCAAGAGGTAAACGCTGCAGCAAGTGTGGACTCCTACATCATTTTGCCAGGGCCTGTAAATAATTTGAGGGAAGTGGACTCCCCCGCCACGATTCCTACGGTTATTCACATTGTGTCTCCGAGCACAGATGGCCGTACGTACTGTATGATGGAATTGGACGGTGTGGAGGTACCGTTGCTGACCAACACAGGCACGGTGAGGTCCGTGTTGAATTGGCCTACTGTGAGGAGTCTTTTCCCATACTACCGAGTGAGAGGTCTTTCAACGCCATTTTGTGGATATGGAGGAAACAAACTGTCCATTGTGGGATCGCTAGAACTGACGGCGAGGTACAAGTCAGCAGAGGTATGCAATCTGCAGTTTGTGGTGACCGCCAGTGGTGAGAATATTATGGGCTGTGACCTTTTTTACGGACTGGGTTTCACGATCACCAGCGGTGTTGGAGAGGAGTGGTCGTTGGAGGACATGATTTGTGGGATGACGGGAAGACCAGGGGAGGCTGCAGGTGGTGGCTGTTCGGGAGGACGGATGCCTTCAGCTGTCTGATTGCTCATGGAGACACCCCAACGAGCTGCGGCGCGCAAATGAGGAGAAGGAGGTGTTGGGTCTCTGACGTGAGTCATCTTCAGGTGCGAAGAGGAGGAGCTCTGGACGGTACCCGCTGGACGGGTTCCTGGGGGGTGGTTTCTCCACTGGGACTGAAGGGTAGTAGGGAGCAATGTGGTTAAGCTATGATGTTAATATGTGGATTGCCCGGGCTATACAGTGATTATATCAATGTGTTTAATGCGTGAGGTTGCTATGGGAATTGTCCAGGTTATATAGTGATTATACTAAGGTGCTCATGGCATGGTGTTGATGTGAATAATGACTAAGCTGTTTATTGAATTCATAATTGAAGGTATAACCTGTGTGTATATACAGTTTCTCACAAAAGTGAGTACACCCCTCACATTTTTGTAAATATTTTATTATATCTTTTCATGGGACAACACTGAAGATATGACACTTTGATACAATGTAAAGTAGTCAGCGTACAGCTTGTATAACAGTGTAAATTTGCTGTCCCCTCAAAATAACTCAACACATAGCCATTAATGTCTAAACCGCTGGCAATAAAAGACAGTACACCCCTAAGTGAAAATGTCCAAATTGTGCCAAATTAGCCATTTTCTCTCCCCAGTGTCATGTGACTTATTAGTGTTACAAGGTCTCAGGTGTGAATGGGGAGCAGGTGTGTTAAATTTGGTGTTATCGCTCTCACACTCTCTCATACTGGTCACTGGAAGTTCAATATGGCACCTCATGGCAAAGAACTCTCTGAGGATCTGAAAAAGAGGATTGTTGCTCAACATAAATATGACCTAGGCTGTAAGAAGATTGCCAACACCCTGAAACCGAGCTGCAGCACGGTGGCCAAAACCATACAGTGGTTGAACAGGAAAGGTTCCTCACAGAACAGACCTCGCCATAGTTGACCAAAGAAGTTGAGTGCACGTGCTCAGCGTCATATCCAGAGGTTGTCTTTTGAAAATAGATGTATGAGTGCTGCCAGCATTGCTGCAGAAGTTGAACGGGTGGGGGTCAGCCTATCAGTGCTTAGACCATACGCCGTACACTGCATCAAATTGGTCTGCATGGCTGTCATCCCAGAAGGAAGCCCCTTTAAAAGATGATGCACAAGAAAGCCCACAAACAGTTTGCTGAAGGCAAGCAGACTTAGGACATGGATTACTGGAATCATGTCCCATGGTCTGATGAGACCAATATAAACTTATTTGTTTCAGATGGCGTCAAGTGTGTGGGGTGGCAACCAGGTGAGGAGTACCCCCGGTTTACCCCGGGATTTCTCCGGTTTCCTCCCACAGGCCAAAAACATGCAGGTTAGGTTAATTGGAGACTCTAAAGTGGCCCTAGGTGTGAATGTGTGTGTGAATGGTTAAGGGATAGCGCCGTACCGTGGCTGCTTCATCCATCCAGGTGGATGCCCTCAATTTCCCCTCTGGGGATCAATAAAGTATACAAAATCAAAAAAATCAAAAAAAGTACAAAGACAAGTGTGTCTTGCCAACAGTCAAGCATGGTGGTGGGAGTGTCATGGTTTGGGGCTGCATGAGTGCTGCCGGCACTGGGGAGCTACAGTTCATTAAGGGAACCATGAATGCCAACATGTACTGTGACACACTGAAGCAGAGCATGATCCCCTCCCTTTGGAAACTGGGCCGCAGGGCAGTATTCCAACATGATAAGGACCCCAAACACACCTGCAAGACGACCACTACCTTGCTAAAGAAACTGAGGGTAAAGGTGATGGACTGGCCAATGCCTCCAGACATAAACCCTATAGAGCATATGTGGGGCATCCTCAAACAGAGTCTAACATCCACCAGCTCCATGATCTTGTCACAGAGGAATGGAAGAGGATCCCAGTGGCAACCTGTGAAGCTCTAGTGAACTCCATGCCCAAGAGAGTTAAGGCAGTGCTGGAAAATAATGGTGGCCACACAAAATATTGACACTTTGGGCACAATTTGGACATTTTCACTTAGGGGTGTACTCACTTTTGTTGCCAGCGGTTTACACATTAATGGCTGCATGTTGAGTAATTCTGAGGGGACAGCAAATTTACACTGTTATCCAAGCTGTACACTGACTACTTTACATTGTATCAAAGTGTCATACCTTCAGTGTTGTCCCATGAGAAGATATAATAAAATATTTACAAAAATGTGAGGGGTGTACTCACTTTTGTGATATACTGTATATTCCTCTTGTAAATGGGATTGTTTTACTGTATGTCTTATATTAGGAACACGGCAGCTTTTTATCATTTAATGGACTATACAGTAATAGAGACAGCAGAATAATCCGTCTGGCCGTGTGGGGGTGGGACACTAGTCCACCTGTCTCCCCCTAGCTTTAGTTGTTTGTGTGCATGGCTAGGCCCTGATTATTTCTGTTTGTTGTTAGAGTGTGATTCGGCCTCTAAATTTGGAAGGGTCTTTATTGTATGTGTGTGTTTTGGACCTTTTTGAAGAGGGGGGAAAATGTAGTGTTGTTCATATTGTTTATCCATCCATCCATCTTCTACCGCTTTTCCGGAGGTCCGGGTCGTGGAGGCAGCAGTTCAAGCAGAGAAGCCCAGACTTCCCTCTCCCCAGCCACCTGCTCCAGCTCTTCAGAGAGGACACCAAGGTGTTCCCAGACCAGCTGGGAGACGTAGTCTCTCCACTGAGTCCTGTGTCTGCCCCAGGGTCTCCTCCCAGTGGGACGTACCCGAAACACCTCAAGTGGGAGGCGTCCAGGAGGCATCCTGATCAGATGCCCATACCATCTCAACTGGCTCCTTTCAATGTGGAGGAGCAGCGGTTCTACTCTGAGCCTCTCCCGGATGACTGAGCTCCTCACCCTTGTTCTTTCTGTCATTACCCAAAGCTCGTGAGCATAGGTGAGGGTAGGAACATAGATTGACTGGTAAATCGACAGCTTTGCCTTAGAACTCAGCACCCTCTTCACCACAACAGACCGGTACAACGTCCGCATCACTGCAGATGCTGCTCCGATCCGTCTGTCAATCTCTCGCTCCATTCTCCCCTCAGTTGTGAATAAGACCCCAAGATACTTAAACTCCTCCACTTGGGGCAGGAGCCTGTCCCCAACCCGGAGAGGACAATCCACCTTTTTCCGGCTGAGGGCCATGGACTCGGTCTTGGAGGTGCTGATTCTCATCCCAGCCGCTTCACACTCAGTGGCAAACCATCCCAACAAGAACTGTAGGTCATTGCTGGATGAAGCCAGCAGGACAACATCATCTGCAAACAACAGAGATGAGATCCTGTGGTCACCAAGCATGACACCCTCCATTCCCTGGCTGCGTCTAGAAATCCTGTCCATAAAAATTATGAACAGGATCGGTGACAAAGGGCAGCCCTGGCAGAGTCCAACTCTCACTGGGAATGAGTCCGACCAAGTGTTGGCAATATGAACCAAACTCTCACAATGGTCGTGCAGAGACCAAATAGCTCATAACAACAAGCCCAATACCCCATACTCCTGAAGCACCCCCCACAAAAAACCACAAGGGACGCGGTCGAATGCCTTCTCCAAGTCCACAAAACACATGTAAACTGGTTGGGCAAACTCCCACGAACCCTCGAGGATTCTCGAGAGGGTAAAGAGCTGGTCCGATGTGCCACAGTCAGGACGAAAACCACATTGCTCCTCCTGAATCCGATGTTCAACCAACGGCCGGACTCTCCTCTCCAGTACCTTGGCATAGACCTTCACAGGGAGGCTGAGGAGTGTGATCCCTCTAAAGTTGGAGCACACCCTCCGGTCCCCTTTTTTGAAGAGAGGAACCACCACCCCGGTTTGCCATGCCAAAGGCACTGCCCCCGACCTCCACGCAATGTTGCAGAGGTGTGTCAACCATGATAGCCATACAACATCCAGGGCCTTGAGGTACTCAGGGTGAATCTCGTCTACCCCTGGGGCCCGGCCACCAAAGAGATTTTTAACCACCTTGGCAATCTCAGCCCCTGTGATAGGCGAGTCTTGCCCCTCATCCACAAGCCCTGCTTCCTCTGTGGGAGTCGTATCAGTGGGATTGAGGAGCTCCTCAAAGTATTCCTTTCACCACCCAACGGCATCCCCAGTCAAAGTCAACAGTGCCCCATCCGCACCATACACAGTGTGGACAGGGTGATGCTTCCCCCTCCTGAGCCGCCAGACAATTTGCCAGAATCTATTCAAGGCTGACCGAAAGTCTTGTTCCATGGCCTCACCGAACTCCTCCCATACCTGAGTTTTTGCTTCAGCAACCACCCGAGCTGCACTCCGCTTGGCCTGCCGGTATACCTTAACTGCTTCGGGAGTCCCACAAGCCAACCAAGCTTGATAGGAATCCTTCTTCAAGTTAATGGCCCCCCTCACCACTGGTGTCCACCACTTGGTTCGGGGGTTGCCACCACGAGATGCCTCAACGACACTTGCGGCCGCACCTCTGGGCCGCTGCTTCAGCAATAGAGGTGGAGGACATGGCCCATTCAGACTCCATGTCTCCAGACTTCATGAGAGTTGAAGACCTCCTGGACAGGGGCCTCAGCCAGACGTTCCCAGCACACCCTCACTATACGTTTGGGTCTACCAGGTCTGAATGGCATCCTTCCCTGCCATCGGATTCAACTCACCACCAGGTGGTGATCAGTTGACAGCTCTGCACCTCTCTTTACCCAGGTGTCCAAGACATACGGTCACAGGTCTGATGATACGATAACAAAATCAATCATCGACCTGTGACCTAGGGTGTCCTGGTGCCAGGTGCACATATGGACACCCTTATGCTTGAACGTGGTGTTCGTTATGGACAAACTGTGGTTAGCACAGAAGTCCAATAGCTGAACACCACTTGGGTTCAGATTGGGCAGGCCGTTCCTCCCAATCACCCCCTTCCAGGTTTCACTGTTGTTGCCCATGTGTGCATTGAAGTCCCCCAGTAGGACAATGGAGTCTCCAAGAGGAGCACCCTCCAGCACCCCAGTCAGAGACTCCAAAAAGGGTGGGTACTCTGAAACATCATTTGGTGCATAGGCACAAATGATGGTCAGGACCCATTTGCCAACCCGAAGGCGCAGGGAAACAACCCTTTCATCCACCGGGGAAAACTCCAATATAGAGGCAGCAAGGTGGGGGGATACAAGAATACCCACCCCTGCTGGTCACCTCTCGCCCGGGGCAACTCCAGAGTAGGCCAAGCTCCAGCCCCTCTCCAGGAGACTGGTTCTGGAACCGGAGCTGTGTGTTGAGGTGAGGCCGACTATATCTAGCCAGTATCTCTCAACCTCATGTACCGGCTCTGGCTACTTTCCCACCAGAGAGGTGACATTGCACACCCCAAAAGCCAGTTTAGGAAGCTTGGGATCAGACCACCAAGGTCTCCGCTTTTGACCGCCACCTGATCCACATAGCACCGGACCCCCATGATCCCTCCTGCAGGTGGTGAGCCCACTGGAGGGTGGACCCATGTATCTCCTTTGGGCTGAGCCTGGCTGGGTCCCATGGGCGGAAACCCAGTCACCAGGCACTAGCCTTCGAGCCCCTCCCCCAGGCCTGGCTCCAGGGTGGAGCCCCAGTAACCCCATACTGGGCAGGGTACACTGAATCCTTGTTCTAGTATTTATCATGAGAGTCTGTTGAATTGTTTTTAGTCTGGCCCTTCACCCAGGACCAGTTTGTCTTGGGTGACCCTACCAGAGGCAAACTGCCCCAAACAACATAGCTCCTGGGATCACTGGGGCATGCAAACCCCCCACCACAATAAGGTGGCGATCCATGGAGGGTCCATATTGTTTATCAGACATATTATTGTTTGACACGGGAGGTGGTTCCACCTTTCCTGTTCCACCGCTACCTGGAGTATAAAGGGGCTGTGCAGAAGAGGGGTGGTCTCTTTGACCTCACCTCTGCCTGACGGGAGCATCTAGACTGTACAGTGAGTGCAATAATAAAGTCGTGTTCTGCTGCACCTCCAGCCTCATTATTGGTTCTCTGTTATGGATATAACAGTAACTTAAGCTTTAACAATCAAATATTGCAGTTATGTTTGTGGATCAGTGCACACATTTGTGGAACTGTGCACACATTTGTGGAACTGTGCACACATTGGTGGATCTGTGCACACATTTGCAAATATTTTTTACACATTTGTGGAACTTTGCGCTCATTTGTGGAACTGTGCACACATTTGAAGATCTGTGCACACATTTGCAAATTTTTTTACACATCCGTGGAACTGTGCACACATTTGTGGAACTGTGCACACATTTGTGGATCTCTGCACACGCTCTGTGCATGCATTTGGGAAACTGTGCACGCATTTGTGAAACTGTGCACACATTTGTGAAACTGTGCACGCATTTGTGGAACTTTGAGCACATTTGTGGGACTGTGTGTACGCTTACAAATAGCTTTGCAACAATAGCTCCATATAGTAGGCTACCATATCAGGCCAATTAACAGGCTAATGGTGGCTAGTGCTCCATTACACAAACCAAATAAATCCTCTGATAAAAACAGACTTACCGGCTGAATGACATGTCCACTTGTATCCACAGTAGTTCAGGATAATAACTGAAACTGTACTGGTTCTTAAAAGCAGTATAATGTTAAAACATATCTTAATTTGGGGTCAAGTTTTCAAAGCAGCTGTCCAACAGTGCTAACTGGTCCTGGAGGCTAAGCTGAATCCTCAGTTCCTCCCTCTTCCTCTGAGGTCATACCCAGTGCTTACTCCTGATTGGTTCCCCTGTATTTGGGATGTCATAAATACAGTCTATCTAAACTTGCCTTTTTGAAGGGGGAGGAGCTTAACTGTGATTTTCACTGGAGTGTCACTTTAAAATATCTACTGTGAAGAGACTTAGTGAGTTGATCTAAGCTTGGGTCCATGAGATTAAAGCTGCTGTATGCTCTTTAAAATGACAACCTTCTAATCAGGGCAGTCTGAAGAAGGCCTTTTAGCTTTCCATCCCTCTATTGTTCTTTGAAATCTTTGACAGATTACAGAGGTAGCCTCGTGACTCCTGAGGTCATCACCATCAGAGATCCTACCAACTGGTGCAAATCCCTCAAAGTCTGAAAAGAGACCAAGATGGAGCTCATTAGCTTCTCCGAGTCCCAGGAAGTGACAGAAATCTCCAAGAAAATCATCGGTGACAGCAGACACCCTAGGAAGTCTGGATTGGCATGCGTCAAAGCTCCGCGAGTGGTGAGTGGTACTGGGCCAATGGAAATCCAATCACTGAGACCAACTGGGCTGAAGGGGAACCTGGCACCATGGAAGACGGCCAGTGCGCCATCAGGGGTGGACTTAGTCCATTTGGGGCCTAAGGCAAAGACAGAAATGAGGCCCTATGTGGCTCATGTATTCATGCCTACATATGTATAAGCACAAGGGGATGTTTAAGATTGCATATGTGGACTGACCTCACGTCTTAGAGGAGGACAATAGGTCTGGACTGCCTGTGGAGAGCAGCAGGGAGACGCAGACACGGCGGTAAGGACCTGAAAGGACTCCCTGACCCCCTGGGGCCAGGTGGAGGACTGAAGGAGGACTGAAGGACATTGAGGGGGAGTTATGATCAATAAGGTGATTCGACAAGGATGTGTGATTTGGCTTTTGATGTTGTATGTATAAATAAGGGGGTCCTGACTGAGTTCAGCCTCTTCTGTTTCTGAGAGATATGTTGGGGATGTGACTACAACATTAAAACCTGAATTATGAAACAATTCAGCTTCTTCATTTCACGCTCCCCACATTGGTGACCAGTTACATGAGAATGGATGAAAGGAGGTCCCCCGATGCAGACTCGTCGGAGGCGGCCCAAGCGAGCGCCATTGCCCTCAAACTACCAGAATTCTGGCAGAACGACCCGGACTCGTGGTTCCTCCAGGCCGAGGCGCAGTTCGTGCTCGCAGGAATAATGGCAGATGACACTAAGTTCTACCACGTCATCGCCAAGCTCGACGCCCACACAGCGCAATGCGTGCGGAGCGTGGTACAGCAGCCACCCGCCGGCGACAAATACGGCGAGTTAAAGGCTACCCTCATCGAGTGTTTCGCGCCCTCAGCCGAAGAGAGAGCTAAGAGGCTACTGGCTATGTACGGCCAAGGAGGGCGCAGACCGATCACCCTGATGGAAGACATGCTTCAGTTGAGGGAATCAGACAACGACAGCTTCCTCTTCAAGCACATCTTCCTCAGCAACCTCCCGACGCACATGAGAGGCACCCTATCCAGCATGCGTTGTGAGACCCAGCAGGATTTCCGTGCGCTGGCCCGGGAAGCGCAGTGGCTCCTCAACTCCTGCGGTGAGCAGGCGGCCACAGCAGCAGCGGCAGACCTCGGTGCGGCGGCCCGGGGCAACGAAGAGCTGGAGACAGCGGAGCCGAACCCACCCACCATGGCAGTGGTGCGGCCACGACGCAGCAGAGGAGATGGCCTCTGTTATTATCACCGGCGTTTCGCAGAGAAGGCACACAGGTGTGTGCCACCGTGCAGTTACAAGAGCAACGCGGAAGCGTACGCGGCCCCAGTTCACATAGGGATAGATTACGCGGCCATGGCAGCGGAACAGGGTAGTGATGCGGACGTGCGCGCACTCCAGTCTGGACCAACAGGGTTAAGGCTGGAGAGCAGGTGTTTGCAAACCGGTATGCCCCCCTTAATCTGCGACGTGTCAACTGGGCAACCACGCCCGGTAGTCCCGGCCACGTGGTGCCGCCGTGTTTTTGACTCGGTTCACTCCCTGGCACACCCGGGAGTGCGCGCTTCGGTGAAGATGGTTGCGGAAAAGTTTGTTTGGCCAAGCCTGCGCAAGCACGTGAAAGAGTGGGCACGAACCTGCACGTCTTGCCAGCAGGCCAAAATTCACAAGCACACAAAAGCCCCTTTAGAGCCGTTCCGAATCCCGGCCAAGAGATTTGATCATGTGCATGTTGACCTCGTGGGTCCTCTACCGTCGTCGCAGGGGTTCACACATCTTTTGACAATGGTAGACCGAACCACGCGTTGGCCAGAAGTGGTCCCACTAACATCAACCACGGCTGCAGAGGTGGCAAGTGTTTTTTTAACGGCCTGGGTAGCGCGTTTCGGGGTTCCGTCGGACATTACGTCCGACAGAGGACCTCAGTTTGTCTCCGAGCTTTGGTCAGCGATGGCCAGCAGCTTAGGGGCGACAATCCATCGCACTACCGCGTATCATCCCCAGGCTAACGGTTTATGCGAGCGTTTTCACAGGTCTTTGAAGGCAGCCCTCAGAGCGTCGCTTACGGATGCAGATTGGGTAAACAAACTACCGTGGGTTTTACTGGGGTTGCGTTCTGCGCCCAAGGAGGATCTGAATGCCTCCCCAGCAGAGTTACTTTTTGCACAACCTCTCAGGCTGCCCGGTGAGTTCTTACCAGAGCATCCAGAGCCAGAGCGCCTCCCAGCTCTGACACCACTAAGCGGCACGGAAGCGGACATGCTCCCGGGCCCCGTTCATCACACTTTTCCATGGGTGTTTGTTCCTCAGGCTTTAAAAAATGCCAAGTTCGTTTTTGTCAGGCACGAGGCTTTAAGACCGACCCTCCGGCCGCCATATGATGGTCCATTTAGGGTGCTGGAAACTGGTGATAAGCATTTTGTGCTAGATTTAGGAGACAGGAAAGAGACAGTCAGTATTGACAGACTAAAGCCTGCTTTTGTGATGAACGACGAGTCTGTACGGGTGGCGAGGGCACCTCAACGTGGCAGACCCCCCAGGGAACACGTCCCGGACTCCCCACAGGGATCAAATAACCACTCTCTTCCTCAGGCTGCAGATTCTTTGCAGGACAGCACCGCTGGGACAGCGAGGCCTGCGTACAGCAGATTCGGAAGACGGTTGAAACCCAGACGACGTGCAGACTGATGTTTGATGTGATCATGTGGCATAAGCTATGCTGTTGGTGTTATCACTGAATTTTTTTAATGCGAGTACGTTGTGTAGACTATGCTGTTGGCGTTATCACTGAATTGTTAATGTGATCATGCTGTATAGACTATGCTGTTGATGTGGTCGCTGAATTTTTTTTTAATGTGATCAAGTTTTGTGAACCCGAATATATTGTCCATTCTTCGACGTTTGGGGGGGGCTGTGGCTCATGTATTCATGCCTACATATGTATAAGCACAAGGGGATGTTTAAGATTGCATATGTGGACTGACCTCACGTCTTAGAGGAGGACAATAGGTCTGGACCGCCTGTGGAGAGCAGCAGGGAGACGCAGACACAGCGGTAAGGACCTGAAAGGACTTCCTGACCCCCTGGGGCCAGGTGGAGGACTGAAGGAGGACTGAAGGACATTGAGGGGGAGTTATGATCAATAAGGTGATTCGACAAGGATGTGTGATTTGGCTTTTGATGTTGTATGTATAAATAATATAAATATTTCCGGTTCCGGCTCTGCCGGACCGGCGGCGCCACACGAGTCGGCTGCCTGTTGCAACAGCCTTTTTTTAATTTTCCTTCTTCTTTCTACACCTTTCACTCTGTATATATATCACGGACGCACGGATCGCCCCGGGGGTCTCCCGGGTTGGCGGACGGAGCCACGGTTTGCAGCGGGAGATGTTACAGCGGGGAGGAGCTAGTGCTAGCTAGCACTTGGCCGCCGCCCGGTGCCAATGGGAAACTCGACATACCGGGAGCTGTAGCGAAAACGACGCGGGTGCCGGGCTGGAGTTTAGGCGGCGTGAAAGAAATATAAGACAGAATAATAAAGAGCGATGGCAAGAACCAAGCAGACCGCCCGTAAAATCTACTGGAGGAAGAAGCCCCCCAGGAGACAGCTAGCCACCAGGGCTGCTCGGAGAGGCGCTCTGGCCACCGGCAGAGTGAAGAGGCCTCGCCGTCACAGGTCCGTGGCTCTGAGAGAGATCCGTCGCTACCAGAAATCCACGGAGCTGCTCATCCGTAAGCTGCCCGTCCAGCGCCTGGTGAGGGAGATCGCTCAGGACTTCAAGACCGTCCTGCGTTTCCTGAGTTTCGCCGTCATGGCTCTGCAGGAGACCAGCGAGACCCACCTGGTGGTCTCTTCTTCGCTAAGGGGGTCACCATCATGCCCAAAGACTTCCAGCTGGCCCGCTGCATCCGCGGAGAGAGAGCTTAGACTTTCTGCTGCACATCCACCAGCCATAATGCTCTGCACTGTGTGTCTATATATATACATTTATAGTAATATGGACATATGTTTGCTAGATGTTGTTTTCTCTTACCTTCTGATTGTTGCTCTGAGTGTTGCTGTCCCTGTGCTGTTGCAATCCTGGAATTTCCCCATTGTGGGACTAATAAAGGCTTATCTTATCTTATCTTATCTTATAAGGGGGTCCTGACTGAGTTCAGCCTCTTCTGTTTCTGAGAGATATGTTGGGGATGTGACTACAACATTAAAACCTGAATTATGAAACAATTCAGCTTCTTCATTTCACGCTCCCCACACCCTAGTTTTTTTTTTTGTTTTACACTTTCTTTTCACTTTTTTGGGTATGACTTAAATTTTTATGTTATTGATTTTAAAATTGTAATGCGTAGGAGCTACATAAACACAAGCTTCAGCCTACACCCTTTCGGTTGTTCTTATGTGTCCTACATATTTTTAATTGTTTTGGTTGTATGTTCATTACCGAATAAAATTCACATTCATTCATTCATTCATTCATTCATTCATTCAATCAGGTCTTACTGACATCCTACCTGAAACTTATTGTCCTCAGAATTCTTCAAATGATGATATCATTCAGGTATCAGGAATTACATCTACAGAAAAACAAAGAAGCTTAAAGTGACACCATATGACAAAAAAAGGCCTGTGGCGGCATGAATTAATATGCAGCGAACTGAGGTTTAAAAGTGGGTTTTATTCATCATTCATCCTGCCATCACAGAACTCACTCCAGTGCCGTGCAGGCGCGCCGGAGCGAGCTCTCAGAGGCTCTCGTCAGCAGATAGTCAGAAGCAATGGTCAGAGAGAGAAAGAGTTACAGAGCGATGCAGTTTAAATACCCCACTACAGACAATGCATTCATAGCAGTAGGCATGGACATTTGCATTTGAGAGTCACCCACATCAATAGGAGGATTACTGACAGGAAGACATTTGCATTTGAGAGTCACCCATAACAATAGGAAGATTACTGGCAGGAAAGAGCTAGACAAAGGGAGGCTGTCTATTGATATCAATACACACATCTCATTGTTCTGCCAATTGCTCCAGCTGAGCGCTCTGCTTGTCCCAGTCTGTTGTGGGGGTCACCCACAGTACTTCCCCCCAGAGGGCTCAGCGGGGAGCTGAGGCCTCGATGGTCCGGCTTTGGGAGCTCGCTGCGGGGAAAGCTCGCTGCAGGCGGCGGTAGAGGGAAGGGGGTGGGGGTAGCCAGTGCCGGCCCGGGACGGCGAAATTGTCTGGGCCGCGCAAAAATTGCCTGTGGATCCGCGATGTTGAGGGGCTGTCCCATTGAACGTGCGGAGGTCCACAGCAGCTGTAAGAAGAAAAATTAGTCTCTGACTCCTCTCACGGTCATGAATTAAAAAAGGAGCTGCAGCAGTGTGGGACTTGGCGTGTTGGCTTTAGGTGCGCGCGCGCAGCCCTAAAGCCCTCAGGGACAGCTGACGGCTGAATTCCCTTGTGCGCCATGGCTGAGACCATTATAAAATCCTGTGAGCGAGCTGCATGCGTGCTTCAGGTGTGTGAGCAGCCCTGAAGGTTCTGTGTGCAGCGGCGAAGGACGATGGCGGTCTGTGTGGAGCCGGTATTGTCCCGTGCGTGGTGTGCCGTCCTCGTAACCCCCCGGTGTGCGTGCGGGGGTTCGGTGCGTGGGTGGTCCGCTGTTGAGAGGCGAGTCAGGGTCAGGGAGCTTGATGGAGATCAGCGTAGTCGGCGCCGATGGTCATCCCTGTACAGGTTGTTGCTGTAGTTCGGTCATGGTGCGTTCAGGTCCATGTGCTGCATTCTCCGTCAGCCCTGGAGGGCGCCGTCATGGAGAGAGGACGAGGTGCGTGCGCTCTCATGTGGAGGAGCTGTGAGAGTGGCCGGTCCCAGCGTGGATGTGCAGATCTCAGGCGTGCAGATCTCACCATGAAGCTTTCTGCCGCTTTCCCGGTCGTGGGTGATCTCCGGAGAGTTTGCCTGGTGGTGGCTCTGCGTCGAGGTCTCCCTGTAGCAGAAGGGAGGGCAGTCCATTTGCGTCAGGCTGCTGCGTTCGCTTGTCGTCGGAGAATCACCGCCGGGTGCTGCGTTCGTTGTCGTCGGGTCACCAGTGTAGTGGCATGAAATAATAAGCAGCGAACTGAGGTTTAAAAGTGGGTTTTATTCATCATTCATCTTGCCATCACAGAACTCACTCCAGCGCCGTGCAGGCGCGCCGGAGCGAGCTCTCAGAGGCTCTCGTCAGCAGATAGCCAGAAGCAGTGGTCAGAGAGAGAGAAAGAGTTACAGAGCGATGCAGTTTAAATACCCCACTACAGACAATGCATTCACAGCAGTAGGCATGGACATTTGCATTTGAGAGTCACCCATAACAATAGGAAGATTACTGGCAGGAAAGAGCTAGACAAAGGGAGGCTGCCTATTGATATCAATACACACATCTCATTGTTCTGCCAATTGCTCCAGCTGAGCGCTCTGCTTGTCCCAGTCTGTTGTGGGGATCACCCACAGGCCAAAGTTACAAGAAAAAACTGCAGATTACTGAAAAAGTCATAAAATTTTGTGGAAAATGCCATCAAGAAGAATCAAGATGAAAATCCAAATGGAGAAAGTAATGGAATAATTGCATTGGTTTTTGAAAAAATGTCTCCAAACCAACTGCAGTGATGTTTGTGGTGGTGTTGGGGTAGCAGTTTGCACATTTGCAGCTCAAGTAATTTAACTATCTAGTGACATCCTGTTTTTGTATTGAAGTGGATTACTAACCTCAAATCTTAACAAATGCATTAAATGTAGACTGTTGTGTATTATTAAAAACAACAATTCACATAGAAGATTTGTTGTTTGTTCACACATCCCCACATTTGCCAGCAGGGTCCTGATCACGGTCTGCTACTGGTCTAGTTTGCAGAGGAATCCACTGTGCTCCCTCCTCTGTACTATCTAGACACTAGGGAGAATATATCACACCAAAAAATAGGATAAATACAAAAAATATTAAACAGACCCTCTCTGAACTAAATGGCAATGCTCTTTGTCAGGTGCTTAGGCCATAAAGATGGGTCATCTTCAAGAACAAACTGGTCAGACTGGTGCTATATAGTCCCTCATCATCGCCTCGCCTGTGAAGGGTCACCGTTGACACAGCGGGCGTGTCATTTAAGCAACATGGGCTAGCAGCCGCGGTACTGTCTACAATGGATACAGGTCAAGTGGACCCCTGACCAAGTAAGCACCCCAAGTGGACCCCAGGATCCAGTCTGTACATGTACAAGTACATTTTCAATCCCGTGATCTACAAACTGATTCATAAGTTTCTAAAGCCTCATTCAGAACATTATAGTCCCACATACCTATTCTGTGGATTTTCATCTGGGGGCAGCCAGCTGTGATTAGCAGCAGCAGTGGAGAAGAGAAGTCTTTTGAAAGCAGAAATGGAGCCAAAACCTTCTCTGGGTCTTTTAATACATATACTGTATATACGTATATAGTCTTGTACACTTCTTGGTGACTATAATGTTCTGAATGAGGCTTCAGGAAATTATGAATCACTTTATAAATCACTGGACTGAAAATGTACTTGTACATATACAAATTAGATCCTGGGGTCCACTTGGGGTGCTCACTTGGTCAGGGGTCCACCTGACCTGATCCCTGCTGCAGTTATGCTGCTAACGCTGCTACAACTGCTATGAACAAAATAATAAGTCACATCTGCTCTGTCACAGGTTTTCATGTCATGTCCCATCATGTAATGCTACTACCCATCTCTAATGTCGCTCAGAAACTGTGTCTTCACCCAATAACTGTACAACAGATTTTTGAAATAAGGGCTGACCCAGCTAGCTAGTTGAGCTAGCACAGGCTACGAACAATTGCAAGTTTATAAGCTTTTACTGCACATAAACAAGAAAAAAAGTAGGCAAAATAAAACAAGATCAAAGACTACAGAATCTACCCGTTAAGTGATAAAATGACCAAAACAACGGCCATTCATTAACTTACCCGGGATTATTAAGCAGACACATGAAATGAATTGTGGTCTATGGGGAAAGTTCCATTGTTTGAAACTATTAGCCGCTCCATGACCCGCGTGACCTCTGCCTTTCACAGTTTCTATAGAAGTCTACCAGAGTGTTGCAACCCTCATATGGCACTGAGCTACGTGGAACAGTTCAAAAGTCTGAGGAGAAGGAGGGAGATTATTTTCGTCATTTGATTTGGCGTTTTTATAAATACCCATGTTTCTATATTTTATCGGACATCATGTTAAATAGGCTAAACATTTTTAAAAAAATATATGGGGCTTCAAGTAGATCGGGACCACTAGTAGGTCGGGGCCTATGGCAACCGCCTGCCTTTGCTTAATGGTAAACCTGCCTCTGTGAGCCATAATGAACCTGAAGAGCAGCAGCTTTGGTTGGCGTGATGAGAGTTGTCATAAGAATTTTCATCCCCTTTGCTACAAAGGCCCAGTCCTCCTGCCCCTTGAGGACTCTGTCCACCGCAGAGATCCGGTCCTCCTGCCTGTTGAGGACACTCAGCCCATCCACCAAAGCGACCTCCTGGTAGGGTAAGTGGAGTAAAAACATCTGGCCTGTTCTGGTCCTGTAGTCTGAACACCTTAATGGACTGTAGTTTAGTCATTCAGTCTGTGTAGATTCATTCATAAAACCACTGTATCGGCTGCTGTGTTATTACTACATCTATTACTACTATAACTGTAGTTTTCTTTTACTTTCATGGATGAGCACTCTCAGATTAAACATCTTTTTCCCCAAGAGTTTCTTCACCAGGACAGACAGCAGCTCAGTCAGCAGAGTTTAATCACATAAACATCCTATTTATGCTTAACAATAAACTAGACTGGTCACACAATACTGACACACTCTACAAGAAGGGACAGTGCAGGCTGTTCCTACTGAGGAGACTCAGGTCTTTTGGTGTACAAGGGGCGCTGCTGAAGACATTCTATGACACGGTGGTGGCATCAGCCATCACTTTTGGAGTGGTCTGCTGGGGCAGTGGCATTACGGCAGCCGATAGGAAGAGACTGAACAAACTGATCAAGAAAGCTAGCTCTGTCCTGGGGCAGCGCCTTGACCCAGTGGAGGAGATAGGAGAGAGAAGGATGGTGGCTAAACTGTCATCTCTGCTGGAGTCCGAGTTCGACCCTATGCATGGCATACTGAACGCACTGAGGAGCTCATTTAGCAGCAGACTACATCATCCTAGGTGCAGGTTTCGCAGGTCCTTCCTACCTACGGCTGTCAGACTGTACAACCTAAGCAGGGCTGCTCGCAGAGATAGCAAAAAGACGTGACAATCTAATAGTATTGAATGCAAAAGACGCAACAGACTTGTACAATGGTCTCCTCCGGTATACAACTAGGAAAATGCCGGTCGCTACGGAGGGTGACAATATGTATGGGTACATAATCATACCATGTAGGATAACTAAGTAGACGGTTGTGCTGTTTCATTCCATCTAGCTACAATGCTCCACACTGTATGTCTATATATATATTTATATGTACATATGTATACTTGCTGCTCTTGTTTTTTCTCTTGCCTTCTGATTGTTGCTCTGAGTGTTGCTATCCCTGTGCTGTTGCAATCCTGGAATTTCCCCATTGTGGGACTAATAAAGGCTTATCTTATCTTATCTTATCTTATAACCTTCAAAACAGGTGACATCATGGGCCCTTTTACACTCATTTCCACAACAAATATTAAAGTCAGGTAAATTTAAAACAGTTTGTGGATTTTTACCTCACAGCTGATTCTGTGCAGAGAAAGCTGAATATTTATTAATTAAAGAATTAAGTGTGAGTTTTATAGACATGAAGAAAGAATATTTGTGAGTGAAGACAGTTAGTTGTTCAGGTTTCATGAACTAAAACAATAAATGTCAGGGTCCAGTTGCACCATCGGATCTGGACTGAGACAGTCTAAAGTTCTAAGCTGGTCTTAGCTGACAGTCTTTCCACCAGTTGCACCAACAAAGACTTCAGACTGGTCCTGACTACCATGGTCTTGGTGATCCATAAAAAATCAGGTTTAAGAAAAAAGGAGGAAGGTTTAGTTCTGACAAATCTGAGTTTAAAAACAAAAATCAATCCCTTCCTGGGTGCCCCCCCCCTTCCCCGAAGTGGCCTTGCTGGTGCCAGGCTGGTTGGGGGTTGGAGTTGGTGGGGGCTGCCTTTGCTGTGCCTTGCAGGATTGGGGGTTATGTGCTAGTTGCCACTGGGTGGGGGTGGGGGTGGGGGGTGGGGCTGGTTTCACATGGCTGAGGTCCCTGGAGTGGGGACCATGCCCCTCCGGTGGTGTGGCAGGAATTCATGGGTGGTGGGCTCAGATGTTGGTCAGGGTTGTTGGCTGGTTTCCCCCAGTGTTTCCCCCTCCTCTTCCTTTTAGGGTGGGGTCCTGTTTGGGTGACTGGGATAGGGCCGATTTGCTCAGCTGCCTGTACTGCTGATAAAGGGTCATACTGTCCAGCCCTCTAGGCCAAGAGGTTACCTGTTATCCCTCCACCAAGCAGGTATCATGGTTGTGCTGGAATTTGTTTGTCTGTTAGGATTACATACAAACTACTAGAAAAGGTTTGGATTAAATTTTCACCAGAGGGGGCGGATGAACCCATTAAATTTTGGAGGTGATCTAGGGCAGGATGCAGATTCTGGATCACTTTTTCATGTTCTTTAACACAGTGAGATACAGCAGAGTATTAAAGAACATGAAAAAGTGATTCAGAATCTGGATCCTGACCTACACAGTTAGACATGGCTGTAATTTCTACAGTTACATACTATATTTCACCCAGTATGATACTGTTTATTTTTATTTTTATTTTTATTTAGGAGCCCTGACCAAGTATTGAGTGGTACATGGACATACTTTTCAGTCAGCCAACATTTCTATTAAAAATCTTTTTCTGAAATAAATTTTATGTAATATTCCAATTTTTTGAGAAACTGCATTTGGGGTTTTCATGAGCGATCAGTCATAATCATCAAAATTAAAAGAAAAAGTGATATATTTCAAGTGTTTATGTGTATAATGAATCTATATAATACATGAGTTTCATTTTTTGAATTGAATTACAAGAATAAATCACCTTTTTGATGACATTCTAATTTTTTGCGATGCACCTGTAAATTGTCCTTGCCCTGCGATGGACTGGTGATCTGTCCAGAGTGGACCCTGCCTCTCACCCAAAGATGCTGGGATCGGCTCCAACCCCCACCCTCACCCCCAAAAAAGAATTAAGCGGTGGAAAATGGATGGATGGATGGATATATTAAATATCAGCAGAACTCCTTTTGACAAATAAACATGTCTGGAAAGGATGAGGCTAGCTGGACTGTGCTAGCTGCATTAGCCTGGCTGGCTCCTGTTGAGTCCGGTGCAGGAGAATCGTCACCGGCCATAATACGTCTTAAGGTCACCAGTGTGGAGATGTGTGGAAAGGATGAGGCTGAGTTATTTCTCAAGTTCCATTTTATTCTCGACACACTCTCCAACATACAAATCAGAAAGAGACAGAACCCCCAACCTCTGCCAGTCTTATACCCCTGACATCAAAGCACAAAATCCCATTGTCTTTAAATCCCAAACACAATGCATCCCCCCTGCAGTTCCTATCTCTTTCACCGAAACCTCGGTGGTCAGGAAATCCTTCATGTCCATCTCTTTGCATATCCAAAGGTCAACACTCACATCCTCCTCATCTCCCTAGGAGGTCCAGACCTTTTGTTCCTCTTCAGACGTGAAGCCAAAGTAAGCACACAGGAATATACATGAGAGCATATGAACAGTCATATACATGTGAGCCCGTGAAACTACATATGTGCACCACACTATATTTCACCCAGTATGATACTGTTTATTTTTATTTTTATTTAGGAGCCCTGACCAAGTATTGAGTGGTACATGGACATACTTTTCAGTCAGCCACCATTTCTATTAAAAATCTTTTTTTGAAATAAATTTTATGTAATATTCCAATTTTTTGAGAAACTGCATTTGGGGTTTTCATGAGCGATCAGTCATGATCATCAAAATTAAAAGAAAAAGTGATATATTTCAAGTTTTTATGTGTATAATGAATCTATATAATACATGAGTTTCATTTTTTGAATTGAATTACAAGAATAAATCACCTTTTTGATGACATTCTAATTTT
Organism: Pholidichthys leucotaenia; assembly: GCA_020510985.1. Taxonomy (NCBI): domain Eukaryota; kingdom Metazoa; phylum Chordata; class Actinopteri; order Cichliformes; family Pholidichthyidae; genus Pholidichthys; species Pholidichthys leucotaenia. The sequence goes on from CM035839.1 coordinate 261,799,736, forward strand.
TTGCGATGCACCTGTAAATTGTCTTTGCCCTGCGATGGACTGGTAATCTGTCCGGGGTGGACCCTGCCTCTCACCCAAAGATGCTGGGATCGGCTCCAACCCCCACCCTCACCCCCCAAAAAGAATTAAGCAGTGGAAAATGGATGGATGGATGGATGGATGGATGGATGGATGGATGGATATATTAAATATCAGCAGAACTCCTTTTGACAAGTAAACATGTCTGGCACATTAAGGCAAGCAGACATGGCCTTAATGTTGACCAAATGCACTGTTGCTGCGAGTAAAGGAGAATGCAACACGATCCTGTGCAGCCACAATCAGCTGCAATTCCATGGATTAATTAAAACAAAATGAGAGTCCAAGCTGCCCACCTGGGCTCAGGTTCCACACATGAAAGGAGAGCAATCAAGACGAAAAGCTGCTGTGTAACTGTAGCCTGGCTGGCCATTGGAGCTGGTATGTGCATGCCGTACCTCTGTGTCTTCATTATGCCCATGTTGTCATCCCGCGGCCACCTACATAGTAGAGATGAGTGTCTGTTTGTGTTCATTCACCCTGGTGACCCCCTCCCCTCCTCCCCTTAAGAACACATCCAGGTCAAGGATTTTCTTTAAATAGAGGCCACCTGCTTCTTCTGTCCATAGCAAAGCTGTTTGCTGTCTCACACGTCCTAAATCTGTTTTCTGTTCACTGTATGCTGATCATACCGTGTGGAACATAAAGTTTTTTTGGCAAACCTAAGAAAATAACTCTTTGTACCAGCAGCACCTTAAAGTCAATGAAAGTCACTACAACAGAGACACCAGCAACTGTTATTATGTCATAATCTGCCATCATCATAGGATCAAGCCCACACTTTATGTCCATTTATTGTTTTTTCTGCATTAAGTCCAATATAGTGTTCTAATCTATCAAGTAGAATATCATGGTCGATAGTATCAAAGGCTGTACTAAGGTCTAAAAGGACAAGTACAGAAACAAGTCCATTATCAGCTGTGATAAGGAGGTCATTAGTGACCTTCACTAAAGCTGTTTCAGTACTATGATGGATTCTGAACCCAGATTGAAACTCTTCAAGTACAGTGATCCCTCGCTACTTCGCGCTTCACCTTTCGCACCCTCAGTGCATCGCGGATTTTTCAAAAATATTCATCAAAAATTCAAAATTGAGAAATAATGGGCGGGCGCTAGCAGAAGGCAGGGAGACTACATTAGACCATCAGGTATCAACACGGAGAGCCCGCACAACTCAAAAAATCCACCTCTCTCTTCGCTGTTCTCGTGTTGGCTCAGCTCGGAAATCTCGCAAGCTGATTGGCCGAGACGTTTCACCCCGCAAGCTGATTGGCCGAGACGTTTCACCCACCTCCTCTCCCTGCCGAGCGCCCATGAAGGAAGACCGCATTCATTACTCTTTATCGCTCGTGTTACGTAGTCTCGCAGCGTGGAACTTTTTGCTGTTCTCTTGTGCCATTTTGTGCGAAATAGTCTTCCCGTCGAGGCACTACGCCGCCTCCTGCAGCTTCAGCTCTATCGGAAGCTGCCCTCGATGATCCTGCGCCTCCAGCACCTGACGATGAGGCGTCACCTGAGGAGCAGTGAAGCTCTCATTAACCTGTGCAGTAAATCATTTTCATCTTGAGTTACGTATCTTGTTATAAGAATAAAAGAGTTCTAAAAACATATTTATGTACACTTTATTTACATCTACGTATGTATGTACACGTACACACACACACGTATCATATGAGAGAGAGAGAGTGAGCGAATGAACGTACGTATTATTTATGGGTGACGTCATTAGGGGTGACGCTACTTCGCGGTTTTTCACTTTTCGCGGTCGGTTCTGGAACCCATTAACCGCGATAAGTGAGGGATCACTGTAAACCATTTCCCTGCAAGTGGTCAAATAATTGCGTAGCAACAACTCAAAGATTTTTGAAATGAAAGGCAGATTAGAGATTGGTCAATAGTTAGCTAAAACTCCTGGATCAAGCGCTTGCTTTTTGAGTAAGGAAGAATTGATTATTTGAAGAATACGGCTACCAATAAATGGAAAGACTTTTATAAATAACCTGGTAGGAATAGGGTCTAAAAGACAAGTTGAAGGCTTAGATGAGGAATTTATTTTATCTAACTCTAAAAGGTCAATTGGAGTAAACTTATCCAAACAGAATCAGAATGAGATGTATTGCCATTGTTCATGTACACAAACTAGGAATTTGTCTCGGTGCAATGCTGCAACATTAAACATGGAGTAGCACTAAAGATAAAAATAAAAAACTATGCATGCAATAAAATGTAGAATATGAATGAGTAATACTAATCTATGCAATTTTTAAATATATTAACAAGCAGCAGATATTGTGGAGTTCCACATAGTGCAGTCGGTAGTGCAAAAGAAAACAGTGATAATTATCATGAGTCCGGTTGAGCTGCTGTACATAGTGCACGAGAGTCTAATAAGTCACTTAGTGTTCAGCAGTCTGATGGCAGAGGGGAAGAAGCTGTTCATGTAGCGGGAGGTTTTAGTCTGAATGGACCGAAGTCTTCTGCCTGAGGGGAGGGGGGCAAACAGTGCGTGTCCAGGGTGTGAAGGGTCGGCTATGATCCGACCTGCACGCCTCCGGGTCCTGGAGATGTACAGGTCCTGGAGGGATGGGAGCTTGCAGCTGATCACCTTCTCAGCAGCGCGCACAACGCGCTGCAGTCTTAGTCTGTCCCTGGCGGTGGCTCCTGCGTACCACACGGTGATGGAGGTGGTGAGGATGGACTCGATGATGGCCGTGTAGAACTGCACCAACATCTTGGTGGGTAGCTTGAGCTTCCTCAGCTGCCTCAGGAAGAACATCCTCTGCTGGGCCTTTTTGATGAGGGAGCTGATGGTCGGCTTCCACTTGAGGTCCCGGGTGATGGTGGTGCCCAGGAAGCGGAAGGAGTCCACAGTGGTGATGGGAGAGTCTGTGAGGGTAAGGGGGGCAGAGGGGTTGTGACTTTTCTGAAGTCCACGATCATCTCCACTGTCTTCAGAGCGTTCAGCTGCAGGTTGTTGTGGCTGCACCAGGACGCCAGCTGGGTCACCTCTCTCGAGAGACGGACTTGTCGGACGGACTTGTCACCGTTGGAGATGAGCCCGATGAGGGTGGTGTCGTCCGCAAACTTGATCAGCTTGACAGACTGGTGGCTGGAGGTGCAGGAGTTGGTGTACAGGGAGAAGAGCAGGGGGGAAAGTACACAGCCCCGGGGTGATCCGGTGCTGATGCTAACAGAGTCTGAGACAGTCTTTCCCAGCCGCACATGCTGCCTCCGGTCCGTCAGGAAGTCGGTGATCCACCTGCAGAGGGAGTCAGGCACGTTGAGCAGGGACAGCTTGTCCTGGAGCAGAGCGGGGCGGATGGTATTGAATGCAGAGCTGAAGTCCACAAACAGGATCCTGGCGTAGGTTCCCGGGGAGTCCAGGTGCTGCAGGATGGAGTGGAGGGCCAGGTTGACTGCGTCGTCCACAGACCTGTTGGCTCTGTAGGCAAACTGCAGCGGGTCCAGGAGGGGAGTGGTGATGGACTTGAGGTGGGGCAGGACCAGGCGCTCAAAGGACTTCATGACTACAGAGGTGAGCGCTACAGGTCTGTAGTCGTTAAGTCCAGTGATCCGTGGCTTCTTGGGGACAGGGACGATGGTAGAGGTTTTGAGGCAGGCCGGCACATGGCATGACTTCAGGGAGGTGTTAAAAATGTCTGTGAAGACAGGAGTCAGCTCCTCCGCACAGTGTCTCAGGGTGGAGGGAGACACGCCGTCCGGACCGGGGGCCTTGCGCGGGTTCAGTCTGGAGAACTGTCTGTGCACGTCCTGCTCACTGATGGCAAGGGCAGGGGGGGAGGAGGGGGGGCCCGCCTTTGATGAAGTGGGGACCATGGAGGCAGTGGCGCTGGGGGGAGGGGGGGAGTTGGACACAGCTGACGAGGTGTCAAAACGGGCATAGTGTTGGGACAGTCTTTGACAAAGGGCTTTGTCATCCTGTCCCTTAGAAGCCTAAGGCCGATAGTTGGTGATTTGCCTCAGTCCTCTCCACACAGAAGCAGAGTCGTTAGCAGTGAACTGTTGCTGGAGTCTCTCAGAATACACAGATTTAGCTCTCCTCAGCTCTCTGCTAAACCGGTATATGACCTCCCTGTAGCAGTCCCTGTCTCCACTTTTCAACGCTGCTTCCTTCTCCTTCCTGATCTGTCTGAGCTTAGCTGTGAACCAGGGCTTGTCGTTGGAGTAACTCACCCTGGTGTGCGATGGAAGAATGCTCTCCTCACAAAAGTGGATATATGAGGTCACAGTGTCCGTGTACTCATCCAGATCATGCGTAGCTCCTTTAAACATGCCCCAGTCAGTTATTTTCAAGCACGTGCGCAGCTCCTCCCCAGCTTCACTGGTCCATTTCCTCGTAGTGCTCACAACAGGTTTTGTGAGCTTCAGTCTCTGTCTGTATGTGGGAATCAGGTGGACCATCACGTGATCAGATAGTCCGAGCGCAGCGCAGGGAACAGCACGATACGCGTCCTTAACTGTAGTGTAACAGTGATCCAGCGTGTTCTCTCCTCTGGTGGGGCATTTAATAAACTGTTTGTATCGGGGGAGTTCGTGGCTCAGGTTGCTCTGGTTAAAGTCACCAACCACAATAACCAGAGAGTCCGGAAAAGTCCGCTCCACTTGCTGAATGTGATCTGCGAGCGCGCGCTGAGCCTCGCGCACATCAGCGTCGGGCGGGACGTAAACAGCGGCCAGGATGAATGGAGCGAACTCACGTGGGGAATAAAATGGCTTGCAGTTGATGAATAAATATTCCAGAGCGGGAGAACAGTGTTGGAAGATCACAGTTACATCGGAGCACCAGCTGCTGTTGATGTAGAAGCAGACTCCTCCGCCTGTGGTCTTGCCGGAAAGCCCCGTATCGCGGTCTGCACGAAACAGCTGAAATCCCTCAAGGAGGAGCGCGCTGTCCGGTGTCTTTTCCTTGAGCCAGGTCTCAGTAAAGCAGAGGGCACACGAGGTGAAGAGGTCCTTAAATCGCATCAGCAGTCTCAGTTCATCTACCTTGTTATAAAGAGAGTTGACGTTGGACAGAAATATCCCAGGCAAAGCCGTGCGCGTGCCTCTCCTGCGAAGCCGCACGAGAGCGCCCACTCGTCTTCCTCTCTTTCGCCGTCTCACTTTTTGGGCTAAAAAGTGAACCAGATCGACGGCAGGAGCCAAAAAAACTGGGAGTAGGTCCGTGGGAGTGAAAGTCCTGATATTTAGTAGCTCTTCACGGGTGTAAGAGCAGGCAGACACACAATTGACGAACAAAAACAAACAAAAAAAAGTGCAGTGAAGCACCATGGCGACCACTGTGGGCGCCATCTTGGATCTGGAACAGATATCAATTGAAGGAGTTGTAGTAGTTACTGTATTTAAGTTAACGGTGGGAAGAATCTGATTGATTTTATCTCTAACAGATGAAATTTTATGATTGAAAAAGTTCATAAAGTCCTGACTAGTCAGCTCTAGGGGGATGCTAGGATTGACAGAGTCCTGACTCTTTGTCAGCCTAGCTACAGTGTTGAAAAGAAACCTGGAATTATTCTTGTTCTCTTCTATTGATGCAGAGTAATAACTTGTTCTAGCTTCCCTAAGAGATTTTTTATAAATTAAAAGATGTTTTCTCCAAGCTGAATAGATTTCATCTAAATTAGTGGAGCACCATTTTCTTTCTAATTGATGAGTCTTCTCTTTTAAACTACAAGTTTCTGTGTTAAACCAAGGGGTTAGAAATCTCTGATTGGACTTATTTTTTTTTAAGGGGGCCATCAAGTCTAGAGTCTGATGCAGAGAAGCTGTAACACAACAATGAAGAACCTTTGGATTTTCTTCTTCTGCTCACCAATGCAGAGAAGCTGTAACACTATCCACCATGCTATCAATTACAGAAGGAGCAAGCTGTCTGTAGCTTATTTACGTTGTGTTGACACATGGCATAGAGGAAGCAATCTGCATAAATTTGGTAACAACATCATCTGAAAGACATCTGCTGTAGTAATATTTTTCTTTAGGAATCAAATAGTCAGGAATAGTGGAATCAAAGGTTAACAGACAATGGTCTGACAGTACAGGATTATGAGGAGACACTACCAGATTTTCTATTTCTATGTCATATATCAGAACAAGGTCCAATGTGTGGTGGAGATAATGGGTAGAATTTTCTACTTTCTGGGAAAACCCCATTGAGTCTAATATTGAATTAAATGCCTTATTAAGACAGTCACTATCTACATCTACATGTATATTAAAATCCCCTACTACAATTATTCTGATTTCAGCACTAAATCAGCTAAGAATTTGTTAAATTTGAATAAAAGCTCTGAGTAGGCTTAGGGAGGACAGTAAACTATGGCAAAGAAAATTGGGTTTAAGCTAAGACTGCTAAAGTGCCCAATACTGAGGACCAGGCCCTCAAAGGAATTAAAACACGTTTTTTTTGCTTTACATTAATTAGTAATTTAGAATGGTTAATTGTTGCTACTCCTCCTCCACGACCAGAACTTGTGGGATTTTGACAGTTTAAATAACCAGAGGGAGTTGATTCATTTAAACCAACATAATCCTCTTGCCCTAACCAAGTCTCTGTAACGGATATTAAATCAATCTGATGATCAACAGATCATGGACTAGCAGAGACTTGGGAGTTAGAGACCTAATATTTAATAAACCACATTTAATTTTTAAATTATGAGGAGGAACAGAGGCCAAATCATTAAATTTAGAGAACTGATGTTTAATTTGAATTTTACCAACTTTTTGTTTAATCACTTTGAGATGTTTATACATTATATTTTTATTTACTTTGGAGGGAGCAGACAATGATTCTCTGATGGGAAAGACAGGGGCTAAGTTGAGGGGTGGTGGATGAAGAGGAGCTGCAGAGAGGCGTGTATTTATCAAGTTATGTTGTATTTGTCTTGGGTTATAATGTTTTGGGTAATGGGAGACAGACACAGTCTCTATGGGGTTATGAATTGAAGACTGATCTAAACAGTGAGAATTATTTGGATTAGTAGGATTAATATGAGAAGTGGAAGCAAATAAGGGCTGGTTGACAGACCAAGGAACTTCGGGGTGAGTAAACACATCAGATTTCAGTCACTGTACTAAAAAGTACTTTATTCCAGCAGGACTTGGCACCCCCCCCCCCCCACACACACACACTGCCAAAAGTGTCAAAAACTGGTTTAATGACCTTGGCATCACTGTGTTTGATTGGCCAGCAAACTCTCCTGACCTAAACCCCATAGAGAATCTATGGAGGATTGTCAAGAGGAAGATGAGAGACACCAGACCCAACAATGCAGACGAGCTGAAGGTCACTATCAAAGCAACCTGGACCTTCAAAACACCTCAGCAGTGCCACAGGCTGATCACTTCCATGCCACGCCACATTGATACAAGAATTAATCCAAAAGGAGCCCCGACCAAGTATTGAGTGGTACATGGACAGACTTTATAGTCGGCCCACATTTGTATTGTATTGGTTCCAAGGTTGTCATAGCCAGGAGCGGCACTGGGGTTCAGCTCCCAGTGCTCATAAAATGCTCCTTACGGCGTGCGTCTCGAAAAGCCTCTGACAACTAAGTCCAACTCCTAGCCTGCCCGTGTGGTTTAGTCTCTAAGCCCGGCAGAACTGCTTTTACTAATAGGAGAAGGGGCGAGGGTGGATCTCTGGCGCCTTAAAACCAGATGCTTCGGGTAGATGGTGGCTCGTCAACCTGGGAAGGTAGTCCATCTAGGGGAAGGTAAACCCTGATTTCAAACCTCCGCTGCCTTGTGACACACCCGGTCACGGGAAAAGCTTCGGGAGTCAACCCTGAGGAAAAATCCGGAGTCGGAGCTCCTAAGGCAGTTCTCTGTTGTGCTCAACATCGTTCTGGCAGATCCTGCGATGGCGCTGGTGCCAAACTATAGCAGCCCTGCTGTTCCTTTGGATTCATCAGTGACGTGGAGAGGGGGGACTTGCTGCATGGATAACATCTTGTCCTCCATATCTTCCTGCCCAGGCTTGAATCCTACCAACGCCCAACGCTGGAAGGTAGAACACCGATGCGCATCGGCCTGTTCAGCCACAGGTGATGCTGTTCCAGCAGAGTAGACGTTTAGGATTCTCTTCCATGGTCATCATGGACCGACGGAGGCCGACGACATTTGTATTAAAAAACTTTTTTAAAATTAATTTTATCTAATATTCTAATTTTGTGAGAAACTGAATTTGGGGTTTTCATGAGCTGTAAGCCATAATCATCAAAATTAAAATAAACAAACACTTGAAATGTATCACTCTTTGTGTAATGAATCTATATAATATATGGGTTTCACTTTCTGAAATGAGTGACAAAAAATATTGAACTTTTCATGATATTCTAATTTTTACCTCCGCCAGGCCGCAGGCCAGGAGGAGGTTATGTTTTTGCCAGCGTTTGTCTGTTTGTCTGTTGGTTAGCAAGATAACTCAAAAAGTTTTGGACGGATTTCCATGAAACTTTCAGGCGTTGTTGGAAATGGTACAAGGAAGAACTGACTAAATTTTGGGGATGATCCGGATCACCGTCTGGATACAGGAATTTTTTAAAGGATTCTTTAACATTGTGAGATACGGCCATTTTCAACATGTGTGCAGGCGCAATGGAGGGCGCTGGTCATCGTGTCTGACGAACACGAACTCCACATTCTTCAAAGTTTTAGGCACAAAAGCACGCGGAAAACAGTGGTGGGCCGGGCCTGGCAGCGTGTCTGTGTTTGTGCTGCGCTGCAAAAGCTGAGATGGGCAGCTGTCCGGCGCGGGATTATTTGGCAGAAATTCCCCGGGCAGCCATAGGGGCTGCGCAAAAACGAGCTGTCTGCTGGGGAAGCTTCCAAATCCTCTTTTGCCGCGGAGCGCAACCCCAATATAAAACCCACGGCAACCTGTCTACCCAATTTGCATCCGTCAGTGAAGCCCTGAGTGCTGCTTTCAGTGATCTATGAAAACGCTCGCATAACCCATTGGCCTGTGGGTTGTACGCGGTTGTGCGATGAATTGCAATGCCCGCAGCCTGGGAGTTTGGAGATGGAGGAGATGGACACAACAGCAACACTTCAGTTTATTACCTCCGCCAAGGAGGTAATGCTTTTACTACTGAACCACTAATCCTATCATTGTGAATCCAATTGCTAGTTATATATTTTCATGGTCAAGGAATCTGAAAACGTACACACAAACACTGTATGGGGGGGAACTGTGGCACTTGGCGGAGGTCTGCGCTCTCCGAGTGCTTTTCTAGTTTGAAATGTACCTGTACAATAACTCAGTCTAATGTTAAACTTCGGTCACAACAATGCTGCCATACTGCACCTTACAGTGTAATTGGTACCTTGTGGAGAAAGGAAAACACCAGAGTTCTCCATATGATTTGAATCAAGACCACCTATTTCAGGTGGTCTCAGTACGGTTGGTTTGGTGCACACCTGAGTGTGAGTACCGTGTTCTCACCAAACAAATCAAACTGCACTAACAGAGAAAACGAACTCCAGTTCAACTGAAATGAACTAAAACCTGTAGGTGTGAAAGCATCCTGAAACAGGCTTTACAAGGTGGTGGGGGCGGGGGGCTGAAAAGTTCACTGTGGTCAAATTTGACCAAATGTGGTGTATTTTTCAACATAGTCTCCCCTTCGGTCCACACACTACTTCCATCAGTGTTGCAGTGCTTGGGTCCCTGCGGGTGAAAAATAAACACATTTGGTCAAATGTGACCACAATGAACTTTTCAGCCCCCCCCCCCCCCAAACTAAAATGAGTTTGACACCCGGCTCAAATGTTGCTCAGCACTTGAATACTGTTTTTACTCCATACCCAAGTAAATACTGGTGACTACTTTTACCTGAACAATTAATATACAGTAGTTACTCATTAATATCCTAAGGCAATCTACTTTTACTGGAGCACAATTTATGGCTGCTCCACCCACCTCTGGAAAGAGCTCTCCACATCTGATTGATGCTGCGCTCTCTGACATATCCACTGAAAGTTTACTCTGAACAATACTAACAGTGCTTACTTGTTTTAACAGCCAGCAAGGCACACTGGTTCACTTATTGTTGTTTCTCTTCACCATTCTGTTAGACTCAATCTAAAAGTGTCAGGAATAAAGTGTTCACCCATGTCACTCCACCAAACATCTAAAGATTTGCTTCCAAGTGTAAGACTGCACAGCTGTGAATATGGCCTGTGGCAAGAGCAGCTCGTTCATTTAAGCTGCATGTTGGGTCAAGTCGGCAGATCGGCTGCAACCATGTTGTTCTGCAAAACCTGACAGTCTGAGAGCACTCGCGTAAAAAGTCAGACACGCTGTCACGGAAAACTTCTGTAAGATGATTTTTAATCACATGGTGAGCACAGACAGACCCCCGCTAACATTCCTGTCCCATTACTCACTGATGCCAGTGTGACTTTCAAAGCTGGAAATCACTACAGTGTGGGAATCCACTCAGTATGTTTCCACTCAGATGGAAGGGCATGGCAGGACGAGATGCAGAACAGAGGGGCAAGACTGTCTATGGTTTTCGCATGAGGATATGCATCCTCCTCCGGTCTGCATGTTAATGTGCTAGGTGACAAGGGGAATTGCCGGGGGGGAGATTTCTGTGTTGATGCGAACAGTGACAAAGGGAATGGGAATGGCAAACGCATTTATGTTAATGCAGCACCACACGTCGCGGAGCGAGTTGTATGCTATTAAAGGAGAGGGGCCCGCAACCTCTTTTTATGCTTGTGATTCTTGTGAATGTGAAAGAGAGATTAATAAAGTCTGCTCTGCTCTGGACCGCCTGGCCTCTCTCCACAACAGTATATTTTTAAGATTGATCACCACAAAGACTTACTTTTGGCTATTGCCACGTTATATTAAAAAAAGGCTAAATGATACAGGGACTACATTAAAGCAGCGCTATGTAACTTTATTGTTCTGTGTAAGAACACTGAAAAGACTACAACTATGGTGAGCTCAGTCCCAACAGCCAATCACAGGGTGCTTGGTTGTTGGTGGCTGAAGCTGTGCCCTGTCATTGGCTGTTGGAACTCAGGTCAGTCTTTTCACCAGTGCTGAGTTGTGTACTATTTTCCACAGTGAAGCACTCCTGCTGATGACACATCAGTCATGATATTTATTAGACACACCCCGTCAGCATGTTTGATTAATGTGGCAAGAGTTGGGATGATGATCCAGTTCATGGTGCAAATGCCATTTTTAATGTCCATGTGGGTTTGTCTGCAGGTTTCATGTTGGCCCCATCTGTGATTGCCCACATGGACTTTGCCTTTGGCACAGGTAATCTGTTTACCTGCTTTCAACCCATCTGGGCCTCACATCAGTTTAATATCAGTGAGCAGGTTTCAGTAACACTGGCACCAGAGGAAAAACTAGAAAAGCACTCAGAGAGTGCATACCTCTGCCAAGGCCCCTTCCGTCCCATCTGGATCACCTCCAAAATGTATTGAATATGTGTGTAGGCCACGAGCCAGCTCTGGTGAAAATTTCATCCAAATCCACCCAGTAGTTTTTGTGTAATCCTGCTGCACAAATACAAACAAGGTCCTTGGTGGAGGTATGCACTCTCAGATCATCACCAAAATTTAACTGGGTTATCCTTGGCCCAAGGGCGACCTCTGGTGAAATTTTCATCAAAATCCATGTCCTAGTTTCTGTGTAATCCTGCTAACAAACAGCCAGACAAACCCCTCGATCGCATTACCTCCGTGGTGGAGGTAATTAGGTGGAAAAAGCCACAAATTTAGGAGGGAAAAAAAATTGGAAAAATTACAAGAAAAAATGAAAAATGTACAAAAATAATAAATTTACAAGGAAAAGGTAAAATTCATCATAACAGTGAAAATTTAGGAGATTTAGGAGAAATTTACAAGAAAAACAGTAAAATTACTTGAATTACAAACTTACAAGAAAAATTTTGCAAATTTACAAGAAAAAAGTTACAAATTTATGAGAAAGTTACAAATTTGCAGTAAAAAAAAAGTTGCAAATTTATGAGAGTTCCAAAATTACAAGAAAAAGTTAACAAATTTTAAAGAAAAAAAGTCCCAGTTTTTGTCATGAATGGCCCCTCGGGGCAGCGAGACCCACAGTTTGGGCAATTTATTACAGAAACAACAAAAAAGTTCAAGTGCTCAAAAATACGAAAATACAATGAGGGTGTGGTGATCCGAGCGCTGAACTCATCCGTGCTCGGGTTACTCAGTATTTTCCCTTTTTCTCCCATATTATTTCGGTTTGGTTATTATTGTTCTCCCAGGGCTTTTATTGTGACAGCGTTGTGGCCGAACTTCCGGCTGTCAAAGCCAAGCCAGCGCTGTCACAGCTGATCTTGATTTCGGTAATTACGTTCCCCTTTTCCTGTTTGGTCCTTTTACTTTTGTTATCAGTATTTAAGGAAGCAGCTGAAGCTTACTCCTCGCTGCGACCTACATCCGTGTACCAGGACTGGAGTCCCAAACCCCAGCTCCAGTCTTTCCTCTGTGTTTGATCCATCTTCACTCCAGCACGTGTAAGTGTGTATTCTTTAGCGTCAGGTTCCGCCCTCGCTACGCTCTTACAATTGATGTCTGAGTTCTTTATTTTGTGTCCTAGTTTAATGTATGTGTTTTGCCCCACATGGCTCTTTACTTTGTTCCTTTGTGCTTTCTTTAATAAACAAGCAAACTCTCTGTTGGCATCTGGGACCTCATTAATGCCCTGAAAGGGGCATGCATGACAGAGGAAGAAAAACTTCCGCATATTGGGCATATTTCCACAGACCGGGGTGTGCCTCCAGGATTCCCACCGCTCCATTCAAACTCTCCCAGGTTTTTTTGGGGTCTGCGGGTGGCGAGAGTTTCATCCACAAAACTTTGGATAAAGACAGCAGTCCACTCCTCCTCCAGGCTCAGGGACCCCACTGCTGATCTCCCTTTATTAGAGGGAGGCCGACATGCCAGGGACATGATAGCTCCAAAGACAGGTGAGAGAAACACAAAAAAGAAAAAAATCCACAAACTCACAGTGGCTGGGTCTCAACTGGCCGCTGTCTACTGTCATGAATGGCCCCTCGGGTCAGAGAGACGAGACCCACACACCAACTATAAGTTTGAGCAATTTATCACAGATACAACAAAGTTCAACAAGTTCTCAAAAATACAAAAATACAATGAGGGAGAAAAACTTACGAGAATACATGCCAGAGCAAGGTAGAACTCTGGCAGAGATAAGGAGAATGTCCAACAATCAAGACAGCGGCAATGACAGAATAAAAATAAGGCCCTTAAATAAGGATCAGAACCCATTAACATGATAAGCCACAGGTGTGGGTACCTGAACAGGCAGGAGAAAGTGAAGATGTATAGTTGGGATCAGCAGCAGCAACGAGAGGGAGGCAAACCAAAACTGATGGCTGACAGGGCACGCCCACACAAGCTTCATGTCCCAGTTGTCAACAGTAAAAGGAAAACACTGGGGATAGACAGAATGAAATAACATACTAAATGAATATAAATAAATACAGAATAAAAAATATGACACTAACACAAACAGGAAAAGGGCAAGCAAAATTAAAAAAAAACACACAAATCCAAAAGGCATGAGATGCAACAGAGGAGTGATTAGACAGAAGTCATGAGACAGAGTCTGGTCGAAAACTCCAGCACTCGGCTCATGACAGCACCCCTCCTCTCAAGGGGTGGGTCCCAGACACCCCAGGGTAACATCAAAAGAAAAATTAAAAAAACCTGCCCCCCCCCCCCCCAGCAAGGCACAACAATAACTCACCCAGGGTGGGTGGTGGGGGGAACAGGCCAGGAGGGAACAAAACAAAACCCCGCTCAGGACCCACACCAGTCATACCCTCAACACCCCAAAGCCCCCTGGACTGAGGAGCTGAACAGTTCAGGCGGGCGACAAGAGTCCCAGGCCCGCCAGATAGTGTGATAGTACAAGTCGGGTGGCCTCCCAGAGCGCATGGGCCACCCAACTCTGCAGTGCAGTCTGTCGGGTGGCCTGCCAGAGTTTTTCAACCACCCAAACAGAAGAAGTGGCCCAGGAGGCGGCTGCCCGACGGGAAGGGCTATTAGTGAGGAGGCAAGGGAAGTCGAGGGAACCGCAATGATGTCAGGCAGCGAAGGAGGAACAATGACAGCATCTGGCAGTGGAGGAGCAACCATGACTGTGTCTGGCAGTGGAGGAGGAACCCCGACAGCATCTGGCGAAGGAGGATGGAGCTCGACACCCTTGGTCAGGCCAGCAGCACCCTCAGTGGTCCCGGATTGGGACAAGGCTGCACCCGCAGTGGTTTCGGGCTGGAGCGAAGCTACACCTGCGGTGGTTCCGGGCTGGAGCAGAGCCACACCCTAGGTGGCCCCTGGCTGGGGCATAATGCTCATAGTGGGCCCCCACTGGAGCAGAGCACCCAAGTTGGACTCAAGCTAGGGCGTAGCACCAACAACGGTCCCCAACTGGGACACAGCACCCACAGAGACCCCGGACAGGACAGGAGCTGCACCCACAAGGGGTCCCAGGCTGGGATGGAGCATCCGTGACGACCTCAGCGGGGGCACTGGACCCACAATGACCTCAGGTGGCAAGCCTGGACCCACGGAGACATCTGGCACAGGTGGATCTTCCCTGGCGACACTGGGAGAAGGCTCAGAAAAAACAGGCAAAGGAACAGGGTCAGGTTCACTGGCAGCGGCAGCGGCGGAGCCCAGCGAAGTGAGCTCAGGTGCAGCTGACAGCTGCACCCAGCTAACCTCGCCAAGACCCAGACAAGACCTCTCCAAAACAGATATGAGGAAAACAAAGGAGAGCACTTGCCAGAGCTCGAGCTCCACCACTGTCCAGGACTCCGTCGATCCAGGTGATGGTTCTCTGGGCTCGGCCATCTGGAGGTCTAGCTCCGACTCGGCTGCAGCAGCCCCTGCAGCAGGCATGGTGGTTGGTGCAGTCTCGGTGCCCCCAGGCAAAGTGACCCACACAGGTGGCTTGTCCGGCATGGAAGCTGGGGGTCAGCTCACCGCTGGCACTGGAACTAGGTCCTCCAGGGCCACAGGCTCCTCCAACATCCGGTGGTTGAGTTCTGGGGTCGGCGGACACTCAGGGGCAAGAGGAGGAGACAGAGTGGGCAGGTGAGAAATTGGTTGCTATAGCTGGTGGTGAGCGCTCAGGGGACTGCATACCCTGAGCCTCACTACCTGGAATCAGACAAGGCATATCATTATAAAATGAAGGGGAATGAAATGACACTTGCCTGTGTTCCCAGGTTGTGATGTTTTCTGCTGCAGCTGGCATGTAGTCATCCCTCTCTGTGTCTACGGTGGAAGTGGCCCCTCAGAGGATCATGGAGGAGCCGCCCCCGCAGGCATGGAGACGGGTGGAGCTGGAGGAGAAATGGCCAAACCCTCAGCAGCGGGAAAGGATACCAAGGAGAAGGGAAGGCAGCAGCTGAGGGAAAAGTAGGTGCTGGCAAGACAGCCAGAGGGGAAAATGACAAGGAAAACACTGCTGTAGAGGTCTTCTCCCTTGGTGAAGGAGGGGCTGCTGACTGGGAGGGGGAGGCGTTTTTCCGGCGGCCCGGAGTGGGATGACGGCATCTCGAAGCTGGCGATGCGGGAGCTGGAGGCCAAGCTGGCAAGCAGGGAGGGGTGAAGGACGTTTGCCGTGGAGGGTGTTTCTGTGTTTGTTTTGGCTTCGTTGGAGACGGCCCCATCATCAGCCCGGGAAATGATTGTTGCAGTGCGGAAACCATGGACAACAGTTCCATGTATTGGGCATATTTCCACAGACTGCGGTGTGCCTCCAGGATTCCCACCACTCCATTCAAATTGTCCCAGGTTTTTTTGGGTCCTCGGGTGGCGAGAGCTTCATCCACAAAACTTTGGATAAAGTCAGTAGCCCACTCTTCCTCCAGGCTCGGGGACCCCACTGCTGATCTCCCTTTATTAGCACCACCGTGGGCTGCACGGTGGCGCAGTGGTTAGCACTGCGGCAGCACAGTTTACCCTTGGCCGGGGGATCGTGGGGATCGTGGGATCGTGGGTTCGATCCCAGCCCCCGACCAACAGTGATCTGTGTGGAGTTTGCATGTTCTCCCCGTGTATGCGTGGGTTTACCCCGGGATTTCTCCGGTTTCCTCCCACATGCCAAAAACATGCAGGTTAGGTTAATTGGAGACTCTAAAGTGGCCCTAGGTGTGAATGTGTGTGTGAATGGTTAAGGGATAGCGCCGTATCGTGGCTGCTTCATCCATCCAGGTGGTGGATGACCCTCAATTTCCCCTCTGGGGATCAATAAAGTATACTAAATCTAAAATCTAAAAAAAAAAATTAGATGGAGGCCGACATGCCGGGGACATGACAGCTCCAAAGACAGGTGAGAGAAACACAACAGGGAAAAAAATCCACAAACTCACAGTGGCTGGGTCTCAACTGGCCACTGTCTACTGTCAAGAATGGCCCCTCGAGGCAGAGAGACGAGACCCACGCACCAACTGTGAGTTTAGGCAATTTATCACAGAAACAACAAAAAAGTTCAACAAGTGCTCAAAAAATACAAAAATACAATGAGGGAGAAAAACTTACTAGAATACATGCTAGAGCAAGGTAAGTCTCTGGCAGAGATAAGAAGAATGTCTAACAGTCAAGACAGCAGCAATGACAGAATGAAAAATGAAATTAAGGCCCTTAAATAAGGATCAAAACCCATTAGCGTGATGAACCACAGGTGTGAGTACCTGAACGGGCAGGAGAAAGCGAAGCTGTATAATTGGGATGAGGTGCGGCAACGAGAGGGAGGCGAACCAAAACTGACGGCAGACAGGGAACGCCCACACAAGCTTCATGTCCCTGACAGCTGTCAACAGTAATTCAATTCAGTTCAATTCAACTTTATTTATATAGTGCCATATCACAACAAAAGTCATTTCATAGCACTTTCAAAAGTAGGGAAAACCCCACAATTGCAGAAAGACCCAGCAATCAGACGATCCCCTGCGAGCAAGCACTTGGCGATGGTGGAGAGGAAAAACTCCCTTTTAACAGGAAGAAACCTCTAGCAGAACCAGGCTCAGGGAGAGGCAATCATCTGCTGCGACTGGCTGGGGGTGAGGGGATAGAGAAGGGACAGGTCGGATCATAGCTGACCCTTCACACCCTGGACACGCACTGTTTGCCCCCCTCCCCTCAGGTAGAAGACTTCGGTCCATTCAGACTAAAACCTCCTGCTACATGAACAGCTTCTGCCATCAGACTGCTGAACACTAAGTGACTTATTAGACTCTCGTGCACTACGTACAGCAGCTCAACCGGACTCATGATAATTATCACTGTTTTCATTTGCACTGCACTATGTGGAACTCCACAATATCTGCTGCTTGTTAATATATTTTAAATTGCATAGATTAGTATTACTCATTCATATTCTACATTTTATTGCATGCATAGTTTTTTATTTTTATCTCTAGTGCTACTCCATGTTTAATGTTGCAGCATTGCACCGAGACAAATTCCTAGTTTGTGTACTACATACATACACTAATAGTTTGTTTTTTTTTTTTTTTTTTTGTTTTTTTTTTTTTTTTGAATGCAAAAGATGCAATAGACTTACACAATGGTCCTCTCCGGCATACAACTAGGAACATACCGGTCGCTATGGAGGGTGAGAATATGTATGGGCACATAATCATACCATGTAGGATAACTAAATAGACGGTTATGCTGTTTCATCCCACCTAGCAACAATGCTCTGCACTGTGTGTGTTTATATATTTACATATTTATTCCATCTAGCTACAATGCTCTGCACTGGGTGTGTTTATATTTATATATCTATATATTTATTCCATCTAGCTACAATGCTCCGCACTGTGTTTTTATATATCTACATATTATTCCATCTAGCTACATTGCTCCGCACTGTGTGTGTTTATATACTTGCATATTTATTCCACCTAGCTGCAATGCTCCATACTGTGGGTGTTTATATATTTACATATTTATTCCATCTAGCTACAATGCTCTGCACTGTGTGTTCATATATTCATATATTTATTCCATCCAGCTACAATGCTCTGCACTGTGTGTCTGTGTGTGTGTGTGTGTATATATATATTTTATAGTAATATGTACATATGTATATTAGCTGCTCTTGCTTGCTTGTTTTTTCTTGCCTTCTGATTGTTGCTCTGAGTGTTGCTATCCCTGTGCTGTTGCAATCCTGGAATTTCCCCGTTGTGGGACTAATAAAGGCTTATCTTATCTTACATGAACAATGGCAATAAATCTGATTCTGATTCTGACATAAAGAGAGCAAACATTAATGGAGAGAAGCTAAGTACATTATTGGAGGTCACCCGGCAGTCTAAATCTGTTAACAGCAAAACAAAAGGGGGGGTTAAAAGACACAAGATCCCTCCCTATCGTAGGCTATATTGAAGAGGAAGGTTTTTACCCTATTCTTAAAAACAGAGATTGAGTCTGACTCCCGAACCCAGATTGGTAACTGGTTCCACAGGAAAGGAGCTTGATAGCAGAAGGCTCTGCCTCCCATTGTACTTTTGGAGATTCTAGGTATTACAAGTAATCCAGCATTTTGGGAGCGTAGTGCTCTGTTAGGATGATAGGGTAATATCAGATATTTTATATAAAAGGGGGCCTGATTATTAAGAGCTTTGTAAGTGAGAAGAAGGATTTTAAACTTTAATTCTAAACTCTATGGGAAGACAATGAAGGGAGGCCAGAACCGGAGAGATATGATCTCTCTTTCTAGAACCAGTTAAAACTCTTGCAGCAGCATTTTGGACCAACTGAAGACTTATTTAAAGCTATTTTAGGACAACCTGATAATAACGAGTTACAATAGTCTAATCGAGAGCTAACAAAAGTGTGAATCAGTTTCTCAGCATCATTCAGAGACAAGATGCTCCTAACCTTGGCAATATTGCGCAGATGATCAAAAATAACTCCAAGGTTCCTCACAGAACTATTCAGAGTAAGAGTAGTGGCATCCAAATTAAGAGTTTGATTTGGAAAGGTATTTCTAAGGTTTTTTGGAAAAACAAGAATGACTTCAGTCTTTTCTGAGTTTAATAGCAGAAAATTACAAGTCATCCAAGCTTTGATATCCTTAAGACAGGCATCTAACTTGGCTAATTGATTGCAATCATCGGTCTTCATTGACAGGTATAATTGTGTGTCATCTGCGTAACAATGAAAATGTATACAGTGCTTTCTAATGATATTGCCTCACAGAAGCATATATAAACTAAAAAGAGTAGGGCTTAACACAGATCCCTGTGGAACTCCGTGACTGTGCTTAGAGTTAGTAGAAAACTCATTACTGATGTGAACAAACTGAAGTCTATCAGACAAATAAGATCTAAACCACTGCAGCCAAGTTCCATTTAGTCCAACATAGTGTTCTAATCTATCAAGTAGAATATCATGATCGATAGTATCAAAAGCTGCACTAAGATCTAAAAGGACAAGTACAGAAATGAGTCCATTATCAGATGCGATAAGGAGGTCATTAGTGACCTTCACTAAGGCTGTTTCAGTGGTGTGATGAACTCTGAACCCAGATCGGAACTCTTCAAATAAACCATTTCCCTGCAAGTGGTTAACCTCTTGCGCTCTATTGTACCGCGGACGGGCAAGTCTCTGCATCCTACAGCGCATGAGGGCGCTCTCGTGCGCTCTAGGACGCATGGTGTAGATGGTGATGTAGGTGGTGATGGTGATGTAGTGGCGTCCAAGCGCGCACTGAAAATAAAAGCTGCAGACACAGCCGCAAACAGATTAGTTCATCTGATTGACCTCTCATTCGACTAATAAGAGCCTTGAATTGGGTTTCTGAAACCTTGAAGAACCAATGACTGAAAACCTAGCCAGAAGGACCCACCTGCTGTGAATGCAGTGAGCCAATTGAAGCAGAGAAGTTCGCAAGCTGTTTTTTTTTAAGGCTGGGTGAAGACTGACTGCTGGAGCGGATCAAAAAAGGATTAGACGTTATGAGACGTTATGATTTCTTCCATGGTCATAGACCGATGGAGGCTGACGACGAAGGCTGAGTGACACACACGCCTTCGCCAGTCTTTTTTTAATTACTACTGTTATTTGTTTTGAAAAATCGTTCGCCAAAAAACGCAATCATGGAAGCACAAAACCGCAATAATGGAATTATGTTTTGATCGGGTCGCGAGACCAGAACCACGAGCGGACCAGCATCGCGTTCGTCTGACAATGGGGAAGAGAAGTTTGCCAGGACGCTGCTGTGAAGAGGTAAGGTGTTATAAGCTAAATTATTCTTTATTCCTGACTATTCTTCTGTAGCAAGGTGGGGGGGAGCCGCGGTGACTGAGCTGCTGTCCCACATCCCACATGAGGCTAATCCGTCATGTAGCGATGGCCGATCTCCATCCTCTGTAGCGAGGGGGGGGACAACACCCCCCAAACACACACACACAGACACAGCCCTGAATGTGACCTTTCATTAGAGCCCCAAATGAAGCTTCTACATTGAATCATTCAAAAGTTACAGACGTTTTTCCAAACTGTGCCATTTGGCACAATTTGGCACAGTTCCAAAACGCCTGGGAACTACCTGAGCAAAAAGCTGTGCAATATATTCATTTTTTGTGGTATTGTTACAAAATTTGGACCTCAGCTGGATAACACTTGGTTCTACAATTCTGTCGCATTTTCCAGCCCGGATCTGAAGCTGTGTGTTATTTGCAAGCATTTGTATCCAAAAAAAACACCCAGGCCAAATTTATTTTCTTCAAGTTCAGTATGTTTAGATGACTGTAACTCAGTGGCCGGAGCACTTAGAGAGATTATGACTGTTTTGCCAAAAAATTCAAAGTGTTTTCTTTTAAATGAGACCAACCCCATGAAGATGCTGCAAAGGGTTGAAGAACAGCTTTCTATTTACTTTGGGCACGTTATTTTTTGGCGTTTTTAGGGAAATTGACCGGCGTGCAAAGGGTTAAACAATTGTGCAGCAACAACTTTTTCTAAGATTTTTTTAAATGAAAGGCAGATTAGAGCTTGATCGATAGTTAGCCATAACTCCTGGATCGAGCATTGGCTTTTTGAGTAAGGGTTTAATTACAGCAATTTTAAAAGCCTGCGGTGCATAACCTAAAGTTAAAGAAGAATTAATTATTTGAAGAATACGGCTACCAATAAATGGGAAGACTTTTGTGAATAACCTGGTAGGAATAGGGTCTAAAAGACAAGATGAAGGCTTGGATGAGGAGATCATTTTATCTAACTAATAGGTCAATTGGAGTAAACTTATCTAAACAGATATCAGTTGAAGGAGTTGTAGTAGTTGCTGTACGTACGTTTACGGTGGGAAGAATCTGACTGATTTTATCTCTAATATATAAAATTTTATGATTGAAAAAGTTCAAAAAGTCCTGACTAGAAAGCTCTAGGGGGACGCAAGGACTGAAAGAGTCCTGACTCTTTGTCAGCCTGGCTACAATGTTGAAAAGAAACCTGTGATTATTCTTATTGTCTTCTATTAATGCAGAGTAATAAATTGTTCTAGCTTTTCTAAGAGATGTTTTATAAATTAGGAGATGATTTCTCCATGCTAAATAGAATTCATCTAAATTAGTGGAACGCCATTTTCTTTCTAATTGACGAGTCTTCTGTTTTAAGCTACGAGTTTCTGTGTTAAACCAAGAGGTTAGAAATCTCTGATTGGACTTTTTCTTTTTTAAAGGGGACACCAAGTCTAGAGTCAGATGCAGAGAGGCTGTAACACCATCTACCATGCTATCAATTACGGAAGGAGCAGGCTCTCCATCTTTTATTTCTGTTGTGTTGACACATGGTATAGAGGAGACAATCTGCAAAAATTTGGTAACGTCATCTGAAAGACATCTGCTGTAGTAATGTTTTTCTTTAGGAGTCAAATAATCAGAAATAGTGAAATCAAAGGTTAACAGACAATGGTCTGACAGTACAGGATTATGAAGAGATACTACCAGATTTTCTATTTCTATACCATAAGTCAGAACAAGGTCCAATGTGTGGTGGAAATAATGAGTAGAATTTTCTACTTTCTGGGAAAACCCCATTGAGTCTTAAAATGAATTGAATGCCTTATTAAGACAGTCACTATCTATATCAACATGTATATTGAAATCCCCTACTATAATTATTCTATCTGATTTCAGCACTAAATCAGCTAAAAATTTGGCAAATTCGGATAAAAACTCTGAGTAGGGTGTGGGAGGACGGTAAACTATGGCAAAGAAAATTGGGTTTAAGATAAGATTGCTAACATGCCCCAAACTGAGGACCAGGCCCTCAAAGGAATTAAAACATGATTTTTGCTTTACATTAACTAGTAATTTAGAATGGAAAATTGCCGCTACTCCACCTCCATGACCAGAATTTCTGGGATTATGATAGATTAGATAACCAGAGGGAGTTGATTCATTCAAACCAACATAATCATCTTGCCCTAGCCAAGTCTCTGTAAGGGATATTAAATCAAATCTGATGATCAATTAAGAGATCATGAACTAGTGGAGACTTGGGAGTTAGAGACCTAATATCTAACAAACCACATTTAATTTTTAAATTATGAGGAGGAACAGAGGCCAAATTATTAAATTTAGAGACTTGATGTTTGATTTGAGTTAAAAAAAAAAAAAAAAAAAGCAAAACACTGGGGATAGACAGAATGAAATAACATACTAAATGAATATAAATAAATACAGAATAAAAATATGACACTAACACCAACAGGAAAATGGCAAGCAAACACATCAACCCAAAATGCATGAGATGCAACAGATGAGTGATTAGACAGAAGAAGTCATGAGACTGAGTCTGGCGGAAAACTCCAGCACTTGGCTCATGACAGTTTTACAAGGAAAACTAACAAATTTATGAGAAAAGTTGCAAATTTATAATAAAAAAAAGGTGCAAATTTATGAGAAAGATTGACATTTTCAAGAAAATGTATCAATTTAGGAGAAAAAAGTCACAAATTTAGGAGAAAATAAGTTAAAAATAATAGGTAAATGGGTAAAGTCCATGTGGGCAAACATAGATGGGGCCAACATGGAACCCATGGACAAACCCACATGGGACCCACAGGACAGTCCAGATTTAATTTTTGGTGGGGCCCACATGGACATGCTGGCTGGTTGTTGGAGGTTTTGCTCTCCCAGTCCTACCAGTACCCTGTACTTGGTTTGAACTTTAGAATTTCCCCAAAATTACCTGGTGCTTCCTCCTTTCTAATTAATTCCCAATTATCCTCCTTTCTAGTTGTCTCAAAATCACCTGGTACTTAAGGAGTTCTATTTTTTTTTTTTTTTTTTGTATTTGTACTTTGTATTTTGTATACTTTATTGACCCAGAGGGAAATTCAGGACATCCACCTGGGTGGATGAGGCAGCCACGGTACGGCGCCAATCCCTTCACCATCCACACACACATTCACACCTAGGGCCACTTTAGAGTTTCCAGTTAACCTAACTTGCATGTTTTTGGCCTGTAAGAGGAATCCAGAGTACCCTGGGTAAATCCATGCAGACATGGGGAGAACATGCAAACTCCACACAGAAGTCACCAATGGTCAGGGGGCGGGATCGATCCTGTGACCTTCTTACTGTGCTGCCACAGTGCTAACCACTGTGACACCGAACTGCCCTAAAGGAATCCTGCTCTGTAGACTGGCACCTTACCCACTGAGCTATTCATTGACATTTTGCAATTAAAACTAAATAACCTGATACTTACTGTGGTAACAACAAACTTAAACTCAGTAGGTACCAGTAGCAGATTGTGAATGATCCCACTTCGTCGGCCTCCGTCGGTCTATGATGACCATGGAAGAGAATCCTAAACATCTACTCTGCTGGAACAGCACCGCCTGTGGCTGAACAGGCCGATGCGCATCGGTGTTCTACCTTCCAGCGTTGGGCGTTGGTAAGATTCAAGCCTGGGCAGGAAGATATGGAGGACAAGATGTTACCCATGCAGCATGTCCCCCCTCTCCACGTCACTGATGAATCCAAAGGAACAGCAGGGCTGCTATAGTTTGGCACCAGCGCCGTCGCAGGAGCTGCCAGAACGATGTTGAGCACAACAGAGAACTGCCTTAGGGGCTCCGACTCCGGATTTTTCCTCAGGGTTGACTCCCGAAGCCTTTCCGTGACCAGGTGTGCCGCAAGGCAGCGGAGGTTTGAAATCAGGGTTTACCTTCCCCTAGATGGGCTACCTTCCCAGGTTGACGAGCCACCATCTACCCAAAGCATCTGGTTTTAAGGCACCAGAGATCCGCCCTCGCCCCTTCTCCTATTAGTAAAAGCAGTTCCACCGGGCTTAGAGACTAAACCACATGGGCAGGCTAGGAGTTAGACTTAGTTGTCAGAGGCTTTTCGAGACGCACGCCGTAAGGAGCATTTTATGAGCACTGGGAGCTTAACCCCAGTACCGCTCCTGGCTATGACAACCTTGGAACCGAATGATCCCACTGATTAGGCAAATTACTCATGAACACACACCTACACTTGGGAGGACCCCAAGTCTTTAGCTCTATAGACATTCAATGCAGCTCTTGCAAAGTCCCAAGAAAGCATCACTATGCTGACCAATACGCTATTCAAGACAACATTACATCAGCCTGCTCAAATCTCACTCAGCATGATAAAACCAAGAAAAGTTGACAACACATCCTAACCCCAATACCAAAGAAAAATATTTTCACAATCATACGAAGAGTTGAAAATAAAACAGCATACAGGAGAGAAATAGATTTTAACTCACCGTTTACCATGTCTTTACATGGATCTGGATAAATTCTTAATGTCATCACATCCAGTTGTAATTCAATGTTTGCAAAATGCAAGGCCAAGACTAGCATTGCTAAGTCAGTTAGCAACTCCACTCGCCATAGGTATCCTGATAAAAAACAGCCATCCTGCTGCATCCCGTCTTCTTTATAATGTCCAGTTTAGGAGAAGGCCTTAGGCTATTTTTTATTTGACGCTTGTGTTCACATTATTTCCAAAACTTGTTAGCAAGTAAATACTGCAGGATATCCCCTCAGTGCTCACTGATTGTAATTAGTGCTGTAGAAAACAGTGGGGTGTATGGAGTGTCAGGGAGGGATAATGCCTTTGACGGGGCAACAGTTGCACCTCCACTGTGGTTCCCACTTGGTATTTAACTCTCACCTGTGGCTCCAGGTAGCTATTTGCATGCAACAGTGGCCACATCCCAGTAAACCACTTTGACTGGTGGGCGAAACCAGGTGAGAGTAGCCGACGGGTTTGAAACCCTCTGTGAGGTAGGGCTTGTCTACCCACACATGCATAGGCTGGACTTGGCGGATTGTGCAGAGGAAACCACCAGATTGGCTCAACAGGCAGGAAGGCAGACCCAGCAAAGTATTGTGGAGCACAACTAGGGCACAGTGAGACATGTAGGACGCTGCTTGACTATGTCTTGCCACTGGATCCAGATAGGCTGGGACGAGAGAGTGAGGCTGACAATCCTGCGCAACTCTCCCTTACTTAAATCAAAGTCACGCGCAAGTCAAGACATCACCCCCCCCCCCAATTTCCTTCTCATTCCCCCCTCCCTCCAAGTCCTGTGGCGATGGGCAAGTGACGAAGCAGCAGTTGCGGATACACTGGAAGCTGTAGCCACAATCACACACACAGGCAACCCAGGGCATAGGGTCGCTCTCAACTGAACCTAAGCAGCAGTAGAGTTCGGCAGCCCCCTGGGTGTCTGAGCAGCCCTCTTTAGGATTCACTCTGCTCACCTCCATGGCCTGAGGAAGGGGCAAGAAAAGGTGCCCTAAACATAGCCTGCTTCACTGCATCCTTGCCAACAAGCCGCGGCTGGCGGAGATCCCACCCTAGCGGTCGAAATTCTCAGAAGAAATCAACTAAGGTGACATCACTTACCATTGGCACTTGGAATGTGCGAATGCTCATGGACAGCTCCAAAGTGGATACACCTGAGAGACGGACAGCACTTGTCGCAAGAGAACTCAGCAGGTACAACACCCACATCGCAGCTCTGAGCGAGACCAGGTTTGCAGATGAAGGTCAGCTGACAGAAGTCAAAGCCAGCTACACCTTTTTCTGGAGTGGCTGAGGCAGCGAAGAACGCTATGAAGCAGGAGTGGGTTTCGCGATCAGATCCAATCTGATCAGCAAGCTTACCAGCCTCCTCAAAGGAACCAATGACCACCTCATGACCCTGCGGCTCCCCCTCTGAGGAAAACGCCATGCCACATTCATCAGTGCATATGCCCCCACCGTGACAAACCCAGATGAGATCAAAGACAAGTTTTACGAGGACTTAGAGACTCTCATTGAAGGCGTACTGAAGGAGGACAAACTCATTATTCTTAGATAATTTAATGCCAGAGTTGGTACAGACTACCAGACATGGGAGGGAGTCCTTAGGGGAAATGGAGTTGGAAAGTGCAACAGCAATGGTCCTCTCTTCTTGAAGACGTGCACCTCTCATGACCTTCTGATCACTAATACAGTCTACCGCTTGCCTAATCGCAACAAGACCTCCTGGATGCATCCACGCAGCAAGCATTGGCATCTGATTGATTACATCATTGTGAGAAGGAGAGACAGGCAGGACGTTAGAGTGACAAAGGCGATGTGTGGTGCAGACTGTTGAACGTATCACAGACTCATTCTCTAAAAGCTCAACATGCACATCCTGCCCAAACGGCGTCCACAGGGGAAAAAGGCAAACAAGCGACTCAGTGTCAGCAAGCTGTAACAGCACTCTGTGTGACAGAACCTCAGTGAGGACCTGGACAGCAAGCTTAGTCAGCTCGACCTTGGGGCGTATGGAGCAGAAGAAGACTGGGCAGCTTTCAGAGACATGGTGTACAACACCTCACTCACTCATCTGGGCCAGAACACGCACAAACACCAAGACTGATTCAATGAAAATGATGAGGACATCCAAAAGCTGCTTGACAAGAAGTGTGAAGCCCACAGAGCATACCAGCAAGACAGCAGATCTGCCTCGAAGAAGGCAACCTTCAACTCCATCAAAGGAAATGTGCAGGCAAAGCTCAGAGAGATGCAAGACTTCTGGCTCAGCAAAAAGGCAGATGAAATACAGCAGTACACTGACAGCAACAACTCCAAACACTTCTATGATGCCCTTAAGACCATCTACAGCCCTCAGTCTTCTGGAACATCACCACTGCTCAGTGCTGACGGCTCCACTCTCCTCACTGACAGGAACGCAATCCTGGAAAGATGGGCAGAACATTTCAGCAGCGTCCTGAACAGATCTTTGTCCATCAGTGCAGAAGCCATCACTCGCATGCCCCAAGTAGAGGTGAACACGTCTCTGGCAGAACCTCCAATGGAATCAGAAGTCCAAAAAGCGATCAAATGCCTTTTGAACGGCAAAGCACCAGGCTCTGACTCTATCCCAGCTGAAATCTACAAGGCAGGAGGACCAGTTCTAATACAGAAACTCAACAAGCTCTTTCAGACCATGTGGCAGCAGGAAGTTATCCCCCAGGAGCTCAAGGACACCTCCATTGTCCATCTCTACAAGAGAAAAGGAAACAGGCAGTCCTGTAACAACCACTGTGGGATCTCTTTCCTCACCATCGCCGGCAAGATCCTCGCAAGAGTCCTTCTCAACCACCTCATTCAGCACATGGAAGGCGGTCACCTGCCAGAGAGCTAGTGTGACTTCAGAGAGGGTCGTGGAACTGCTGACATGATCTTTGCCACATGCCAACTTCAGGAAAAGTGTCAAGAACAGAACAAGGACCTCTACACAACATTTGTAGATCTGACCAAGGCTTTTGATGCCATCAGTCGTGAGGGGCTGTGGAAGATCATGGCAAAGTTCGGCTGCCCGGACAAGTTCATCAGCATGGTGCGCCAGTTCCACGACGGCATGCTTGCTCGAGTACTGAACGATGGAGACTCATCCGAAGCTTTCCCAGTCACCAACGGGGTCAAGCAGGGCTGTGTACTCGTGGCCACATTTTTCAGCATGATGTTCACAGCCATGCTGTCTGATGCCTTCTGCAACGATGAAGAAAGCGCCATCAGGATAGGGTACAGGATGGACAGCAGGCTCTTAAACCTGCAGAGGCTCCAAGCCAAAACCAAGGTGGAAGGGGACTCAGTGTGTGACTTTCTGTTTGCAGATGACTGCACACTCAATACCGCTACAGAGGCCCAGATGCAGCAGAGCATGAACTGCTTCTCCACTGCTTGTGACAACTTTGGACTCACAATCCGTATGAAGAAAACTGGGGTCCTGAGGTCCTGCACCAACCCGCACCGCAGAAGACTTACGTGGAACCAGCCATCACTGTCAATCGGGAGACCCTCAAGGCTGTCGACAATTTCACATACCTTGGCAGCACACTCTCCAGGTCTGTCAACATCAACGACAAGGTCAATTCACGCATTGCCAAGGTAAGCTCAGCATTCAGATGGCTACGTGCAACAGTGTGGGAAAGGAGAGTCATCAAGCTGACCACAAAACTGAAGGTGTACAAGGCAGTTGTCCTGCCTTCCCTACTGTACGCTTGCGAGACCTGGACAATCTACGAGCACCATGCCAGAAAGCTAAACCGCTTCCACCTGAACTGCCTCAGAAAGCTCCTGAAGATCACCTGGCAGGACAAAATCTCTGACACAGAGGTTCTCTCCCAAGCTGAGCTGCCTAGCACCCACACCCTGTTCAAGAGAGTCCAGATTAGGTGGGCTGGCCACCTTGTTCGTATGCCTGACTCATGCCTACCAAAGAGACTGTTCTACGGTGAACTAGCAGAGGGCAAGCACTCACAAGGTGGTCAGAAGTGCTACAAATACACTCTTAAAGGCCAAATGTCACGTAATTTTTTTTTCTAAATGACAACGAATTTAGATAAAATACACATAGCTTAAACCAAATATTCATACCGGAGACCATATCACCCACCTGTATTTACATAATTGCACAAAATACACCAGGTGAAGGCCCCACCTTGCTTGCTGGCTTGTGACAGCCAGTCCAGACCACGCCCATGTTTTTGACATCACCAGTTGTACCCTGGCTGCCCTGCCTATCCACATTCACACTTATCAACATTGGACAATCATGACGGAAAGTGACAGCGATTGTGAACAAATTAGTTTAGTTTTGTCTTTTTTTTTTGTCTTTTTTTTTGTCAGTGGTTCAGACAGTGACAGAGGCATAGAACCTTACAGGTTCGAGCCGTCCGAGACGGAATCAGATGCTTTGTCTGATGACAACAGTTCCACCGATGACCAGAGAGCAGAACCAGTGGAAAATGTCATTGAACTGGACATTAATCGCCTCCAGAATTGCGAAGCCGAAGGGGGTCTGTCGAGGGCGCCCCATAAATATTGATTTTTCGGAAGCCATTATTATTACAGTGGAGGAGAGCCGCTGCTGTCAAGAAATTGACCAGATCAATATGAAAATGGAGGCGCATACCTGTCAAGGGAGACGTTTTCGCCGTATTTTGGTGGGCGGAGTGGTGGTGGACACTTTTCTGGGAAATGTTTTAAATGTAGTTCGTGTTGTTATTGTCAAATATTTTAAGGAAAATACGGGGAAAATGCAATTTTAGCAAAAACGGGCGTATTGCCATTTCTGTACGCCCAAAAGGAAAAATATACTGGAAAAAAAATTGAGTGTTTTGCGGAGCACTCCTGTGTGTGATCAGCCACAGCTGGTGCTGGCAGATCGCTCAGCGTCAGCTATTCGCACTACCATGAGAAGTGTGGAGTCACTCATTAGTTTAATTGTCTGGGCGGGCTGATCGCTCAGCGTGAGCTATTCACACTACCATGAGAAGTCATTAGGACAATGGTTTAACACGTTGAGCTGTGCAGCGGTTGCGGAACAGACAGAGATCCCAGAGAGGTGTGCCTTGTTGCTCCGCCGTTCCTTATAGCCGCTTTTTACGGTGTTGAAGTACGGCGAAAACGTCTCACTTGACAGGTATGAAAACATTTCCCAGAGAAGTGTCCCTTATTACCCAGCTGTCCCTGATAGTCCCGTTTTAAGGTATGGGTGAAATATCCAATTTTTTCTTTCTTGTTGCTCACTTCAACCTTCCAGTCTCCATATAAACAATCAATTGAAATACCCCAAGCATCAAACTAGGGTACAATCGATTTCGTCACTTCCGCCTTCTTCCCCAGGTGATTCCAGGGGCCGTGTCAGGCCAAGCGCGGCAGTTTTAAATTAACGAATATTCCGTTGTTACTGAAGCATATGCACCAAGACCCGAACGGATCGGTTCCCTTTTATATCTAGTTTCAAGATATTTAAAGTACCCTGTTACGTGACATTTGGCCTTTAAGGCCTCCCTGAAGAGCTTTAACATCAGTTCTGACACCTGGGATATCCTAGCGCTAGACCAACGAGAGTGGCGTAGCCGTACCAGCAAAGGTGCTGCCTCCTTTGAGCTGAACAGGATTGCCAAGGTCCAGAGAAAAAGTGAGCTTCACAAGTCCAGAGCCACCCTGTATCTTCTGCCTGCGCAGACCACCTGTGCCCAACCTGTGGCAGAGCCTTCCGTGCCCGCATCGGACTGATCAGCCACAGCCGGACACACCGCACCCAGTCCTCTTTCCTGTGATGTCCTTGGTCATTGTTGAGAATGACGAACAAACAACAACAACAGAAAAACAGTGATGATGTCAACAGACTGACTGTGATTGGTTGGAGTTTCCCCTCCATTTGCTTTTCTTCAATGTAAGGAAATAGTGAATTTTCCATAGCAACAAATATAAACTGATTTCTGATTGGCTAAATAATTTCAGAATAGAGGCTTGCCTCCTTTCATTTTACATAGCAATACGAACTAATTTCTGATTGGCTGATTAATATTCCCACAGTGTCAAGCCTGTTTTTTCCTCTTTTGGACTTTTCACAGGATTCTGACTACATGTTACACAATAATATTACATTAAACACCAGAGGCCAACTTCAGTGAAATAGCAATACTTTGAAAGAAAAAAAAGGTTCATTAAATAATATGTTTATTATCGCAATGCATGCATCATTTCTTCTCTTTTTTTTCCCTCACATTTCTGAGGAAGGTTTGCCTCCCTTGCCTCTTCTGACAAGCCACCACTGGTTGGAACCAGAGCCGTATAATGAGAGTTGTGACACTTTGATCTTGCCTCTGCCTGGCCATGTGGTTCATGGAGCTCCAAATAGTTCCAAACAACGGCCTTTCTATAATGGTGAGTGAATGGCAGCTGTGGCAATCTGTGGTATTAACAGCATTTTTTAGCCATATTAGGTAAATATCGTAGCATCAGCTTCTCCTCAGGCTAATTCAGGAAATCACTCTTCTTCATCTTAAAGAAACTCACTCAACGTCTGGTCAAGAATTGCTGTGTGTCTTCACCATCAGGACCCCAGTGTAAACAATTTCCCTTCTGTAGAGAAACCTGATAAGGTCTTGCTTTTAAAGGATTAAGTAGACTATAAACTTCTGGAGTCAAACCCCAACTAGACAGTTCGTGCTGATAACATCTGTTCGTACCTGGAACTGATACTCTTAAAAAGTCATAAACTTCCAAACTTCCACTCCTTAACCTGTCAGGTTATGCTGATAAACTCTTGGAGCCTTTCCAGAAGCCTCATAAAACTCTCTAGGCTGCCCTCTCATCACATTCCAAGACCTAAAAATTATCTACAGCTCAACAGTACCTCCTAGTGGACATCTACTGAATATGTTTCATTACTGTGCAATCTGGAACTGTTAATTCTGATTGAACATTAAACTCTTCTTCAAGCTCTCCTTCCACAGAATAACTCTGGACACTGAAGATAATCGCCCTCATGATGGACAGTAATGGTTTGCAATAATTAATTAATCCTTGATTTAAATGTGAGTGCATGTCTTAGGAATGTTTTTTTTTCATGAATGTTATTCAAATGAATGTTAAACTTATCAGTAATAGTACAAATGCATGGTCACTGAATATTAGCCTTGAGTCACTTAATTTAGTTAGATTTTATATTGAGTATATAATGAATTTCATAGGAACTGAATGAACGTTTTCTGAAACTTGTGAGTCAGCTATTTCTGACCAATCCCCCAGGCTGCTTCTCTGTTGATTAGCAAACCACAGTACCTTTGTGGCAATGTAGTCTTTATTTCATCTGAAAATGCCAAGAAAAGCGAGCAATGTGTGCTGAAGCCAAATAGCTAGCATACTAACTAGCCACCAGTGGGATGGCATGGTGACCACAAACCGACTCAACAGGTGACTGGTATGAATTATAGACACTGACTTCTGCACTAGACAATATTTAATTTGTTTACATGTACTGTATGTGAAAAGAAAATATGTCAATTCTTTTTTATATTATGCTCATTAAGGTGCTTAGCAACAGTTAACTGGGTACACTTAGAAGAGACTGCTTTTCTTGTCAGATAAGAAAAACAAAAATCATAATATTTTACCCTGAGCTGCTGTCCTTTAATAAATGAATAAATGCTTGTGGAACTGTTGTATAAAAGCAATATTATACTCAAGTTTGTGCAGTATCATGAATACTGTATATTAACTCCGGTGATGTCTATGACACCTTCAGCAATAACAATGCTTGCATATCAGTCCTGGGCCCAAGGTGCTGGAAGGCTGCCCTCCCCGCACCCCCCTCCTTTCCTGGGCCAGAGACCAACCGACACACGCCCCAGGGAGCCACCAGACACCCACGCCCAAGGGAGGTGGTAGTAAGCAGCGGGGAGCCCCAGGGGAAGCCCCCGCCCCACATGTGCTGGAGATGGCCCACATGGCCAGGAGGTACCACCCCTATCAGTCTAGTACTCCCCAACCAGTGCACACACTCGCTCACACACTCACTCATACTCTCACTTGTGATCACACTCTCACCCACTCACACTCAAGCTCATTCACATTCACCCACTCTCACTCACTCATGTACATTCACACAAACCTACGTATATTCCCCTCCTCAACCCATCCATTCATAAAACCCTACAAACATATGTCAAGGCACTGTCCAGTAGACTGGTAGTTCCCTGGGGATGACACCAACATGACATCCCAAGTCTCCGACCAGGCCTGTGGCAGGAGGGCAACAGGGGTGGAGGAAGAACCCCTTTCCCGCCGTATGTGAATTGGGATGGGTGAGTGCAAGTTAATTGAATGCACGTTTATGAACTACATAAGTGCAGCACTTAGCATTACAATCAGTGCTAATGTTAGCTTCATTGCTGACATTAGCATGCTAATACGGTGGCGCAGTGGTTAGCACTGCGGCAGCACAGTTTACCCTTGGCCGGGGGATTGTGGGGATCGTGGGATCGTGGGTTCGATCCCAGCCCCCGACCAACAGTGATCTGTGTGGAGTTTGCATGTTCTCCCCGTGTTGCGTGGGTTTACTCCGGGATTTCTCCGGTTTCCTCCCACATGCCAAAGACATGCATGTTAGGTTAATTGGCTGTTCTAAATTGTCCCTAGATATCTGTTTCCTATAGGCCCTTAGAATAGAGGGTTAGTATTAATGAAAGCGCTTTGAGTGGTCTTTGTGACTAGAAAAGCGCTATATAAGTGCAGGTTAGTTAGTTAGTTAGTAATATTATACAGCTGTGTGAAGTTAATGTTAGCATGATATTAGCATTAATGCTAATACTAACATTAGCTCATGTTTTTGTATTTGTGTTGTGACTTTCATATTTATGTTGTAGCTTTTGCATTTTGGTGAGCTCTCTGGGCCAGGAGATCTTCGTCTTTTGGAGGTAGCACTAGCCTTGCTGTAACCTTTGTTATGACCTCAGAACAGTGACAGATGGCGAAGATGTTACAGTAACCAGAGGACTGAAGAAGCTGGATAACTCCAGCTTGGTGAAATCATCATGGCAAACAAAAAGGGAAGGGAACATCTTTCCTTGCCTTTACCCACCAAGGCTAAGGTAGAACAGCCAGGAGACAGGTTGACTGAGTGCTGTATGCTACCTGGTATTCTATTTGCCTCAAGACATTCTAGCGAGGATAGTTGTAATTGGTCTGACGGTGTAGAAGATCTGAGATGAGCTGCTCAATGGAGACTAACTCACCCAGATCTCAGCAAAAAGTGCAGAGGTAACCATACTCTCCTTTAGTCTTTTTAATGATAATATTCAGCAGTTTATACTGACAGTTTATCTCTTCTTCACCTCGCAACTTTGAACAAAAAAAGATTCTTGCTCCATGTTGGAACAAGGTTGTTAAAAGCAGCCAAGGTTTAAATATTCATGATAAAAAGTTTTAGAAGTACAGTAGCATTAAATATCAATAAAATAGCTCAGTAAAACCCAAGCTTCTGTCGGTGGTGGTATTTGTCTTATTTTCCTTGGGGAATGTGTCTTTATATATCATCACTGTAAGACAAAGGAGCTGAAAACAGCAAGAAAAAATATGGACATATATTGGTATCGGGGAAAAACTATTTTTCAAATATTGGCATATTGGTTATCGCAGGGGTCGAGAACCCATGGCTGTTCAGCCCCATTGATGTCATTCTCTGCAGTTCCAGTGGAGGAAATAATTATATGATCCCCTGATGAATTTGTAAGTTTATCCCCTTACAAAGAAATGGACAGTCCATAAGTTTTATGGTAGGTTTATTTTAACAAAAAAACAAAAACAGAAAAAATATTAAATAAGGGTTATAAATTAATTTGCGTTTGATTGGGGGAAATAAGTATTTGATCCCCAAGCAAAACGTGATTTAGTACTTGGTGGAGAAACCCTTGTTGGCATAACAGAGGTCAGACGTTTTATTGTAGTTGGTCACCAGGTTTGCACACATCTCAGGAGGAATTCTGGTCCGCTCCTCTTTACGGATACTCTCCAAATCCTGAAGGTTTCCAGGCTGTCACTTGGCAACTCAAAGTTTCAGCTCCCTCCACAGATTTTCTTGAGGATTAAGGTCCAGAGACTGGCTAGGTCACTCCGGGACTTTAATATGCTTCTTCCTAAAGGGATAGAACTAATTTATGTGCCTCATGGATACATAACCGGTCTGTGCGGGTCAGAATTCTTGGTGGTTGGTAGGGGATCAAATACTCATTTCCCTCGATCAAATGCAAATTGATTTATAACCCTTGTTTAATATTTTTTCTGGATTTTGTGTTGATCTTCTGTCTCTATTGTAGTGTTAGCACTACAATTATATGAATATGGTTATTAATAATTAAAACTAGAATTAATAATTATTAATAATTATTGCATTACCTCATTATAACACTAGGAGGAACCACCCACATGTTGGACAGAGTTATGGGGACAAATAATTAAGCTTAGGAATTTGGCAATTACTAAGCTAAGCATTAATTAATAACGAAATTAGCAATTATTTGATCAGGTTCATAATCTGGGTGTCAGTTCTTGACACTGAGTGATTCTGGAGTTTGGACAAAGAAAGCACACCTGTACTCAATTTAGTAGTTTTAACAAAGAAAATCAAAGCAACAAAAGAGATCTGTGTAGCTTGTAAAATGGAGAGATAACCAAAGATAGCATTAACAGTGGTAATTTTGCATATATGTGACCTGTGCTGGCAAAATGAGTCACTCTGAGGAAATTATCGAAACTGAGGTAACGTTTTTTCCATATTCTGTCTTGAAAGTCCTTCAAAATGATATTTCATTTGTGGGTAGTGTGCAGAAACGGACCCCAAAAAAAAGCCAATTTGTTTATATTTTGGCTAGATTTAAAACTCGCGTTCGATCTGTTGGGAGTTATGTCTTCTGCCAAAACATATGTATTTTTAGAAAGTAGGATTTCTAAGCTTTACAATGATACCAGGCACTCAAGGGGGTTTTCCTGGGACTTGCTGCTAGCAAACAAAGAAAGAGTCATGATTTATGACTTCTCCTGCCTGTAGCTCATAATGACGCGGTGCACATTCCGACTCATTTTGCCAGCATGGGTCACATATGAAGAAAGAGCTTCTTCTTTTGCTTCTTCTTCTTTTGGCTGCTCCCTTTAGGGGTCTCCATAGTGGATCTTCTGCCTCCATCTTACCCTATCCCTTGCATCTTCTTCTGTAACACCAACCCTCTTCATGTCCTCCTTCACTACATCCATGAATCTTCTCTGTGGTCTTCCTCTTTTTCTCCTGCCTGGCAGCTCCATCTTCAACATCCTTTGTCCAAAATTTCCACTATCCCTCCTCTGCACATGTCCAAACCATCTCAGCCTTGACTCTCTTACTGTACGTTGTCTGCAAACCGCTCAACCTGAGCTGTCCCTCTGATATACTCATTTCTAATCTTGTCCTTCCTAGTCACTCCCTATGAAAATCTTAACATCTTCAACTCTGCCACCTCCAGTTCCATCTCCTGTCTTTATGTCAGCGCCACCTTCTCCAAACCATACATCATAGCAGGTCTCACGGCCGTCTTGTAAATCACCTGACACCCATCTCCACCCACTCCACCCTGCCTGCACTTTCTTCTTCACCTCTCTTGTGCATTTTCCATTGTATTCTGTCTTGCTTCTACTGACTTTCATTCATCTTCTCTCCAGAGCATACTTCCACCTTTCCAGGTTCTCTTCCACCTGCTCCCTACTCTCACTACAGATCACAATGTCATCTGCAAACATCATTTTCCACAGAGACTCCTGCCTGACCTCATCTGTCAGCCTGTCCATCACTATGGCAAACAAGAAGGGTGTCAGAGTTGATCCCTGATGTAACCCCACCCCTACCTTCACTCCAACAGCACACTTCATCACCTTCTGACTGCTCTCATACATGTCCTGCACCACCCTCACATACTTCTCTGCAACTCCTGACTTTCTCATACAGTACCACACTTCCTGTCTTGGCACCCTATCATCTGCTTTCTCTAGATCCACAAAGACACTGTGCAACTCCTTCTGACCTTCTCTATACTTCTCCATCAACACTCTTAGAGCAAACATTGCATCTGTAGTACTCTTTCTTGGCGAAAAAACCATGCTGCTGCTCACTGATTGTCACCTCTCCTCTTAACCTGGCTTCAACAATTTCCCATATCTTAATAGTGTGGCTGATCAACTTTATGCCTCTGTAGTTACTACAGCTCTGAGTATCACCTTTGTTCTTGAAAATTGGTACTAAAACACTTCTTCTCCACTCCTCAGGCATCCTCTCACTCTCCGAGATTGTGTTAAACAATCTGGTAAAAAAGTCCACTGCCGTCTCTCCTAAGCATCTCCATACCTCCACAGGTATGTAATCTGGACCAACCACCTTTCAATTCTTCATCCTCTTCAAAGCTGCCCTCACTTCTGCCTTGCTAATCCTCGGGACTTCCTTGTTCACCATCTTTTCTTCATCCACCCTCCTCTCTCTCATTTTATTTATTTATCAGCTCTTCAAAGTACTCCTTCCACCTTCTTAACACACTCTCGTCATTTCTTAGTACATTGCCATTTCTGTCCTTAATCAACCTAACTTGCTGCACATCCTTTCCAGCTCAAACTCTCTGTCTAGCCAGTTGATACAAGTCCTTTTCTCCTTCCTTAGTGTCCAGTCTCTCATACAACTCAGTATATGCCTTTTCCTTTTCCACATCTCTTTTCCATGCACCTAGATTCCAAATACTCCCATCTACTTTGTTCATTTCCCTGACTTTTCTTTGCTAACCTCTTCCTTTGGATACTTTCCTGTACCTCCCCATTCCACCACCAAGTCTCCTTGTCTTCCTTCCTCTCTCCACTGGATACACCACATACCTTTCTACCTGTTTCCCTCAATACTTTTGCTGTACTTTCCCAATCATCTGGTAATTCTTCTCTACCACCCAGAGCCTTTATCAACTCCTTCCTGAACTCTGTGCAACCTTCTCCTTCTGTAACTTCCCCCACTTAATCTTTGGCTCTGCCTTGACCGTTTTCCTCTTCTTGTTTTAAAAAGTCATCCTACAGACTACCATCCGATGCTGTCTAACTACATTCTCCCCTGCCACCACCTTGCAGTCTCCTATCGCTTTCAGATATCAACTTCTACATAAGATGTAGTCCACCTGTGTGCACCTTCCTCCACTGTTGTAAGTCACCGTATGTTCCTCTCTCTTCTTGATGTGTTCACCACAGCCATTTCCATCCTTTTAGCAAAATCCACAACCATCTGTCCTTCCACATGTCTCTCCTTAAGATCATACCTACCCAGGACCTCCTCATCACCTCTCTTCCCTTCCCCTATGTGTCCATTAAAGTCCGCTCCAATCACCACTCTCTCCCCCCTGGGAACACTCGCTACCACTTAATCCAACTTACTCCAGAATTCCTCTTTCTCTTCTACCTGACATCCAACTTGTGGGGCATACGCACTGACAACATTCATCATCACACCTTTGGCTTCTAGCATCAAACTCATGATCCTGTCTGACTCCCTCTTTACCTCTTGAACACTCTTCACATACTCTTCCTTCAAGATTACTCCTGCTCTTTTTCTCTTCCTATCTACACCATGGTAGAACAGTTTAAATTCACATCCAATGCTCCTAGCCTTGCTTCCCTTCCATCTGGTTTCTTGAACACACAGTACAGTAACTCACAAAAGTGAGTACATCCCTCACATTTTGGTAAATATTTTGTTATATCTTTTCATGGGACAACACTGAAGATATGACACTTTGATACATTGTAAAGTAGTCAGTGTACAGATTGTATTACAGTGTAAATTTGCTGTCCCCTCAAAATAACTCGACACACAGCCATTAATGTCTAAACTGCTGGCAACAAAAGTGAGTACACCCCTAAGTGAAAATGTTCAAATTGTGCCCAGTGGCTGTGTGTTGAGTTATTTTGAGGGGACAGCAAATTCAATTCCAAGATAAATCTTTTCAAAACTTTTTCCACCATTAATGTGACCTATAACCTGTACAACCCAACTGAAAAACAAACTGAAGTTTTTTAAGGGGAAAAATAAAAAACTTACAATAACCTGTTTGCATAAATATGCACACCCTGTTATTACTGGGGATGTGGCTGTGTTCAGAATTAACCAGTCACATTCAAACTCATGTTAATGTGAGTCAGCACACACCTGCCCCCATTTAAAGTGCCTCTGATTAACCCCCAAAAATGTTCAGCTGTTCTAGTAGGCGTTTCCTGAAATAAACACCTTTATTTAAAAATTGCATTTTGTGTTTATTTGTGTTATCTTTATCTAATATTTAAATTTGTTTGATGATCTGTGTGACAAAGCTGAGCTTGGTCTGTCACTGTGCTCAGGGTCTTAATTTATTTCTGATTATTGCCTGTATTTTCCCAGTGTTGTGTGTTTATTTTACTGTATGTTGCTTTAAGACGTGTTCCTAGCTGTCAGTTTGTTTTTTTTTGTTATGCATTGATGTCCTTATTGTGATTATTATTATTATTATGACATTTAGTTCCTTGCGTTTATATTTTGTTTCTTTGTGACAGGAGCTCTCCACCTTTGTTTCCACACACTTCCACCTGGTTATCACTCTGTATGTGTTGCTCAGTAATTAGATCACCTGCCCGCTCATGAGATCCACACCTGATGGCACTTTGTATGTTTGATTGCCTGCATTATTTAAGACTACCTGTTCCGTTTGCTTATTGTCAGTGCCTCAAAGTATCAAGGTTGTTTCTCTACTCCATGGGAACCCTTACCCTGTTCCGACATGCTTTCCTGATTGTTTCCTCACCATTACCTGCACTTCTCTGTTGCTGTAAGTTTATTTTTGCTCACTGTTTGGGCTTTGTTTTCCTTAATAAATTTCATAACTGGCAGTCCAGCGCTTGGGTCTTCGTTCCATGCCCGATGGGAAAATCATGACAGTAGGCACTGACCAGTTGAGATCCAGCTGCTGCTAATTTGTGTTTTTTTGTGATCACTCACCAGTGGTTTCAGAGCCGTTATCATGTCCCCAGCACGTCAGCCTTCAGCGAATAAAGGAAGATCAGCAGTTTGGTCCCCAAGCCTGGAGGAAGAATGGGTTCTCGAGTTCATCCAGAGCTTTATGGATGAAGCTCTCGCCTCCTACGGGCCTAAGAAGACCTGGGCGAGCGTAAATGGAGTTGTGGAGATAGTGAAGGCACATCCCGCTTGAGGAGGTATCCCCAGGTTGTGGAACTGTTATCCACAGTCTCCTCGCTTCAGCAGCTGTTTCCCAGGCTGACAATGGGCCCCTGTCCACCGGACCTGAAGCCGACGTGGAAACGCGCTCCACGGAAGATGTCCTGCTCCACCTCCAGATCACCCATTCCTGCTGCCGATCTGCTGGCTCCAGGATGCCGCCATCCTGCGGCGGACTGCCAGAGGAACGCCTCCACCTTCCTAACAGCAGCCCTTCCTTTACCAAGGTCAAAGACACCTGCAGTAGTCTCCGTTTCTTGTTTCTCTTCTCTGGCTGTCCCGTCAGTCTCCTCCTCCACTGTTGCTGCTTCCCCCTTCTCTTCGGCGATTCCTCCCGCTGCTGAGGGGCCGGCAGCTTCTCCCCCGGCTCCGCCCGGCTCCATGCCTGAAGGGGCGGCTCGTCCATGATCCACTGAGAGGCCCACAACTATTGTAGCCATGGAGAGGGGTGACTCTAGACGAGCTGCAGCAGGAAACATCATGCCCCAGGAACACAGGCAAGTGGTTTTTCATTCTTCATGTCCAACATATGAACTACCTTGCCTGATTCCCCGTGGTGAGGCTCAGCCTTTGCAGTCCACTGAGTCCTCACCATCTGCTGCAGTTACTAATTTTTCACCTGTCCTCTCCATGTCTCCTCTTGTTTTCCCCGAGTGCCCTCCGACTACTGGGTTGAGCCACCAGACGATGCCATGGTCGGGACGGGTCAGCCATGGTCAGGATGGAGGGAGAGCGCTGCCTGCGATCCGGAGCCTGCGCTGATGAGTGAGCATCCCCGAGCTTCAGTTGTGCAGGATCCAGCACCAGCAGGGAACCAACCTTCTGTTGCCACGCCGGGCAAACCACCTGCGTGAGTCACTTCACTGGGGGGTCCCGGGACTGCATCGACCACCATGCCTGCTGCAGGGGCTGCTGCAGCAGAGTCAGAGCTGGACCTCCAGAGGGCTGAGCCCGGAGAGCAATCGCCTGGATCGACGGAGTCCTGGACAATGGTGGAGCTCGAGCTCAGGCAAGTGCTCTCCTTTGTTTTCCTCATATCTGTTTTGGAGAGGTCTTGTCTGGGTCTTGGTGAGGGGAGCTGTGTGCAGCCGTCAGCTGCGCCTGAGCTCACCTCGCTGGGCTCCGCCACTGCTGGTGACCCTGACCCTGTTCCTCTGCCTGCTTTTTTTGAGCCAGCAGGGAACCAAACTTCTGTTGCCATACCAGGCGAGCCACCTGCGTAGGTCACTTCACTGGGGGGTCCTGGGACTGCATCAACCACCATGCCTGCTGCTGGGGCCACCGCAGCAGGGTCAGAGCTGGACCTCCAGAGGGCCGGGCCTGAGACATCGTCGTCTGGATCAATGGAGTCCTGGATGGCAGTGGAACTTGAGCTCAGGCAAGTGCTCTCCTTTGTTATCATTGTTCCATTTTGGAGCGATCTGGCTGGCTCTTGGTGGGGATAGCCAAGTGCAGCCATCAGCTGCACCTGAGCTCACCTCGACAGGCTCCACTGCCACCGGTGACCCTGACCATGTGTCTCTGTTCCCCTTGTCTGAGCCATTCCCCAGGGTCACTGAGGTTTGTCCAGCTTCGCCAGAGGTCTCCGTGGGTTCAGTCTCACCACCAGAGATCCTCGTGGGTCATGCTCCTCCTGCTGAGGTCGTCATGGGTGCTCTATCCCAGCCCGGGACCTCCATGGGTGCTGCTTCCCCTCCGGATGAGGTCTTTGCGGGTACTCCGTCCCAGCCCGGGGCCTCCGAGGGTGCTGCTTCCCTGTTAGCTGAGGTCTTCGTGGGTGCTCCATCCCAGCCCAGGACCTCCGTGGATGCAGCTCCTCTTCAGTCTGGGTCTCCGTGTCTGTGGTGTCCCAGTTGGGGACTGTCGTGGGTGCTGCATCCCAGCCTGAAACCAATGTGGGTGCTGCGCTCCAGGTTGGGTCCGCCATTGGCATTACGCTCCAGCCAAGGGGCCACTGTGGGTGCAGCTCTGGCCCAGTCCTGGTCCACTGTGGGTGCAGCTATGGCCCAGTCTGGGTCCACTGTGGGTGCAGCTACGCTCCCATCTGGAGCCACTGTGGGTGCTAATACACTCCAGCCTGAAGCCACCATGGATGCAGCTTTGCTCCAGGCCAGAGCCACCACGGGTGCTGCCATGTTCCAATCCGGGACCACCGAGGCTGCGGCAGAGCAGTCTGAAGGCGTCACAGTTCCCTCTCCTCTGCTTGACACCATCGAGGTTCTCTCTCCTCTGCCCGATGCCATGGGGGTTCCCCCTCCTCTGCCCGAGGCCATCGTGGTTCTACCCCCCCCCCCCCCGTCCGAGGCCATCATGGTTCCCCCCCTCTACCCGAGGCCGTTATGGCTCTCCCGCCTCTGCCTGAGGCCGTTGTGGTTCCCTCTCCTCTGCCCAACGTCATCGTGGGTCCCCATATTCCTCTATCCTCCACACCACTGGTTCTCCCTGTTGGGCGACCGCCTCCTGGACTACGCCTTCTGTTTGGATGGTTAAAGGACTCTGGAAGACCACCCGACAGACTGTGCTGCTGGGGTAGGTGGTCCATGCTGTCTGGGAGGCCACACCACCCCTTCCATCATGCTGTCCGCTGGGCCTTGGACTCTGGCCGCCCGCCTGAACTGTCCAGCTGTCTGGTCCTGGGGGCTTAGGTGGTTTGGGTTTTTTGCTTGGTGTGGGTCCTGAGCGGGGTTTTTCTTTTGTTCCCTCCTAGCCTGGTTCCCCCACTGCCCTCTCAGGTTGGTTCATTGTTCTTCTCCTGTTGGGGGAGGGGGGGGTTCTTTCTTTTTCTTTGATGTTACCCTGGGGTGTTTGGACTCCACCCCTTTGGGGGGAGGGTCTGTCACGAGGCTGAGTGCAGTGTGTCACCGTGCTCAGGCTCTTAATTTATTTCTGATTATTTCCTGTATTTTCCCAGTGTTGTGTATTCATTTTACTGTATGTTGCTTTAGGACGTGTTCCTAGCTGTCAGGTTTTTTTTTAATGCATTTATGTCCTTATTGTGATTATTATTATTATTATTATTATTATTATTGTGGCATTTAGTTCCTAACATTTATATTTTGTTTCTCTGTGACAGGAGCTCTCCATCTTTGTTTCCACACATTCCCACCTGGTTGTCACTCTGTATGTGTTGCTCAGTAATTAGATCACCTGCCCGCTCATGAGATCCACACCTGATGGCACTTTGTATTTTTGATTGCCTGCATTATTTAAGACTACCTGTTCCGTTTGCTTATTGTCAGTGCCTCATAGTGTCAAGGTCATTTCTCTCCTCTGTCGGAACCCCTACCCTGTTCCGACGTGTTTTCCTGCTTGTTTCCTCGCCATTACCTGTACTCCTCTCTTTTTTGTTTTTTGTACTTATTTTGTACCCGTAGGTAGATTTGTTTTGCAGTCTGGTGACAAGCCACCAGCTGCTGGTCGTTGCGTGCACAAGCGCCTCTTATCCCTAACCTGCATGTTTTTGGCATGCAGGAGGAAACCGGAGAAATCCCGGAGTAAACCCACGCAACATGTAAACTCCACACAGATCACTGTTGGCCGGGGGCAGGGATCGAACCCACGATCTCTGCGATCCCCCGACCGAGGGTAAACTGTGCTGCCGCAGTGCTAACCACTGCGCCACCATGCAGCCTCCTCTGTTGCTGTAAGTTTATTTTTGCTCACTGTTTGGACTTTGTGTTTTCCTTAATAAATCTCACAACTAGCAGTCCAGCGCTTGGGTCTTCATTCCTGTCCCAAGGGGCAAATCATGACAATCTGAAACATTTAAGTGTGACAAACATA
Source organism: Pholidichthys leucotaenia (assembly GCA_020510985.1). Classification (NCBI taxonomy): domain Eukaryota; kingdom Metazoa; phylum Chordata; class Actinopteri; order Cichliformes; family Pholidichthyidae; genus Pholidichthys; species Pholidichthys leucotaenia. The sequence goes on from CM035839.1 coordinate 261,843,740, forward strand.
CAAAAAAATGAGAAATCGGGAAGGGGGCAAACACTTTTCACAACACTGCAAAGTTATCAAGGTAGTTTTACTTTCCTGGTGTAGCATCAACGTCTCCACAGGCCAATCCAGGAGATCACTTTTCTTCATTTTACAGGAATTTCACTTTTCTTCATTTTAAAGAAACTCTCACTCAAGGTCTGGTCAAGAATGCTGTGTCTTCAACAGGACCCCAGTGTAAACCATTTCACTTTTGTAGAGAGAGACTTGATAAGGATTTGCTTTTAAAGACTTAAGTGGACCATAAAACTTGTGAAGTTCAGATCCCAAAATGGACAGTTCATGCTGATAGTATCCACTCTACAAGAACTGATGCTCTTAAAAAGTCTTAAACTTCTATAAGCGGACAGATATATGGCCTTCTTCCTCCTTTAGACAGATTCCAGAGCCCTATATGCCCCCTCCCCTCTCACATGACAGAGACCTAAAAATTATCTACAGCTCAACAGTACCTCCTAGAGGACATCTACGGAATATGTTTCATTGTGTAATCTGACTGTCAATTCTGACTAAACATTAAGCTTTTCTTCCAGCTATCATCTCCCCGGAATTCTAAGGACACTGAAAATCAACACCCTTTTGATCACCGACCAGGCTTTGCAGTAATTTATTAATCCTTGATTTAAATGTGAGTGCATGTATTGGGAACATGTATTAGGAATGTTTATTGTCATGAGTATTATTCAAATGAATGTTTATATTATTAGTAATGATATAAATGCATGATCACTGAATATTAGCCAAGTCACTTAATTTAGTTAGATTTTACATTGAGCACATAATTTCACAAGAACTGAATGTGTATCAATCTCCGTACGCTATCATTCATGATAACCAATCACTAGGCTGCCTTCCATTGGATAATGCCCCTTTTCATTTGATTGGCTGTTCCCAAACAAAGAGATGTTCCCTCATTGGACAAAAGCCCATTTAAACCCCTCTTTATGAGAGATGATTGGCCTGTCTTGCAGCCGGCCCTGTTTTTATGACCCAGCAGTGTGCTTCAGTTAAATGTGCGAGAGCCGCCTTGCATGTTAGAAGAAGGAAAGAAGAAGTGAGAAGAAATTAGATGAAGAAGTTGTGAGAAGAAAAAAAGAGAAAAGATCTAGATCGGAAAAAGAACAAAAGAAAGTTTTTTGTTATCACTTCTTCAGAGTTCTTTGTAGTTCCTTGCAGTTTTCTTTTGTCTAAATTGTTCTGTGAATTTTAAGAAGTCTTTTCTGTATGTGAGCTTTGTCAAATCCTACGATAGTTTTCTTTGTTTTTCTTGTTAACTGAGGAGAAACCATTTTCTTTTCTTACGAGCTCACCTTAAAGAGAGTAAAACTCTCAAAATTCTTTTTTTTTTCTTCACCTCAGAAGCCATTCTTATCCTAGTTGAATGTTGTTTTTTTTTCCTTTTGATTTTTCTGACTTTCCATGCAGCTAAAGTGGACTTTTAATTTTCCTATTTTAAAGCGAACTGAGAGATTTTTTTTTTTTTTTTGGACATTCTTTTCTGGCCTCATCCACGTCTGACCCCCGTAAAGAAACCAGGGGCTCATGGGTGAAACTGACTAAAACCTTCTTCCTTCAGTCTTTGGGTTTTGTTCCTCGGGATGGAGACCTATTAAATTTGGACCGGTTGCCAAAGGACTCCACGCCTGCTCCGAGACAGCCTTTACTGCTGCCTGTTCACTGTCCAAACTGTGAGCCCCCGGTCGAGTCTACTCTTCTTGTGGTTGTGAACATCAGAAAGCATAGCGGCAGTCACTTTCTCTCTGAGTCCCTACCTTAAAAACCCCAGCTGGCACCGACCCGCTGAACATGTGGACCTACAGCTGTTCGTAAGTGAGACTCCCATTTTCCTATCTGCTGGGTTTAAACGTGATGTCCTAAAGTTTCAATTACAATTGAACATAACCAGTATTTCATGGTACAATTAGTCCCTCAGCTGTAGGACAAAGCTATAAACTGAAGGAAGATTCTTATTCAGTTTTAAGTAACCTCCTTTCATTTTTGTAGATTAATTCAGAAGTTCATTTTTAGATAATTAGCTTATGGAATTTTTCCCCATAAAATTGCGTTCTGGTTTTGTTAGATATTTCAGCCTTCCATTGCATTACAGTTGAAACATAAAATCTGGTTTCCTCTTGGTTCCACAAAGGTTTAACTCTAGATTTCATGCTCAGAAATCCACTAACAGTTGATGTGACATTAGACACCTGTTTATCATTTGAATCTGTTTATCCATCATTTGAATGCTATATCATGTAACCTGAATGGGTTTAATAAAAGTGTAAATGATAGAAGTTGAAGTGTTTTCCTTTTGCACGTACACTACTGTTCAAAAGTTTGGGGTCACCTCAGACAATTTTGTGTTTTCCATGAAAAGTCACACTTTTATTTACCACCATGAGTTGTAAAATGAATAGAAAATATAGTCAAGACATTGACAAGGTTAGAAATAATGATTTGTATTTGAAATATTTTTTTCCTTCAAACTTTGCTTTCATCAAAGAATCCTCCATTTGCAGCAATTACAGCATTGCAGACCTAACATGATTGCACAAGGGTTTTCTAATCATCCATTAGCCTTCTGACGCAATGAGCAAACACATTGTACCATTAGAACACTGGAGTGATAGTTGCTGGAAATGGGCCTCTATATACCTATGTAGATATTGCACCAAAAACCAGACATTTGCAGCTAGAATAGTCATTTACCACATTAGCAATGTATAGAGTGTATTTCTGATTAGTTTAAAGTTATCTTCATTGAAAAAAAAAGTGCTTTTCTTTCAAAAATAAGGAAATTTCTAAGTGACCCCAAACTTTTGAACGGTAGTGTATGTTTCCTAGATCATGGCAGGAAAAGAACTCCTGTGGCCGCACATGGCCAAAACATAATGAGCAGCATCTTGGATAAGAACAAAGGGCAGAGTTTCCTTGGAGATAACAGGAAGCTGTGAAAGTGTGATCTTTTGTGTGTCAGAGACTGTTAGGAGGATCCTTTGTGTGCCAGAGACTGCGAGGGGGATGTTAAGGTCTTTGATGTGAATGCAATGTGACCTTTGATATGTAGAAGGACCTGAGTATTTAAGAGAAGAGTTCTGTCTGAGATGTCTTCTTTTCTACTATGCTCATGTGTGAGATGTGTAATAAACTGCCTGAGACAAACTTGCCTCATCATTTACACACTCCACACTGGTGACCCAAGATGAAGCATGCAACATGAAGAGAATTCCCCAGAGCCAGCCTCGTTGGGAGCCCCCAGCCAAGCGTATGCCGTTACAATCCAGCTACCGGATTTTTGGCAGCACAATCCGCACTCCTGGTTCCACCTGGTTGAGGCGCAGTTCGTCGTCCGGGGGATATCGGTGGATGACACGAAATTCTACCATGTGGTCGCAAAGCTCGACACCCACACGGCTCAGCATGTGGAGAGCCTGCTGGATCAGCCACCAGCCAGCGACAAATACTGCGCGTTGAAGGCCGCACTCATCCAGCACTACACACTCTCGGTGGAGGAGAGAGCAGAGAGACTCCTGATGCGGACCGGGTTAGGAGATTGCACGGCTATTGACCTGATGGAGAGGATGCTTAGATTGAAGGGCTCGGACGACGACCACTTCATTTTTATCCACCTCTTCCTCCGGAACCTTCCGTCAGCGATGAGAGCGGCCCTGGCCAGTTCGCCGTTGCTGGCCAAGCGGGATTACCATGCGCTGGCCTGGGAGGCACACCGGATCATCATGGCCAACAGAAAGCTCGCGACCACGGCGGTGGCGACGGAGCTCGGCGCGACGGCCGGAGACGACGAGGAGCCATCGACGGCGGTAGCAGAACCACCGACGACGGCGGCGGGGGCCAAGGAACGCGGAGGAGACACCCTTTGTTTCTACCACCGCCGCTTTGCAGAGAGGGCACGCAAATGTATACCACCGTGCCAGTTCAAGCGCTCGGGCCAAGACCGGGGGTCGGTAGCAGCTGCGGCCCTCGGGGAGGAGAACAAGCTGCTCTACTTGACGGACGCACGCTCGGGGAGGCAATTCCTCGTGGACACCGGCGCCCAGTTGAGTTTCATCATGCCGTCCTACGCCGACCGGCTGGCAGGATCCAGCGGCCCCGAGATGGCAGCAGCAAACGGCTCGGAGATTAAGACCTTTGGTGAGAGGACTCTGCTTCTGTCTCTACATGGCCGTACATTTGAGTGGACTTTTGTCATAGCAGCATTGAATTTCAATATATTGGGGGCTGATTTTTTGTGCTCACATGGTTTGTTGGTTGATGTCGCTAACAGGCGCCTGGTTAATGCACTGTCTTTTGATTCTATTCCCTGTACAGCTCGAGCGTCCCGGCCAACAGCACAAGCCAACGTCACAACTGCAAGCGGTAAGTTCCACACACTGCTCACTCAGTTCCCAGCACTCACGGTCCCCGCATCTTCGGCAGCCGTCTCTAAACACGGGGTGGAACATTTTATTACCACCACTGGGCCGCTCGTTTTTGCAAAACCTCGGCGCTTGGACGCAGCTAAACTGGCCATAGCGCGCGAGGAGTTCGCCAACCTGGAGAGGTTGGGCATCATCAGGCGTTCAAACAGCCCATGGCCTTCCCCGCTACACATGGTACCTAAAGCTGACGGTTCATGGCGACCTTGCGGGGATTTCCGCAGGTTGAACAACGCCACAGCGCACGACCGCTACCTAATTCCTCACATCCAAGATTTTTCCATTCATTTGGCAGGAGCGCGCGTTTTTTCTAAAATAGACTTGGTCCGCGGTTACCACCAAGTCCCAATGCGTGCTGAGGACATACCCAAAACAGCGGTGATAACTCCGTTTGGTCTATTCGAGTTTTTGCGCATGCCATTCGGGCTTAAAGGGGCTGCACAGACGTTCCAACGCATGATGGATGCGGTGCTGCGCGAACTCCCTTTTGTATTCGTCTACCTGGACGATATTTTGGTAGCCAGCGCATCCGAAGACGAACACGAAACCCACCTAACGGCGGTTTTCCGGAGGTTGGGAGAGCACGGTTTAATAATCAACCCAGCGAATTGTCAGTTCGGGGTGACGCAGATTGATTTTTTGGGGCACCGCGTCTCTCCCGAAGGAGCGGTTCCGCTGCCTGACAAAGTGTGTGCGGTAGCAGATTTTCCCCGACCGCAAACGGTCAGGGCGTTACAGGAGTCTTTGGGAATGGTGAATTTTTATAACCGTTTCCTCCCCCGCACAGCGCAGCTCATGCAACCACTGTACGCTGCGATCAAAAAACAGAAACCCGCGAATAAGATCGAATGGTCCCCAGAGCGAGAGCGGGCGTTCTCGGAAGTCAAGGCAGCCCTGGCAAACGCTGCATTGTCGGCACATCCAGACCCAACGGCCCGCATAGCGCTGACTACTGACGCGTCAGATGTGGCCATAGGGGCGGTCGTGGAGCAGCGTGTAGCCGGGGCTTGGCAGCCGCTCGCCTTTTTCAGCAGGACTTTGCGCGATAGTGAACGTAAATACAGCGCGTTTGACAGGGAGTTGCTGGCTCTCCACTTGGCTAGTCGCCACTTCCAATTCTGGCTGGAAGGGCACTGTTTCACCGCGTTCGTTGACCACAAGCCACTAACATTCGTGATGGCCAAGGTTTCAGAACCGTGGTCGGGCCGGCAGCAGAGACAGCTGGCCGCGATCTCAGAGTTTACTACTGATGTTCAGCATGTGTCGGGTAAACTGAATGTAGTGGCAGACTGCCTCTCACGTGCCGTGGCAGCCCCAGTCCGCGTGGGGATAGATTACACAGCCATGGCCGCGGAGCAGGTTAGTGACGCGGATGTGCGCGCGCTCCAGTCTGGACCAACAGGGTTAAGGCTGGAGAGCAGGGTGCTGCAAGACGGTATGCCCCCCCTAATCTGCGATGTCTCCACTGGGCGACCGCGCCCCGTGGTACCGGCCGCGTGGCGCCGCCACGTTTTTGACTCGGTTCATTCTTTAGTGCACCCGGGAGTGCGCGCGTCGATCAAGATGGTAGGAGAGAAATTTGTGTGGCCGAGCCTTTGCAAACAAGTGAAAGAGTGGGCAGCAGCCTGCATGGCGTGCCAACGAGCCAAAGTACACAGACACACGAGAGCTCCCTTGGAGCCGTTTCACATCCCGGTTAAGAGGTTCGACCATGTTCACGTGGACCTCGTGGGCCCCCTCCCGCCATCACAGGGGTGCATGCACCTTCTGACAATAGTGGACCGCACCACGCGCTGGCCAGAGGTGATTCCACTGGCGTCAACCACAGCCAAGGAGGTGGCATGCGCGTTTTTAACAGCATGGGTGGCGCGTTTTGGAGTCCCGTCGGACGTTACGTCCGACAGAGGCCCTCAATTTGTTTCCGAACTTTGGTCAGCAATGGCCCGCAACCTGGGTGTCACAATTCACCGCACAACCGTGTACAATCCACAGGCTAATGGGTTATGCGAACGTTTTCATAGGTCATTGAAAGCGGCTCTCAGGGCGTCACTGATGGATGCAAATTGGGTAGACAAGCTACCGTGGGTTTTATTAGGGTTGCGTTCTGCGCCTAAAGAAGACTTGGAAGCTTCCCCGGCTGAACTCGTTTTTGCGCAGCCACTTCGGCTGCCCGGGGAGTTTCTCCCAGATAATCCTGCGCCGGGCAGCTCCCCGTCTCAGCTGTTGCAGCGTAGCATTGACACAGGCATGCTGCTTCGCCCCGTTCACCACAGTTTTCCGCGCGTTTTTGTGCCTAAAACTTTGAAAAACGTGGAGTTTGTTTTTGTCAGACACGATGCACATTGCCCCCCACTGCGACCACCTTATGATGGACCGTTCAGAGTGCTGGAAACAGGGGACAAGCATTTTTTGCTAGATTTGGGGGGCAGGAGGGAAAAGGTTGGCATAAACAGACTCAAACCCGCTTTTGTGGTGGCGGACGAGCAAGTGCTGTTGGCGAGGGCCCCTCGGCGTGGAAGACCCCCACGGGGAGCTTCCCAGAGTAAAATTTCCCCAGAACATCCGCAGGGACAGACAAAAGGTTTTCACCCCCAGACAGCAGCTTCCCAGCATGACAGCGCCGCGGAGGCGGTGAATCCTGGTTACAGCAGATACGGGAGAAGACTGAAGCCCAAGCAGCATGTGGATTGATGTTTAATGATTCTGTCACAGCATACAGACTGTTATTCTTTTGTTTGATCCAATATGCTCGGGGGGGGGGGGGGTGGCCGCACATGGCCAAAACATAATGAGCAGCATCTTAGATAAGAACAAAGGGCAGAGTTTCCTTGGAGGTAACAGGAAGCTATGAAAGTGTGATCTTTTGTGTCAGAGACTGTTAGGAGGATCCTTTGTGTGCCAGAGACTTTGAGGGGGATGTTAAGGTCTTTGATGTGAATGCAATGTGACCTTTGATATGTAGAAGGACCTGAGTATTTAAGAGAAGAGTTCTGTCTGAGATGTCTTCTTTTCTACTATGCTCATGTGTGAGATGTGTAATAAACTGCCTGAGACAAACTTGCCTCATCATTTACACACTCCACACTCCCTTAAATTTTGAGGCTGATTCATTAAGTAATTGAAGGTACGGAAATTAATTAACTGAAATTAATTTATTAACAAGTTGTTCTTTTAGAACTGGTGCCCCCTTTCTACGAGTGCTTTCCTATTTTATTTAGTGAGTGTAGGGTTGACGGTTTAACTCTGTCCCCTCGCACACCCACTATTAAATAAAATAAATAATTCCTGTACCTTATTACACTATATTTTATTAAATATTGCTACACTGGGTAATTCCTTTGTCTCTTGTGTTGTGTGTGTGTTTGTCGCTTTGGTCATCTACTGTCATGTTGTTGTTCCACTGTAATTTCCCAGTTTGGGATCAATAAACTGCATGTATCCATCTATCTATCTATCTATCTAAAAAGAGCGATTTCAGAGCTTCTGTATCTCAAACTGATAGATACAAACTGGCTGGAAAAGTTTCACTTCATGGTGGGCATGATAAATCACCTAAACTTGATGAATAAACATCTCCAAGGTAAGGAAAGTAGAGTTGGTTCTGTTTTATATTCATGCAGGATGGCTGATTGCTGTACATAGTTGATGATTGAGAAAAAAAAAAGACAGACATCACCCGGAAATTAATCAATGCAAATTGGTCTAGTTTTAAAGATAATTTCTCTTTTTGCGGTAGCCTATAACTGTTTGTCATTTATTTTCCAACTTATTTTCCTATTACTATACTATAAATATTTACTATTTCCCCCAAATATGAGAATGATTCAAATGTTGGCCTGCATCGTTTGGTTTTCAGTGAAATGTGTAGTGTGTAATATTTTTGGTAATCTAAATTATGAAATTTAATGTAGCATAAAATCATTGTTATATAATCAATTTAGTAAAAATAAAGTAAAAATAGTGTTTTCTGTATTGTAAGATTGCTTTTTTTATACAAAGGATGAGGGTCCATCTCCATGAATGTGGCCATCTTGGATCAGCGTAAAGTTTTTATGCATAACTCTATAAACACAAATGACATTTGTAGGTTATTGTCAATGCTTACTAAGGGAGTAATGACCAGTATGAAAGAATTTTTTTTTTTTTTATATCCGACAGCAAACTTACACTAGATCACACACCCGGTAACATTTCTTCAGGACAGTCCAGCTTTTTATTTGTTGTGACCAGCTACTGTAACACCACTGCTTTTGCAGTAACATGCTGTGTAACAAAATTACTGTTTAAAAATTCAGTAGTGCATTACAGTTACTGAAATTTGATTAGATGTACTGTATGCATGTACTTATATTGTGTGTATTTGCGTTCTAGAATTTGACCAGCATCTGCTTTGACACCGACGACACAGCAATGTGTTCTGACTGGTAGTCATATTAAAGTTGAACACCCCGTTGTTTTTAATTTTAGTAGTGGTAGACAAAGTACTCAAAAGTGGCACATCCACTGCAAAATAAACCGCTTGTTTATTTATTTATTTATTTTTTCAGATCATTTGTGTGATCCTTTGTGAGTTATATTCATAATAGTGTATCTTGCACTTTGGGGAATGGGAGTTGTTCAGTCATCATTATAATTTAGTTTATATGTGTAGTTTATAGTCTATCGTCAATAAATGCATGCAGTATTATAATAGCAGGACAAATTACAAATATTTGAGACCCATTGTAGTGCTTCCTTTTATATTTTAGCAATACAAGTACAAAACACCACCCACCCTTGAACCCAGGGCAAGAAGAGACACAGCGGTGACAGAGCAGTGGCTAAAATTTTATTGATTAAATTACATATTTTGACTGAGCGACTCCATGCTCGGGGATGCACACCCTTAGTTAAAGTACTAGATTCCATTCAAGTGAATGTAATAACTCATTCTGATTGCTGAGACCACAGTAAAAACAAATGACTTTGAATGTAACCCAGCCCTTGTAAAATCTACTTTACTGAAACACAGCTACATGAAAATTGTGGTAAAATACGATAACAAAGCACTTTTTTTTTGTCACATTCCACCACTGGCTTTTAGCAACAAGTGTATTTTCCAAACATGTTTTAAACTTGCATTAATTAACCACCACCCATTTCTCTGTTTTGTCTAGGCAAGAGGAAAACAATCCACCCAAACCGGCCCTTGCGTCACTATTTACAGAGATGCAGGCTGAAACTCTGGTGAACAGGGAGGGCCACATCCAGCTGCTTCTCAGTGAGGCAGCATGGCCGGCGTGTGTGACCCATTTTGTTTTTTAGTTTGAATTTTGCACATTCTAAATAATCTGGAATTTGCTGCCAATTGTAACAATTTAGTGACTTGTTTGTTTGCATCATGGTTTTCTATTTTCTCTGTCAAGACAACAGTGGGAAAAGTGTCAACAGTACAAACCATTTATCAGTGACTTTGAAAATAATGGCTCATTTTTAAGAAAACGTAACGAAAAATAATTATTTTATTTACTGAAGACTGTATTGTCGGATGTGCCAGTGCAGAAGACACTGCACACTTTGTGATAGTACCAGTATATGGAGGAAATCTGGGCCATTTTAGCGTCTGAATTTCCTAATAATGGGTTAAGGCAGGGGTGTCCAAATATGTGCCGTGGAGAGCCAAGACCCTGCAGTTTCTTTCTTTTACCCAGTCTCTTCTGCAGGTGTTTTCACTGATCAGCAGTCAGTGCAAGAAATTCAGTGGACTCTGCTGTTGAAGACACTGGTTGCAGGTAAAGCCTGCAGGGTCTTGGCCCTCCATGACAAAGACCCTGCATGCTGTGGGTGCCTGTTAAAGCAAAGGGAACACTAAGAAAATACTTTGGTGTAGAACCAATTAAAACCACTTACACACGTAAGGGGTAACTTTTTCTAGCTATTCGGATATCATTTTTTTTTCTTTAGCATAGCTTAGCTTTGTTTAGCTTAGCACTGCTAACGTAGCCTAAAAGCTACGAGCAAGCAAGCTTTAACCACTCAGGAACAACAACGGACTTACAGACGTGGACAAAATTGTTGGTACCCCTCTGTTAATGAAAGAAAAACCCACAATAGTCACAGAAATAACTTGAATCTGACAAAAGTGGTAATAAAAAATTCTATGAAAATTAACCATTGAAAATCAGACAATGCTTTTGAATTGTGGTTCAACAGAATTATTTTAAAAAAACAAACTCATGAAACAGGCCTGGACAAAAATGATGGCACCCTTAACTTAATATTTTGTTGCACAACCTTTTAAGATAAGATAAGATAAGATAAGCCTTTATTAGTCCTACAATGGGGAAATTCCAGGATTGCAACAGCACAGGAATAGCAACACTCAGAGCAACAATCAGAAGGCAAGAAAAAACAAGAGCAGCGAATATACATATGTACATATAAACATAAATATATAGACACACGGTGCGGAGCATTGTAGCTAGATGGAATAAATATGTGAATATATAAACACACAGTGCGGAGTATTGTAGCTAAATGGAATAAATATGTGAATATATAAACACACATGGTGCGGAGCATTGTAGCTAGATGGAATAAATATGTAAATATATAAACACACAGTGTGGAGCGTTATAGCTAGATGGAATAAATATATGAATATATAAACACACAGTGTGGAGCATTGTCACTAGATGGAATAAATATATAAACACACACAGTACGGAGCATTGTAGCTAGATGGAATGAAACAGCATAACCATCTACTTAGTTATCCTACATGGTATGATTATGTACCCATACATATTGTCACCCTCCGTAGCTACCGGTATTTTCCTAGTTGTATACCGGAGGGGACCATTGTGTAAGTCTATTGTGTCTTTTCCATTCAATACTATTAGGTTGTCACGTCTTTTTGCTATCTCTGCGAGCAGCCCTGCTTAGGTTATACAGTCTGACAGCCGTTGGTAGGAAGGACCTGCGAAACCTCTCGGTTGTGCACCTAGGATGATGTAGTCTGCTGCTAAATGAGCTCCTTAGTGCATTCAGTGTGTCCTGCATAGGGTGGGACTCGGACTCCAGCAGAGATGACAGTTTAGCCACCATCCTTCTCTCTCCCATCTCCTCCACTGGGACAAGTCGCTGCCCCAGGACAGAGCTAGCTTTCTTGATCAGTTTGTTCAGTCTCTTCCTATCGGCTGCTGTAATGCCACTGCCCCAGCAGACCACTCCAAAAGTGATGGCTGATGCCACCACCGTGTCGTAGAATGTCTTCAGCAGCGCCCCTTGTACACCAAAAGACCTGAGTCTCCTCAGTAGGAACAGCCTGCGCTGTCCCTTCTTGTAGAGTGCGTCGGTATTGTGTGACCAGTCTAGTTTATTGTTCAGATGAACACCCAGGTACTTGTAGGATGTCACCATCTCAATGTCTGTTCCCTGGATGTTTACTGGTGCTGTGAGGGGTTGTCCTTGCCTGCGGCAGTCCACCACCAGCTCCTTAGTTTTCTTCGCGTTGATCTGGAGGCAGTTCCGATGGCACCAGTCCACAAAGTCCTGGATAAGCCCTCTGTACTCAGCTTCATCTCCGTTGGAGATGAGGCCAACGATCGCAGAGTCATCAGAGAACTTCTGTAGATGGCAGTGTGTTGTGTTGTGTGAGAAGTCCGCAGTATAAAGGGTGAACAGGAAGGGAGCCAAAACCGTTCCCTGGGGGGCCCCCGTGCTACCGATGATCGTGTCGGACACACAGTCCCGGGTTCTCACAAACTGTGGCCGGTTTGTGAGGTAGTCCAGGATCCATGATGACAGGTGCTGGTCCACCCCCTGCGCACAGCAGCTTGTCCTTCAGGATCATCAGTTGGATGGTGTTGAAAGCACTGGAGAAGTCAAAGAACATGATCCTCACTGCATTCCCGGGATTCTCCAGGTGGAACAAAGAACGGTGAAGGAGGAAGATGACCGCATCTTCCACCCCAATACCATGCTGGTAGGCGAACTGGAGTGGATCCATCGCTGGTCCCACCAGAGGGCGGAGGTGAGCAAGGAGCAGTCGCTCCAGGGTCTTCATCATGTGGGACGTCAGGGCCACTGGTCTGTAGCTGTTCAGATCTTTGGGGTGGGAAGTCTTTGGTACAGGTACCACACAAGATGTTTTCCACAACTGTCAGAATCAGAATCAGAATCAGAATCAGAATCAGCTTTATTGGCCAAGTATGCACAACACATACAAGGAATTTGACTTTGGCTAAAAACTTGCTCTCATTGTTCAGGTGGAGGATTTAAATAAGGATTCAATGACAACAGAGTATGTACAGTAAATTACAGTCTGTCCACGTTTCTATAAAAGGATGCAAATATATACAGGAATATATGCAATTATTTACTCAGACTAACCACACTTTGCAGAAATATATGAAAAATACACAGTCACACAGTATTTCAATGTGAACTCAGATTCAGTGATATAATGTGAATGAAGTAAAAAGCAGTGTCAGAGTTATGTGCAATGTAATAATGGATGAAAAGTCATGAGTACAGCAACAGGTAGGACTAGGTGAATGTTAGGAGTTCATCAGAGTGATGGCTTGAGGAAAGAAACTGTTCCTGTAACGGGTGGTTTTGACCTTCAGTGATCTGTAACGACGACCAGAAGATAGAAGTTCAAACAGTTTGTGGCCGGGGTGTGATGGGTCAGCACAGATGTTTCCCGCCCGTTTCCTGGTTATGGACCGATATAAGTTCTCAATGGAGGGTAGGTCAGTACCAATGATCCTCTCCGCAGACTTAATGATCCGCTGCAGTCTGGTCTTGTCCTGTTTAGTGGCAGATCCAAACCAGACAGTGATGGAAAAGCAGAGGACAGATTGGATGATGGCGGTGTAGAAGACAACCAGCAGCTCCTGAGGCAAATCAAACTTCTTGAGCTGACGCAGAAAAAACAACCTCTGCTGGGCCTTTTTCCGGACAGTGTCTATATGGGAGGACCACTTCAGGTTCCGGGAGATTGTGGTACCCAGAAACTTGAAGGAGTCCACAGTGGACACTGTGCTGTTGAGGATGGTGAGTGGGGGGAATGAAGGGGGGTGTCGCCTGAAATCCACAGTCATCTCCACCGTTTTGGCTGGGTTAAGTTCAAGATGGTTCTGGCTGCACCAGAGGATCAGCTGCTCCACCTCCCGCCTGTATGCAGACTCATCATCATCCCGGATCAAACCGATGACTGTGGTGTCGTCCGCAAACTTCAGGAGCTTCACCGAAGGGTCCTCTGAGGTGCAGTCATTGGAGTAGAGGGAGAAGAGCAGTGGGGAAAGGACACATCCTTGGGGGGCGCCAGTACTAATTTTTCGGGAGCTGGATGTAAATCTCCCTAGTTTCACCTGTTGCCACCTGTCAGTCAGAAAGCTGGAGATCCACTGGCAGGTGGAGGGGGGCACCTTGAGCTGGAGGAGTTTCTGATGAAGAATGCCTGGGATGATGGTGTTGAACGCTGAGCTGAAGTCGACAAACAGGATCCTGGCGTACGTCCCTGGGGAGTCGAGGTGTTGCAGGATGTAATGCAGTCCCATATTCACTGCATCATCCACTGACCTGTTTGACCGGTAGGCAAACTGCAGTGGGTCCATCAGGAGGCCTGTGGTACCCTCCCCAGCTTCAGGCTCAGGTTGAAGATGTACTCCACAATCCCACACAGCTGGTCTGCACAGGACTTGAGGAGCTTTGCACTGATGCCGTCCGGTCCCGATGCCTTCCTCACCATGATCTTCCTCAGCTCCGTCCTACAATGACGGAGGCAATCACTGCAATCAAACAATTTCTGAAACTGTCAATGAGACTTCTACACCTCTCAGCAGGTATTTTGGCCCACTCTTCATGAGCAAACTGCTCCAGTTGTCTCAGGTTTGAGGGGTGCCTTCTCCAGATGGCATGTTTCAGCTCCTTCCACAGATGTTCAATAGGATTTAGATCAGGGCTCATAGAAGGCCACTTTAGAATAGTCCAATGTTTCGCTCTTAGCCATTCTTGGGTGTTTTTAGCTGTGTATTTTGGGTCATTATCCTGTTGCAAGACCCATAACCTGTGACTGAGACCAAGCTGTCTGACACTGGGCAGCACATTTCTCTCTAGAATACCTTGATAGTCTTGAGATTTCATTGTACCTTGCACAGATTCAAGACACCCTGTGCCAGATGCAGCAAAGCAGCCCCAGAACATAACAGAACCTCCTCCATGTTTCACAGTAGGGACAGTGTTCTTTTCTTGGTATGCTTCATTTTTGCCTCTGTGAACATAGAGCTGATGTGCCTTGTCAAAAAGTTCCAGTTTTGTCTCGTCTGTCCATAGGACATTCTCCCAGAAGCTTTGTGGCTTGTCAACATGCAGTTTGGCAAATTCCAGTCTGGCTTTTTTATGATTTGTTTTCAACAGTGGTGTCCTCCTTGGTTGCCTCCCATGAAGTCCACTTTGGCTCAAACAACGACGGATGGTGCGATCTGACACTGATGTACCTTGACCTAGGAGTCACTATGAATGTGTTTAGAAGTTGTTCTGGGCTTTTTTGTTACCATTCGTATTATCCGTCTCCTCCTGCGGCCACATCCAGGGAGGTTGGCTACAGTCCCGTGGATCTTAAATTTCTGAATAATATGTGCAACTGTAGTCACAGGAACATCAAGCTGCTTGGAGATGGTCTTATAGCCTTTACCTTAAACATGCTTGTCTATAATTTTCTTTCTAATCTCCTGAGACAACTCTCTCCTTTGCTTCCTCTGGTCCATGTTTAGTGTGGTACACACCATGTCACCAAACAGCACAGTGACTACTTGTCACCCTTTAAATAGGCCGACTGACTGATTACAAGTTTGTAGACACCTGTGATGTTAATTAGAGGACACATCTTGGTTGAACATGTCCCTATGGTCACATTATTTTCAATCTTTTCTAGGGGTACCATCATTTTTGTCCAGGCCTGTTTCATGAGTTTGTTTTTAAAATAATTCTGTTGAACCACAATTCAAAAGCACTGTCTGATTTTCATTGGTTAATTTTCATAGAATTTTTATTTATTACCACTTTTGTCAGATTCAAGTTATTTCTGTGACCATTGTGGGTTTTTCTTTCATTAATAGAGGGGTACCAACAATTTTGTCCACGTCTGTATATGCTGGAATAATGTACCTTTATAAAAATGCTCTGAAAACATCATCATCATCATCATAGCAGTCTGTCGTGGGCGACAATGACTGTTTCATTTAGGTCTGATCAGATTCCTCCACACAGCTCTGTCCTTAGCCTTCTGCTGCCAGGAACTCCTGTCTATGTCCAGCTTCTTCAAGTTTCTTTTTACAGTGTCTTTAAATCTGAGCCTTGGTCTACCCTGATTGCGTTTGCCCTCGCATAACTGTGAGTAGAGTAACTGCCGAGGGAGACGCTGATGGTCCATCCTCTCAACATGTCCGAGCCATCTCAGGTTCATCTGTATTGGCATGTCCTCCATTGATGGTAGACCAGCTCGTTTCAACACTTCTATGTTGGTTATCTTGTCTTTCCATGAGATGTTCATTATGGCTCGAAGGTGTCTCATCATGTACGCGTGGAGTTTCTTCACCTGCACTCTGTAGACAGTCCAAGTTTCAGCACCGTACAATAGAGTAGCCAGTACTGTCGCTCTGTACACTTTGCATTTCACACGGATTGACACATGTCGATTGTTCCACAGTCTCTCCCTCAAGTTTCCAAACACAGCGCTCGCTCTTCCCATTCTGAGAGATAGTTCATCCTCCAGCCTAGCATTCTCTGAAACAGTACTCCCTAGGTACTTGAAAGTCTTGCACTTGACTAGTGGCTCTGTAACAATGCTGATCTCTTCTGGTAGTGATGTTGATAATTGGAACTTTGGTGGTTGATAAAGGCACTCTGTCTTCTTGATGTTGATTTGGAGGCTGAATTGGCTAGCTGCTCTTGCAAATTTCTCCACCAAAGATTGCATATCTTCCACGCTGTGTGCAACTAGAGCACTGTCGTCGGCAAAGAGCATTTCTCTTACTATCTTTATCGATGTCTTACTCTTGGCTTTAAACTGTGCCACATTGAACAAGTCTGCTTCTTTCCTTGTTTGAATGTATACTCCTTCTGAAGTGTCTTTGAAGGCCACCTCAAGCATGGCTGCCAGATATAGCGAGAAGAGTGTAGGTGCCAGCACACACCCTTGTTTCACCCCGTTGCTTACTGAAAAGTCTTTAGATACTGAACCACTCATTGCCACGTTTGCTTGCATACCTGTATGGAGTGCCTCGATCAGGCTGACAAACTTCTCTGTACAACCATATTTCTTGAGTACCTGCCAAAGTCCTTGTCGCAAAACAGTAGGCTTAACAGTAGGCTTTACTGAAGTCTATGGAGACTACATAAAGCGGCATGTTCTGTTCGATACACTTTTCTTGAACCTGTTTCAAGCAGAAAATCATGTCCATTGTACTTCTTCCACTTCTAAAGCTGCACTGGGTTTCTGGTAGTACATTCTGCGAGATGTGTTCACTGAGTCTGTTAAGTAGTACACGTGAGAGAATCTTACCAACAGTGGCTAGTAGTGATATACTTCGGTAATTTCCACAATCCTTCCTGTCACCTTTCTTGAACAAAGGCATAATACTTGCATCCTTCCAGTCTTGAGGTACTTTCTGGGCATCCCATATCTCTTGGATGAGCTTGTGCAGGCAGTTGGTCAGCTGAACACCACCAAATTTCCACACTTCTGCTGGAATTCCATCCCTTCCTGGAGCTTTACCATCCTGTGTTGTCCTGATAGCTGCCATTAGTTCATCAAAATTTGGTGGTTCATCCAGACTTGATACAGCTGGTTGCTGCACTAGAGCTTCTTTAGCCTCTTCAGTGGGATCTCCAGGGTTGTTTAGTAGTTGGTCAAAGTGGTCTGCAAATCTGTCCAGGATCTTGTCTTTCTCCTGCAAAACCGTTTCACCATCCATAGCCTTTAGTTGGATCAATCCTCTTGGTTTAGGGCCGTAGATTTCTCTCAAACCTGTGAAGAATGTTTTCATGTTCTTCCTGTCTGCTGCAGTTTGAAGTTTCTCCGCTTTTTCATCCCACCAGTTGGACTTCATCTCTCTGGTGTACTTCTGTAGCTCACTCTGAGCCTTTGAGTATTTCTTCTTCTTCGACCTTGTGTTACACTGTAGGTTTTCCTGCCTAGCTGTATTCCTCGCTTCTAGTAGTTTCTTCAGGTGTTCATCATGCTCATCAACCAATCTTGATGTTTCCTCTCAGGGTAGCCTAATACATCACTCGCAGTCTGATACACCGTATTCTTCAGTGTTGCCCATTTCTCTTCAATGTCATTCTCTGAGTTGTTGCTGTCCCAGTCTTTCAAGTTTTCATCCATTTCCTGTGTAAGTTCTTCCTGCTTCTTTTGGCCTTTCAGTGCACTAGTGTTTAGCTTCCGTGGTGGCTTCGCACCCGTCCTGCAGTGCTGTTTTCGTCTGCAAATCCTTAATCTAGATCTCAGCATAACATGATCAGTGCCACAGTCCGTGCCTCTCATTGCTCTGGTGTCCAATACATCCCTTTTGTCTCTCTGCCCAACTATGATGTAGTCTAATAAGTGCCAGTGCTTGGATCTTGGGTGCATCCATGTCTTCTTGTGTGTGTCCTTGTGCTTAAATAGAGTGTTGGTTATCACAAGGTTGTACTCTGAACATAGTGCAAGTAGAAGTTCTCCATTAGCATTGCACTTGCCTACTCCATGACTGCCTAGCACTCCTTTCCATTTCTCGGTGTCCGAACCAACTCTGGCATTAAAATCTCCAACGAGTATCAACCTGTCATCAGTCGGTACACGCCTGATAGTCTCACGTAAATCACTGTAGAACTCTTCCTTCACCTCCTCTGTGTTGGTCATTGTTGGGGCATATACACTGATGAGTGTGGCATACATCCCCCGCTGTAGTGGGAGTCTCATAGTCATTATCCTGTCGTTGATTGGCACCGGTTCCTCATCAAGCATTGCTACCATCTCCTTTCTAACTGCAAAGCCCACTCCTGCTTCTCTCCTTTCTTGAATTAATCTCCCACTCCAAAAGAAGATGTACCCATGGTCTTCCAAGCTGTCATATCCAGACAATCTTGTTTCACTAAGTGCAGCTATGTCTACATTGTACCTGTTCATTTCCAGGGCCACAAGCGCGGTCTGTCTTTCTGGGCACTGTGATGTTGTTCTGTCCAACAGAGTGCGTACATTCCATTCTGCTACACACAAGGTTGCTGTTTTCCTCTTCTTTTGTCTTCCTGCAGGAAGACGGAAGGAAGGCTCTGAAAACACCACTATCGATAAAGAAGTGTGGTTGAAAGTTATATTGGCTCCTCTCATGGCTGTTTTCTCTTTGTTAATTTGCAAGCATGGGCTACTACTTCTGTTTTTCGGCGCAGGACTGTGGCTGTGTTCGAAAACCAGCCCACATGACAAACACGCAATGCATTCTGGGAGGTGAAGTCCGGCCGGCACCTCTAAAATGAACTGGGAAAAAAAAATCACAAAATGGACCCCTCAAAGGAAAGTTTAAAGGGACAGTACTATGCCAAACTGAACAGGACTGCAAAGGCACGCTATTTGGCTAGCCTTTAAGGGGTTAACGGGCTGGATCCCTACCAACATACGTGGAGTTCAGACATAAACATTCTGCCCAACTCTGACCATTCCTCCATTTCTTAATTTTATTTATTTTAACTGTAAGTCCATATACACAGGAAGTTTTCAGTAACTTTAGGTCTTTGCAGCAGCCCAAGTGCAGTTTACAGATGGATGGGTGATGACTTGGAGATGTACAAGGCAGACCTGAAGACAGCTGTGAGCAACAAAGGTAGTTTTTTTTTTATTTTCTCTCTTGTTATGCTAAACATCGTTCTTTCCCTATAAAACCATATGAAACTAAAAAAGCACTCGGAGAGCGCAGACCTCCGCCAAGCGCCACAGTTCCTCCCCATACAGTGTTTGTGTGTACGTTTTCAGATTCCTTGACCATGAAAACATATGAGTAGCAATTGGATTCACAATGATAGGATTAGTGGTTCAGTAGTTATTCACGAAAATCGCATTTTCCGTAATAACGGTTTTCTTCTGGGCGGTGATCCGGATCACCACCAAAATCTAATCATCTGTAGGATACCCCATTTTTGACAATCTGTGAAAATTTCATGAAAATCCATCCATAACTTTTTGAGTTATGTTGCTAACAAACAAACAAACAAACCAATGCCGATGAAAACATAACCTCCTTGGCGGAGGTAATTAAAATGTGCATGACTCTGAAAATAGTTTTCAAAATGTACAGACATTATATCATTTTCAAGTACTGTGAAAATTGTGTGAACTTGTCATTTGTTTTAAATCTATATGAAACATCAAATTGTTCACCTTGTTTTGTTTATACAAATTAGCTTGTTATGATTATAGCTCTTCTGTTTAATCTGTTGTAATTGTGAATGTGTTGTGGTGGACTTGCAGGCAGTCAGAAGAGCTGGATGGCATGGTTGCCTGTCAAAACCAAAACTGTGTAATCCAGGGGTTCCATCTCGGATGTGTCTCTCAGTCCAGCAGCAGCCCCACAGCAGCTGTGGTTATCCCACATATGCACACTAGAATACTATAGCATGAGTCTGGTTATATAGTAGAACATTGTTGTGTGAAACACTGATGATGCATGTCATTTTATATTCCTGTATTTTTTTTACCACAGGTTTTCCATAATCCTGGGCTGTTTTTATTTCACTTCTGTGTTCTATAATTGTGTTTTATCTAATCCTTCTCTTACAGTTAATTGCGCAGTAGCCTGGTGGAGCTCTACAGTTTGGTTGTACTGTACAACTGTACAATGACAGTGAAGCCTATTCTATTCTATTGTTTGTGACTTGAAAGTGTTCCACATTTTACAAAGCTTTTGAAAAGTATTGCAGCCAAAAAGACTCATGTTTGGACTGCACTTTGCACACATTCTGTACAATGTTTCTCACAACTTAAATTACACTCAGAATTTTGCACCTTATAAATAAAGAGCTGGAGTTTGTAAACCATTGTGGACTTTATTTTCAAATTGCTACAAAGCCATTAAAGACATTATGCCTGAAGGGGAAAACCATACCACAACATGTATTGACATTCTAAAACTATTGCTTTATAATGACACTTGGACACATATTGGTCAAAGCACAGGTTACAGCAACAATCTTATCCAGTAAAGTTATGTCCTCACCTTCACATGGTACCACAAAGGCCAGAAGTATAGTGTCATTCAATATTGTATGTTTGGAGCGCATGCACCCTATTACTCTGTCAATTCAATTCAATTTGTTTTTATAGCGCCAAATCACGACACAGAGTTATCTCAAGGCATTTTACATAAGGGTGGATTTAGGCCACACTCTGGCATCAAGCTGGCTGTGGCCCCTGGTGGATGCAGGCATTTTCAGTGTGGCACCTACAAGGGCAATGCTTTCCTTAACATCAAATCCGCAGTCTGCCAATACTGTCTCCTTGTGACAGCTTCTGAAGATAACCACAGTCCCACAATTTTTTTGTGCTGTACTACTGTACAATGACAATAAAGCCTATTCTATTCTCCTCTTGCAAGACTAACATTTGGATAAGCCTAAGGTGACACATGCTACAGTTCTGCTGTTCTTGCACATTTTCCACTGGAGCATCATCAGCCTGACACACCTGTGCTGCTTCATCACATCTTCTTTCCTCCATCTCAGCCAGAGGTGTGGTGTCATCTGTTGATGATAAGGACAATATATTACTTTAGTTAATATATTTTGTAATCAAAAGGAATCCCAAGACACATTTTAGAAAGAAAAACATACGCCAAAAAAAAAAAAAGACTACCTGAATATAAAGGAGCTACATTATCCATCTCAGTCACGGGGCCAATGCTGTTGGGGTTCTGTGTTGGCGGTTCACTTTCATGCAGAATTTGAGTGAGTTGTGCATCACCTCAAGATATGCACACAGGAAAGCCGCCATCACCTAGTGCTGACATGAGGTACTGCACAAAATTGTATCACATTTTGCGCAGAATGACATGACATTTTCAGTGGTTTCTCAGAGTGCATTGGACGACCCTCAGTGGAAGTCACTTTTGTACTGCGATAACCACAGTTGCCATGGAAACCCACTCCTTGCCATTCAATACGTTTTATACTTTGGAGGTTTGGGAAATTCCAAGGGTCGTCATATGTGGAATGTAAGTCAAGGTGACTCTCTTCTGTAGTTCTGTGGTATCTGCAACATGTACCTAAAATGTAAGTGTTACCATGGCCGCATGTCTGAGTGTACCTGATCGCAATATGTTGGAGAGTTGTAACTTGGACAAACTGTGTCGGATTTTCACCAGAATTGCTATGATGGAGACTAGTCCCACTCTGCACGCTCCTACATAAAAATATTTGACAAAAGTTATAGCGCCACTTACTGCTCACAGGAAGTCCTGCGCCAAATGGTGTACCTTATTATTCATGCAGCCCTTGCAGGGATGACGGGAAATTTTCCAAGCCAGCAAGGTACGACGGGCGCTGGGTTCCATGGGTGTGCAGGGTTCAGGTTCAGGTTACTTTATTTGTACCCGTAGGTACATTTGTTTTGCAGTCAGGTGACATCCATATTTACAAACCACAGTTACATTCAACATGAACACAAACACAGGCACACATGTAGCTGACTATAAACATGATAAAAGTGCTCAAGGCTCCACCAATCAGGACATAGGACAAAGGGATAAGAGAAAAAACAAAGAGATAAGAGAGAAGGGTCATATTAAAAAGTTGAAGACTAGTCAAAGAGGTTAAAAACTCAAAAGTCTAAAACCCAATAAAAGATTTAGAACCCAAATAAAAAACCTACAAAAATAAGTAAATGGTGTTCACTTATATAGCGCTTTTATTCTCATCTCTTGATGACCAAAGCACTTTACAGATCCTGCTATCCACCCATTCACACACTGATGGTGGCATGCTGCCTAACATTGCACTTCCAGAACCATCAGGAGCAACTGGGGGTGAAGTGTCTTGCCTAGGGACACAGCGGCAGTATATAAGATAAGATAAGATAAGATAAGATAAGCCTTTATTAGTCCCACAACGGGGAAATTCCAGGATTGCAACAGCACAGGGATAGCAACACTCAGAGCAACAATCAGAAGGCAAGAAAAAAAACAAGCAAGCAAGAGCAGCTAATATACATATGTACATATTACTATAAAATATATATATATACACACACACACACACACAGACACACAGTGCAGAGCATTGTAGCTGGATGGAATAAATATATGAATATATGAACACACAGTGCAGAGCATTGTAGCTAGATGGAATAAATATGTAAATATATAAACATCCACAGTACGGAGCATTGCAGCTAGGTGGAATAAATATGCAAGTATATAAACACACACAGTGCGGAGCAATGTAGCTAGATGGAATAATATGTAGATATATAAAAACACAGTGCGGAGCATTGTAGCTAGATGGAATAAATATATAGATATATAAATATAAACACACCCAGTGCTGAGCATTGTAGCTAGATGGAATAAATATATAGATATATAAATATAAACACACCCAGTGCAGAGCATTGTAGCTAGATGGAATAAATATGTAAATATATAAACACACACAGTGCAGAGCATTGTTGCTAGGTGGGATGAAACAGCATAACCGTCTATTTAGTTATCCTACATGGTATGATTATGTGCCCATACATATTCTCACCCTCCATAGCGACCGGTATGTTCCTAGTTGTATGCCGGAGAGGACCATTGTGTAAGTCTATTGCATCTTTTGCATTAAAAAAAAAAAAAAAAAAAAAAAAAAAAAAACTATTAGTTTGTTACGTCTTTTTGCTATCTCTGCGAGCAGCCCTGCTTAGGTTGTACAGTCTGACAGCCGTTGGTAGGAAGGACCTACGAAACCTCTCGGTTGTGCACCTGGGATGATGTAGTCTGCTGCTAAATGAGCTCCTCAGTGCATCCAGTATGTCCTGCATAGGGTGGAACTCGGACTCCAGCAGAGATGACAGTTTAGCCACCGTCCTTCTCTCTCCTATCTCCTCCATCGGATCAAGGCGTTGCCCCAGGACAGAGCTAGCTTTCTTAATCAGTTTGTTCAGTCTCTTCCTATCGGCTGCAGTAATGCCACTGCCCCAGCAGACCACTCCAAAAGTGATGGCTGATGCCACCACCGTGTCATATCTGGGGAGAGCGGGATTTGAACCACCAACCATGCGGTTATTGGACAACCTGCTCTATCTCCTGAGCCACTGCCGTCCCCAAGTAAATATAAAATAAAATTAATAAATAGGTAACTAAATTATGTGCAATATATTGTTACATCTTCTTCAACTCTTTAACAGCAGCAGGAACAAAGCTGTTTTTGCAGCACTGGGTTTTACTTTTTGGGACAGCAAACCTCTGTCTGGAGGGAAGAAGCTGAAAGTTGCAGTGCAAAGGGTGGGAGTCATCATTTAAAATGGAGGTAGCAATCCTCTGTACCTGTCTGGTGTACAGGGATGTCAGGGTCAGCTGTGACTCATCAAGCAAACGACTGGACCATCTAACTACCTGATCCAAGGATTTCCTCTGTTTCAGTTTTATCTAACCAAACCATGACACTAAAGAAAAGGATAAAACAGATTCAATAAAAGCCCGATAAAGCATTGGTTCGGTCAATTTGGAAGTGTGCAAGTTTCCTTAAACAATGCAAATGTTGCTGACTCTTTTTGCACACCCTTTCACAGATCTCTTCAAAGTTTAAATTACTATCAGTAATTGTCCCAAGATATTTGTAGGACTGTACACATTCAGTGGTCTGGCCTTTTAGTACAGTGACTTCGTGCCTGGGAGTCTTCCTCCTAAAGTCAATAATCATATCTTTAGTTTTTGTCGTATTCAGTCAAGCCACGTATTGGGGGCAGTGGCTTGACTCTGCTTGGAGCTTTGCTTGGAGCCGGTGTAGTGAGTAATGGAGTAGTGAGGCACCTCCTTCCCTCCACTAGCCTTGGGTGCGCACCTTGGGCAAGTGCTAGTACACCCGCAGCCTCTCTTGCCAGGGTCACGGTATGGCAGTTATGTCATCAACTCGATGGCATCTCTGGCACTACATCATTGGCGCTTCTGAATGTCAACTCGGCTTCAGTTGCGGCAGGCGTCTCTGACTGTCTACTCGGCTTCAGTTACGGCAAAATGCAACGAGCTTCTCTGCGACCATCTCAGCTTTGCTGTGTTGTCAGCCAACAGAGCACCTCGCCAAGGGACACTGCCTATGCGCCAAACAGTGTCGTCATCACCATAGGTGCAGCCCCACAGTTTTCAATGGAAGTACAGTTAAGGAGAGAAAATATGGCTACCGCATACGGGGGAACCGATGCACCACTCAATACGGCAGTGGCGATAAGTGGACGAAGTCCGTATACTGCTACCGCGTCCGGGGTAACCGACGAACAACACCATCGACCTTCTGTTTCGAACTCATGCAAACAATGCCTCAATCTCGGTGCTTGGAATGTCCGTACAACCAACGACAGTGAGTCTTCAATCAGACCTGAAAGAGCAACAGCCCTTATCTGTTGTGAGCTCGAGAAAGCATCCATTGACATCTGTGCCCTAAGCGAAGTTCGGCGACCTGGCACCGGAAACATAGTTGAGAGGAGTCACAAAATCTTCTGGAGTGGAGGAGAAGAGAGAACAGCTGGCGTTGGCTTTGTTATTTCCAACAGGCTAGCTGCTCAAGGTATCACCCCTACACCAATTAGCGACAGGCTCATGTCAATGCGCATACAGCTAAAGGGAGGAAACAATCTAACTCTCATTAGTGTATATGGGCCGACCATGCAAAGATCTCAGGAAGGAAAAGAGCAGTTCTATGAAAAGCTTAGCAGCTGCACATCTGCCGCCGAGATGGACATCATCATCATCCTGGGCGACTTTAATGCTTGAGTGGGCAAGGACTGGAAATCGTGGCCAAATGTAATTGGAAAACATGGCGTTGGTAAAATGAACTCCAACGGGCTTATGCTCTTAGAATTCTGCACCAGATTCCAGCTCAGTGTCATGGGTACTATGTTCCAACAGAAAAACACCTTAAAGAACACATGGCAACACCTACATTCAAAGCACTGGCACCAAATCGACCATGTACTATCCAATAAGGCCGCAAAACCATATGTTACAGTGACACGAGTCAATCAAGCAGCAAATTGCTTCACCGATCATAAGCTCCTTGTATCTAAGTGCCTGTTCTTTATTAAAAACAAGAAGAGTGGTACAAGGCCTCCCAAGAAGCTAGACACACATCTGGATGATGACAAAAAAACATTACTGGAGCTCTTCCTAGACGAAAAGTTGTCTATCTGTAAGGCGGACTTTGATGAACTCAGACTTATTCTCCAGAATGCTGCCACACATGTCTTCGGCAAAAAGAAACAACTGCAGAATGACTGGTTTGATGATCAGGACCAAGAAATTCAAAAGCTGCTTCAAGACAAGAACTTGGACAGGCATGTTCTAAGAAGGCGGATCAGAGAGCTAAAGAATGACTGGTTTCGGCGCAGAGCTGAGGAGGCAGAGCAGCACTCTCAGGAGAAGAACCACAGAGAGTTTTATGCTACCCTCAATGCCATCTATGGCCCTAGATCCAGAAGCACCCATCCTGTGAAGTCCAAAGATGGTGAGCTCCTGACTGTTCCTGACAAGATAAAGGACAGATGGGTTGAGCACTTCAGCGACTTATTAAACCAACCAACGGATGTTGACTTGAGCATCGTCGATGACATAGACCAGCTTCCAGTTATCGAATCAATGAGCCTTCCGATTGAAGACCAAGAACTTGACCAAGCCCTTAGAAACACCCGATTAGGAAAGAGCCCAGGTCCAGACGGTATTCTACCTGAAGTACTTGTGCATGGAGGACGTCGCTTAAGAGCTTTCCTACTTGTCCTATTCAACATCTGCTGGACTACAGAGATTATCCCAACCGACTGGATAGACGCCATCATCGCAATTCTGTTCAAAAAAGGTGACAGAAGCCTCTGTGGCAATTACAGAGGAATCTCACTGCTCAGTGCTGTCGGTAAAGTCTTCGCAGACGTTATCTTGCAGAGGCTTCACCTGTTAGCAGAATATATCTACCCCCAGTCGCAGTCAGGGTATCGAAATGGTAGAAGTACAATAGATGGGATTTTCACCCTTCGCCAGCTGATGGAAAAAACAAGAGAGCAGCGCAGATGTTTGTACATAGCTTTCGTGGATTTTGTGAAGGCGTTTGACATGGTCAATCGCGAGCTCCTCTTCCTCATCCTTGGCAAACTTGGCTGTCCTCCAAAGTTTATAAGAATCATCAAGAGACTATACACGGACGTGCACGCCCGACTTGCTATCAATGGTGAACTCACCCAATCCCTTGAATACAACAGCGGGGTCAAGCAGGGGTGTAAAGTAGCTCCAACACTCTTTGGCATGTACGCAGCAGTCCTACTTTGGCTCGCTTTCAAAGAAATCAAGCACACCTGCAGCGTACAGATCAGACTGCGTTACGATGGCGATCTTTTTGACCTCTGCAGATTAAAAGCGAAATCCAGAGTCCTCACAGACTATATTAGAGTAGCTCAGTATGCTGACGATATCGCGATCTTCAGTGATACACCAGAGGGCCTGCAGACGTTATTATCCTCCTACAATGACGTCACTAAGAGAATGGGTCTCTGCATCAACACAGTCAAAACGGAGACCATGTGTATTGGCAATACAGCTGAGTTCTTTATTGACAACATCAAATTGGCCAACGTTACTCGCTTCAAGTATCTCGGCAGTTATGTCAGCAGTGACTGCTCTATGAAGGAAGAACTTGCATCTCGCCTTCAAGCAGCATCGTGTGCTTTTGGCCGTCTGCGCAAGAAGGTGTTTGATTCGCATGACCTCACAGTCTCTACCAAAGTCGCAGTTTACAATCAGTGCCTTGTGCCCCTCCTGATGTGTGGCAGCGAAACCTGGACCCTATGCCAGCACGAAGTCGGGCAGCTTCGCATAGTCCAACGGCGTCACCTTTGCCTGATACTAAACATCAAGTGGGACGATTTCATCAGCAATGAGGAGGTGCTGCGGCGGGCACACATCGAAGACATCGGGATCAAGCTTGTGATGGGTCGCCTGCGCTGGTTGGGTCACGTCTGTCGAATGAATGATGATAGGCCGGTGAAGGAACTCCTGTATTGTGAGCTGGCTCATGGTTCTCGCAAAGTAGGTCGACCCAAACTCCGTTTTAAGGACACATGCAAAAATGCATTGAAGTGTGCCGATGTTTTAGATCAATGGCAATTGGTAGTACATGATAGAGCGGAATGGAAGAACCTCACGAGGAAAGTTTGCAGGGCGCATAATACAAAGAGAGTGATAGCTCACGAGAAAAGACGGGCTCGACGCAGAGCGGAGAGAAGTAAGGAAGGAACTGTGGATATACCCGTTTCGGGTGAAAGGCGATATAAGTCGTATTCAGCTGCAGGTAGGAATCCTCACACCAGTGAACAAAATCACCAACTACTGGGCCGTGGCCACTCTCACCATCCTGGAGGAGACTGACAATAACTGAATCATCAGCATACTTTATAATGTGTCTGTTGTCATGTCTGCTCCGACACAAGTTTGTGTACAGGATGAAGAGTAGTGGTGACAACACACACCCCTGCGGAGAGCCAGTAGAAGAACACTTTTGTTCAGACAATGTACCATTGACCCTTACTCTTTGTGTCCTGTTGGTTAAAAAATCCAGAATCCAACCCACCAGATTAATACTCAAATCAGAATCAGAATCAGATTTATTGCCATTGTTCATGTAGTACACAAACTAGGAATTTGTCTCGGTGCAATGCTGCAACATTAAACATGATAAAAATAAAAGATAGAAATAAAAAACTATACATGCAATAAAATGTAGAATATGAATGAGTAATACTAGACAAAGCAATTTTTAAATATATTAGTGAGCAGCAGATATTGTGGAGTACCCCATAGTGCAGTCGGTAATGCAAAAACAGTGATGATTGACATGAGCCTGGTTGAGCTGCTGTACATAGTGCACGAGAGTCTAATAAGTCACTTAAGGCGCTTTTCCACTTGGAACCCAAAGGCCCCGTTTGGCCCCGATCGGCCTCCATTGTCCGGTTTCCCACTCGGAACCCAAAGGCCTCACAGTTCCCTTTTTCGGAACAGTTCCAGTTTAACCAACACTTTTTTCGGCACCGTAAAAAGCAGGTCCGAAGGGTACCGGCCCCGTTTCGTCACGCCACTGCTGGCCATTCATTGGTCTGTGCGTAGCGTCATGAGAGTGGGCGTTACGTGGGCGTTACACTGACTTTCCAGAATCGCTTGCTGGTCGCCATTTGCAATTTTTCGTCAGTGAGCCTGCGAACAAGTGATATTATAAACCACGAGAGAATGGCTTCACAGAAATCAGCAGAAATCCAACACCGCAGTCCAGCAGAGTTTCCTGTGCGTTTCGGCTGATGAGAGAATGCAGAGGGAAGCAGACTGAGCCTGCAGTGGTGCGCACAAACAGACGCACCAGAAATTAATTGAATGTGCAGCCGCGACGCACCCAACTTCAGCAGTTGAAGCCGTGATATTGTGATAGAATGGCTTAACAGAAATCAGCAGAAATCTAACACCGCAGTCCAGCAGAGTTTCCTGTGCGTTTCGGCTGATGAGAGAATGCAGAGGGAAGCAGACTGAGCTTGCAGTGGTGCGCACAAACAGACGCACCAGAAATTACACGGAGACGCACCGGGAATTGGACCCAGCCACCCGAATTGAGTTGAATGTGCAGCCGCGACGCACCCAACTTCAGCAGTTGAAGTCGTGATATTGTGATTTACAGGACGGTAAGTGATGTGATATTCATGCTTTATGTTGTTTTTCCAACAGTGGAAAGTTCACTTAGGACAGACGAAAACTTAATCGTGTTTAAACGATGACCTAGCTTAATGCTATGTCCGTCCTTGTATGTTGTTTTTTGTGTTGACAATATCTGATGAAATAGTTAGTTGTAATCCTGGTTAAAAGTTTTTTATTTTTTTTATTTTTTTACATGTTGCACTTTCGTACCGATCCATAAAGGATCATAACAGTAGAAGCGGGGCGAACCGCAAGCATTGGAAGTGGTTCGATCTCATGGACCAAATTGATGGAAACCGGCCAGCGAGCAATGGACGTGAGCTGGGAGTGGACCCCTCGGCGACAATTACGTTAACCACAGACGGTGAGTGTTTTTTTCTTGACATTAATGTTTTTACCTTATCCAGCCTGTTTCATGCTAACTATAATTATGTATAACAATAAATAAATAACAAGTCCCACGCCGTTATCGTGGCTCACGAGTGGATCGTAGCTGTCGCCGCGCTAGCTAGCTTGTCATCACGGTTTAAAAAAAAAAAAAAAAAAAACTTGGCGTACATGTTGCACTGTTGTGTTAACTATTACAAGTGCTTTTATTTTTTTTTTTAGATTATGCTTCCACACCGACGGAGCCCACCTCCCGCGATATGAGCACCCCGGCATCTCCTGCTACGGATCAAGATCATCCGGCACCAGAACCAAGTCCAGCTCGCTCACAGTTTGGCACATCTCCGTCAACACTTTCACGCACAGGTAAAGCCCAATAGTCAAATAATATAATTATATTATATTGTAATAATGTAATACTCACGGTACAGTTTATTGTTTCATGTAAAGCACATCAAAAAAGTCCAGCAATGCAATTGCATATTTAATCACAGGCATGGAAAAGCTAATGAGCTGTTGCAGCACAAAACTCATTATTTGAAAGTCAGCGTGCTTCATTTTCATGATTCAGTTGAGCCCACTGTATAAACGCATTCAGAAATTTTTCCATCCATCCATCTTCTACCGCTTCTCCGCGTCACCAGACTTCCCTCTCCCCAGCCACCTGCTCCAGCTCTTCAGAGATGATTGACCAGCTGGGTCTCTCCACCATAGAATTTGGGTCACCTCTAGAATTTTTTGACCACCATAAAAAGCTAGGCATTTGAAACATAAACCCAGCTTTTACTAAATGTATTGTACAAATACACAGTTGTGATACTCATAAAAAAAGTAGTTTTTTTCAAACCCAGCACTTGCCTTTCACCAGTGTGTGTCCCTTGTACAGGTACATCTCAAAATAACTGCAATGTCATGGTACAGTGTGTTTTTTGTGACTCACAAAAGACAGTGAAAGTCATATAAGATGGTATCTGTCATAATCTTGACAATCCATATGGGTTTTATGTCAGGAGAGTTTCCTGGCCAAATCAAACACAGTGATGTTTGATCACTGTGTTTGATTTGGCCAGGAAAATCAAAACCATGACACCAGGTTTTGATTGTTTAGGCACTGTGGGGCGATGGTCACTCCAGCTGGAAAATGAAATCCGTTTCTCCATAAATCCTCATACTTTTGAGACACTCCTCTTTTTTTTATATCTATTTTTAACATAACCATCGATTTTTCGAGAAAAGTAATTTTGGATATTCATGCGCTGTGAGCCAATAAATGATTAAAATGTAACAATACTTCACTGTCTGATTAATGATTCTGTATAATATATGGGTCTCACTTTCTGACATGTGTCCAAAAATATTTAACTTTTGTATTAATTTTTGGGGATGTACTGCTACATGTTTTGAGGTTGATTTTACTGACACCAGCTCACATTTCTGTCTTGTAGGTAACAGGAAGCGGAGCAACACAAAACAAGACCTTTCAACTATTTTTGCATCGATGCAAGAAGCGGAAAGGGAACAGCACCGTGAACAGATGGAGCTTCAGCGGGAACATCAACGTGAGCAGAGGGAGCTCCAGCGGCAACAGTTGGAACTCAATTCACTGCTTGTGGATGAGGTCCGTCAGTCCAGGGAAGCCGAAGTTGCTGTACGAAGGGAGGAAATTGCGCAGAATGCTGCCCTCAATAACACTCTCATGGCAGTCTTTGAAACCCTCGCACGGCGTGTGACCCGTTTTCCCAACCATTATTATGTATATACAATAATCAATGACCAGTGTTAATAACGCTGAATAAACCCGTGACTGTTGACATCATGTGTTGTCTGTTACTACTAACTTTTACACTGTCTTAAAACCCTTAAAAAGGTTGGGAAAAATTTGTCATTGCAGTGTGTTATGGAGTCCAATAACTGCCGACACATACATTAAAAGCCAGCCACTACTGACCAAGCTTTATATCCATGTGCAACAACAGGGACACCTAATATTTTAAGTTCTGTATTTGGAAATGTTCATATTGCCAACCCAGGTAATGGTTTTATCTGCACAAAATATTCAACTTAGCCATTGTAAGGACGGGTGAGTGTGGGGTGTACAGCAACAACTGTTTTGGTGCGCCTCACCCAATTCTGTACTCAGCATTAACAAGTACACTTTAAAGAAAATGTGGACTTGTAATTTTGTAAGATATTTTTTATTAGATGGCTGTCCCAGTACTTGTAACTGTGATATTAAAGAGCCACACGTCCACATTAAATATACGAAAAAATTGCGTCATTGCAATGGCACAAGGTTACATGAGATGAGTAATGCATAATAATACACAGCAGCCTCACCACCAAAATGATATTAAATAGCTCTTGGACTACTAATTGGTCCAGGGAAAATGGCGCAGCCTCAAGGGGAGTGTAGCACCGCCTCCAACTCCCTCAAAACCCCGCCTCCAACTCCCTCCTTCTCCCACCCATACTACAGTGACCAAACGAGGCTTTTGGGTTCCAAGTGGAAAAGTGCCTTTAGTGTTCAGCAGTCTGATGGCAGAGGGGAAGAAGCTGTTCATGTGACGGGAGGTTTTAGTCTGAATGGACCGAATCAAATTGTTGCCGGAGCCTTTCAACTAAAATATGAGGTTCGATTATATTAAAGGCGGAAGAAAAGTCCACAAATAAAAGCCTGGCGTGTGTCTCATTAAAATCCAGATGTTTAAAAAGCATGTTAAACAGAGTGACAGTGGCATCCTCCACTCCTCTGTGAGGCCTATAGGCAAACTGCAAAGGATCCAATTCATGCTCAGTGTGCGGAGCAGGAATAAAGAGACTGAGTTGCGTTTAAGTCAGATTTATTCAAGCATCCATCCCCAGCCTGCTCTCTCCAAAAAGCAGGAAGAAAGAGCTGAGCTACATCCAAGCTTCACATTTTATACCATTTCCTATACAGGCTTGTCACACACAGGAGGGATCACATATCCCCGTCAAAACCCCTTATTGATATTTCTCCCCCCTCCAGCCTTCAGTCTTCCACCTGCCTCCTGAAGGTCAGGAAGTCCTTTGTTCGCACCCCCGTCCTCTTCGTTGTCCCCCACAGGTGGTCCAGACTTGTTGTCCTCTTCATCGTGAGGTCAATCTACATATGTTACCTCAGCATCCCTTTCATGCTTACACATATGCATGCACAAATACACCACTACATACATCCCTTTAATGCTTAAACATATGTATGCACAAATCCACAGTCATACTCAGTCTGCTTTAGGACCTCAAATCTGACCAGTTTTTCAAAAATTTTCATTAAAATTGAAGTCAAAGCAACTGGTCTAAAATCATTTACCATTTTAGGACAGCTGGATTTTGGAACGGGGTCAACCACAGCATCTTTCCAGATCTTAGGTACATGTTGTGTCTGTAAGGACTTATTGAAAACGTAGTGAAATACAGGACTCAGCTCATGTGCACAGGACTTTACCAATCGCCCACATATATTATCAGGGCCCTGACTTTTGTCCACTTTTACAGCACAGAACACCCTTTTAACATCCTGCACCTCAATATTAAAGTGCTGATTGTCTTTGAGTTTCTGTTTCAAACCTTGAGTTTCTGTGCTAAAATCAAAGGAGTCAAAACGACCATAAAAACAATTAAGAGCATTAGCCAGCTCTGTGTCTGAACTAAAACCATCTAAAAACACACGATTACTGCGCTCTGTGCTCTGAAGGTCTGCAATAGTTTTCATACTGGCCCAGGCTGAACCAAGTTTCTTTGTTGCCATCTTGCTTTCCAATTCTGATTTATAATTCTGTTTTGCTCTTAAAATTTCGGCCTTCAGCTCTTTTGTCGCAACCTGCAGCTCAGAAACAACCCCCTGTTTAAAGGCAAGTGCTTTCCTCTGTAAGCAGGATTTAACTGATTTTGTAACCCATGGCTTGTTGTTGGGATATATTTTGACACGTTTACGTGGAACGATCATGTCTCTACAGAAAGCCATGTATGAGCATGTCACGTCCACTAACGAGTCCAAATCTTCTCCGCAGGCTGGTGTGAAAACCTCCCAGTCCGTACAGTTAAAGCATTCCTGGAGGCAGTGCACTGAATCCTCTGTCCACACGTTTATGTCTCTGGTCTTTGCCTTGTCTCTTCTGAGAGCAGTTTATATGTGGGCAGCAAATGTACACAGTTGTGATCTGAGGATCCTAAAGGGGAAAGGGGAATAGATTTATAGGCCCTCTCAATGGATCCATAGCACAGGTCCAATGTCTTTTTTCGCCTGGTTGGGAAGGAGACATACTGATAAAAGTTTTAAAGTGTCTTCTTTAAAGAAATATGATTAAAATCCCCAAGGATAAAATTTGGAGCCTCTGGGTGAATGTACACAGTCATTCTGAAAAGTTGGGGGAACCCGCGGGGCAGATAAAAGGTGCGTAGTGACACAGACAGCAGCTCCACATCTGGTGTACAGATGCGCTCTCTGACCGTGACAGATGTACAGTACTGTTTATTAACATATAAACATACGCCGCCCCCCTGACGTTTCCCCGTTACCTCTTCCTGCCGATCCGAGCGAAGTGGGGCTCCAGAGCTGTCAATCCACAGGTCCACATCTCAGTCATGCGCCGTAAGCCACATCTCCGTGTAAGCCATGACACAGCAGTTCTTGAAATCCTTCTGATATCGTACATTCCCTTGAATTTCATCCACTTTATTTCTCAGGGATTGTACGTTCCCCATAATAATGGAAGGAAGAGGAATGCAGTTAAGCTGACACCTCCTCAGGCTTAATCTTACGCCTCCACGCTTTCTGCGTTTCCTCCTCTTGTCTCTCTTTTCATTGCTGTGTCCATGAAAATCTCTTAAAATTAAGTCCGGCAGTTGCAGCACGGACTCAAACACAGATGCTGCATTATCCATGTTTAAATGCAGCAACATGTCTCTGGAATACTGTATTCTTCCCGGCATGATTGCGATCGCGCTTACCTCCAAGACAAAGAGCCGGTAAGAAAAAAACGACAGTGCAAAAACAAGAAGAATGCGAAGGCCCCATGCGAAGGCCCCATGTGAAGGCTGCGAATGCTGTTTACACCTGCTTGCAGCTTTAATTATTATTAGGGCCTGAACCACTGACATCGTCAGTCGGCGAAAGCCCTATTGTAATTGCTCCATTTATTAGGGCCTGAGCCACTGACAACATCAGTCGGCGAAAACCCTATTGTAATTGCTCCATTTCTTTATTATTATTTTTCCGCCTAAATTATCGCATTTTTCACCCTCTGAACGTTATCCAAAACACGATTTTTTTTTGGCAAACCCCTCAGACCCGGCGAAAAATTCAATAAACTGGAAAACATATGTGCCCGCCCACCCCTAATTTTTGTGGGAGGGGCCAAATGTACAAGGTCAATGGAAACTGGAGACCGTAAACTTTGCCATAGAGTCAAAAAATTTTGGTGAGGTGTGCATCACCTCAAGACATGCAAAAGACATAATTTTGGCCTATACCCACCACCAACAGGAAGGCCACCATCTTGCCTCAAAGTCGCCCGACCTCCATTTTGGAAAAAAGTCACACCTCACATTTGAATGAACTAGTCCTAGGGACCTGCTCCGAATGAGCTCATTTTTACATGGCGGCATCTATAGGCATTGGCCATTACAAATTCTACAAATTAAGTCAAAATCTCAAAAGGTGTGGCCAGGGCACCATGGCAAAGTTTGACTCCTCCCCTTATCAATCAATCAATCAAACTTTATTTGTGTAGCACTTTTAAAACATTAGATGCTGCGCAAAGTGCTTTACATAGATAAAAACAATAGACACATCTAGTTACATATTTTACATGATACATCCTCACCCCTTCCATCCCTCCCATAAACATACCCACAAACTCAACACACAGGCACATACATCACCACCTACTTCTCTTACACATATAAAATTATGTTCCAATATGTTCCAATTTGGAACAACTTTTGGATACACTCGGAAAGGAATTAGGAAAGCTTAAACTGTGGTTTGATTCAAACAAATTAACGCTCAGTTTAAGTAAGACAAAATTTATAGTCTTTAACAACCATCACAACAACTTAGTATCTAAACTCAGTGTAAATGGTGTAAAGATTGAAAGGGTATCCGAAACTAAATTTCTTGGAGTAATAATTGATAATAAACTGTGTTGGAAGTCATATATTAATTATATTAAAGGTAAAATATCCAAATCAATTGCAATACTACACAGAGTGAAATATTTGCTGAATCAACCCACACTATACAGTGGGGCAAAAAAGTATTTAGTCAGCCACCAATTGTGCAAGTTCTCCCACTTAAAAGATGAGTGAGGTTTCCAATTTTCATTGTCTCTCAACTATGAGAGACAAAATGAGAAAAAAAAAAATCCAGACAATCACATTGAAGGATTTTTAATGAACTAATTGGTAAATTCCTCAGTAAAATAAGTATTTGGTCACCTACAAACAAGCAAGATTTCTGGCTCTCACAGACCTGTAACTTCTTCTTTAAGAGGCTCCTCTGTCCTCCACTCGTTACCTGTATTAATGGCACCTGTTTGAACTCGTTATCAGCATAAAAGACACCTGTCCACAACTTCAAACAGTCAGACTCAAAACTCCACTATGGCCAAGACCAAAGAGCTGTCAAAGGACACCAGAAACAAAATTGTAGACCTGCACCAGGCTGGGAAGACTGAATCTGCAATAGGTAAGCAGCTTGGTGTGAAGAAATCAACTGTGGGAGCAATTATTAGAAAATGGAAGACATACAAGACCACTGATAATCTCCCTCGATCTGGGGCTCCACGCAAGATCTCACCCCGTGGGGTCAAAATGATCACGAGAACGGTGAGCAAAAATCCCAGAACCACATGGGGGGACCTTGTGAATGACCTGCAGAGAGCTGGGACCAAAGTAACAAAGGCTACATCAGAAACACACTACGCCGCCAGGGACTCAAATCCTGCAGTGCCAGACATGTCCCCCTGCTTAAGCCAGTACATGTCCAGGCCCGTCTGAAGTTTGCTAGAGAGCATTTGGATGATCCAGAAGAGGAGTGGGAGAATGTCATATGGTCAGATGAAACCAAAATAGAACTTTTTGGTAAAAACTCAACTTGTCGGGCTTGGAGGAGAAAGAACACCATACCTACTGTGAAGCATGGGGGTTTAAACATCATACTTTGGGGCTGTTTTTCTGCAAAGGGACCAGGACGACTGATCTGTGTAAAGGAAAGAATGAATGGGGCCATGTATCGTGAGATTTTGAGTGAAAACCTCCTTCCACCTGCGAGGGCATTGAAGATGAAACGTGGCTGGGTCTTTCAGCATGACAATGATCCCAAACACACCGCCCGGGCAACGAAGGAGTGGCTTCGTAAGAAGCATTTCAAGGTCCTGGAGTGGCCTAGCCAGTCTCCAGATCTCAACCCCATAGAAAATCTTTGGAGGGAGTTGAAAGTCTGTGTTGCCCAGCGACAGCCCCAAAACATCACTGCTCTAGAGGAGATCTGCATGGAGGAATGGGCCAAAATACCAGCAACAGTGTGTGAAAACCTTGTGAAAACTTACAGAAAACGTTTGACCTCTGTCATTGCCAACAAAGGGTATATAACAAAGTATTGAGATGAACTTTTGTTATCGACCAAATACTTATTTTACCGAGGAATTTACCAATTAATTCATTAAAAATCCTTCAATGTGTTTTTCTGGATTTTTTTTTTCTTATTTTGTCTCTCATAGTTGAGGTGTACCTATGATAAAAATTGGAGACCTCTGCCATCTTTTAAGTGGGAGAACTTGCACAATTGGTGGCTGACTAAATACTTTTTTGCCCCACTGTATACCTTGTATCATTCATTAATACTCCCATACATGACATATTGTACTGAAGTATGGGGAAATACATATAAAACAAACATATATCCAGTCTTTATGCTTCAGAAGGGAGCTATTAGAATAATAAACAAAGCTGCTTACAGGGAACCAACAAACCCATTTTTTCTTAAATTAAAAGCTCTCAAGTTGAAAGATCTCGTTGACTTTAAAACTGCAGTAATAATGTTTAAAGTGAAGAATCTATCACTGCCCGCAAATATCCAAAAGTTGTTCCAAATAAGGGAGAAACAATATCATTTCAGAGGAACATGTATATTTCAAAAACCTTCAGTGAGAACTACCACCAAGCAACACTGTGTTTCAGTGCAAGGAGTCAGATTATGGAACGATTTTGGACCTGAATTAAAATCATGTACCACGCTTGGACAATTTAAACAAAAACTAAAGGAAGAAATACTCCAAACATACACTACCATTCAAAAGTTTGGGGTCACTTAGAAATTTCCTTATTTTTGAAAGAAAAGCACTGTTTTTCAATGAAGATAACTTTAAACTAATCAGAAATACACTCTATACATTGCTAATGTGGTAAATGACTATTATAGCTGCAAATGTCTGGTTTTTGGTGCAATATCTACATAGGTGTATAGAGGCCCATTTCCAGCAACTATCACTCCAGTGTTCTAATGGTACAATGTGTTTGCTCATTGCGTCAGAAGGCTAATGGATGATTAGAAAACCCTTGTGCAATCATGTTAGGTCTGCAATGCTGTAGTTGCTGCAAATGGAGGATTCTTTGACGAAAGCAAAGTTTGAAGGAAAAAATTATTATTTCAAATACAAATCATTATTTCTAACCTTATCAATGTCTTGACTATATTTTCTATTCATTTTACAACTCATGGTGGTAAATACGTGTGACTTTTCATGGAAAACACAAAATAATTGTCTGGGTGACCCCAAACTTTTGAACGGTAGTGTATATACAAGATGACATGTAAAATCACATAAGGACTGTCATATCCAGTCTGCGTTGTGTTGTAGCTTAGTGTTTCGTCACATTTTGTCTTAGCTTTGTTCTGAATTGTAATCGCTCTTGTTTTTTTTCTTTTGAATTCTTGTATGGAATATGGGTGGGCAATATAAGCTGCGGCTTCAGCCATCACCCATTTCGGATAACTTATGTTGAACTGTATAATGAGAGGAGTTATTGTCTAATTTGACCTTGTTGGATTTTCTTTCCCCCTTTG
This sequence comes from Pholidichthys leucotaenia, assembly GCA_020510985.1. Lineage (NCBI taxonomy): Eukaryota > Metazoa > Chordata > Actinopteri > Cichliformes > Pholidichthyidae > Pholidichthys > Pholidichthys leucotaenia. The sequence continues at coordinate 261,882,616 of CM035839.1, forward strand.
TTATATTATTCAGTTTCTTTTAACCTGTACTTTTAATCTATCCGAAATAAAGATTCATTCATTCATTCAAAATAAAGGAGACATTGCTCGGCACCAAGGCACCACGTGAAGGAGCAACCATCCTGAGGAAACACAGGAGCTAAAACACATAAATACAAAATAAAACTAAGAACACAAAGAGCAATGGGAACTAAAGATCCATACTTAGAAAATGAACTAAGAACACATGAAAATAAGAAAATCTAAAAGCAAATGGAGCTAAGAAGAATGTAAAAACAATGGAACATAAATAACTACTTCAATAACACAACATAACAAAAATAATTTTTTTGTAAGTTGTCTGTGTTTTTTTCAATTGATTTAAGACAATTTTGTGCCACTGAATTTGAAAATGACATCCGTTTCTCTCAATCAGGTCAGATTTTTATGTTAAGTTATAAGCAGTTGTACAGCAGTTGTACAGGTGTACTGTAAATTGAATAGTAGACATTGATAAAGGTAAGTACATGTAAATTGAATGTTATGTCATCATTGTTCAAAATTCAGAGAATTTCAAGAAATAAAAAAGAATTTTGCATCATATAAAGTGAAAATACCCATACATGTAAACAAAAACGTAAGAAAACATGTGGCCATAGTTCAAAAAGTTGACCTGATTGAGCAAAATATGATTTTTGAACAATGTGATTTTTGGATTTAGCACATCAAAATTGTCCTAAATCAGCTAAAAAAAAATAAATAAATAAAAAAAAATTAGACAATAAATGTAGTGTTGGCCAGTGTAATAGTTAAACGGTTTGTTAAAAGCCAAAATTTAAAAAGGTACAAAAAGAACTAAAAACGGGACTTCCGGTTATGGCTGCCACGTAGGACGGACGTGTCTCGCTCTGCTCTGCTCCTGGAGAAAAAAAATCGGCAAATAACTCTCTCATTTGGGACAGAACGTATCCCAGCGTTTGGGCGAGGATATGTCGGCGAAGCCTAAGGCTGGAAAACCAGGCAAAGGAAAAAGCGAGCCGCCGAAACAGTCCAAATTAACGGACTTTCAGGTCTGTGACGCAGCAAATAAAACTCCATATATGGCGGAGGAGGCTGGCAACGGTGCGATGTCTGCGGGGGGAGGCGCAGATGCGCTGATGGCTGCCATGAGTTCAATGAGAGCGGACTTTTCCTCTAGATTTGATGGGATTATGACAGCGTTGGAAGGAATAAGAAAGGAATTGGGTGACTGTGTAGAACGAACGGCGCAGATGGAGCTCCGTCTCGCTAGTGCTGAAGATGACGTCACCCGTCTTCAATTAAAGGTGCGCACTTTGGAAAAAAAAAATAAATCTCTGGAAAATAATATTTTGGATTTGGAATCTCGGTCGAGACAGAATAACTTGAGGCTGGTGGGTCTTCCAGAGGAATCAGAAGGTTGGGACGTATGTTCCTTTCTGGAAAAGTGGATTCCGGAGGTGCTGGGCAGCGAGGAATTGCAATCAGCAGTGGTTCTGGAAAATGCACATCGTATCGGCCCACGGAGAGATAAGGGACTGCCGAGGACCTTAATTATGAAGTTTCTTAGCAACAGAGACAGGATGAAGATCTTCAACGCTGCACGAGCTAAAGGAGAGATTAAACACCAGGACCAGCAGGTGCGGTTCTACCCAGATTTGGCCACAGGAATCCAGCAATTGAGGAAGCAGTTTGATCCCATACGTAAGGAGCTGCGCAACCTTGGGATTCGTCATGGTGTAATCTATCCTGCGAGACTGCTGACCACGTATGAGGGCAGAACCCACATCTTCAAGACCCCAGAGGAGGCGCAGGAGTTCATCAAGAAGATCAAAGAAGAAGAAGAGACTGGTGGGAGCTAAGCATGAACAAAATATAAGGTAGAATAATTAAGCATTTGCACAGGCATCTGACTGACTTGAAGTAAATAGTAAGTTTACAAAATATAGATTGTATTATATATTAAAAAAACAAAACAAAAACAAAACAAACAAAAAAAAAACTATGATGTACAAAGTTGTTAAAAATTTTGGAGTTAAGTTGGAAAACTACAGAGGAGAGTTAATGTTACGTCATTAAAAGCAGTAGAGTTAGGGCGATTGGGAGGATGAAGAAGGAGTGGCTTAGGCTATTCCCCGTGGGTGTGGAACGGTCGATGGCTATATCGGGAGACGGAATTTTTCTTTTGATTTTGGGGGGTTTGCCACAAGTGTGGGAAGGGGAAATTTGTTTGTGTGTAGTTTGTAGGATGAATGTTCAACCACTCATGTTTTTGCTTCTCTGTATGAGCATGTTTACACTGCAAGGTAATCCCAAACTCTCTATTGATCATAAACCAAAGTGTTAATCTTAATTTAACTTCATGGAATTGCAGAGGTCTACAAAATTTAAAAAAACTTAAACAAGTTATGAATAAAATAAAAGACATGGGTTCAAAAATTGTGTTTTTACAAGAAACTCATCTAATAGAGGAGGATGTTAAAAGAATTAGGAGTAGATGGCAAGGAAGTGTATTCACCTCTTCATTTTCATCCCGAGCCAGGGGAGTTATGACTCTCATACATAAATCAGTTCCTTTTCAAGTGAAAAATGTAATTGGAGACAAATTTGGAAGATATGTAATCATTCAAGGTTCTTTGTTATTAGAAAATATAAATCTTGTGAACTTATATGGTCCCAATATAGATGATCAGAAGTTCTTTGCTAATTTATTTCTTATCTTATCATCACTTACAGGGCAACATATAATAGCAGGGGATTTTAATTGTACATTGAATCCAGGTATAGATAGATCAACAGGACTGGATTGTACGCACATTGGATGTAGGATGACTATTAATCATTTTATGAAAGAATTGAGATTGTTAGATATATGGAGAGAAATGAAACCACAAGTTAAAGCCTATTCTTGTTATTCCAGTACCTACAAGACATTCTCACGTATTGATTATTTTTTGATTTCCACAGAATTAAGGTCCAAGATTCAAAACTGCTTTTATGATAACATCGTGATCTCTGATCATGCACCCTGTTGTCTAATATATGTAGATAAAAAATTGACAAAGGAATCAGGTAGATGGCAATTTCAGCATAAATGGCTTCAGGATGAGGAATTTGTCAAGTATATAGAAAAACAGATAGACGAGTTCTTTGACATCAATACTACACAAACATCAGCATGTGTAAAGTGGGAGGCTTTCAAAGCTTTTATTAGGGGACATATTATTAGTTATACAGGATCAAAATCTAAGAAGACTCGAGAGGAGAGAGCTAAATTGGAACATAAAATAAAAAGTCTTCAGGAAAAAGTGTATGCAGGAAGTGATCCAAGGTTGGAAAATGAATTACTGATTTTGAGAGCTGAATACGACAAAAAATCAGCGAATAGAGCTGCCTCGAGTCTTCTAAGATTGAAACAATCTTTTTATGAACAAGGTGAAAAATCAGGAAAATTATTAGCATGGCAGATTAAACAATTAGAAATTAAAACACCAATTACCAGTATTATAAGTAAGGGACAGGTAGTTATAGATCCTTTAGAAATTAATAGAACCTTTAGAGATTACTATGAAAAATTATATGATACCAAAAATGAACCTGATTTAACAAAACTAAATGGGTTTTTGAACGAACTATCTATACCGTGTATTCCAAATGAAAACAGGGAGATATTGGAGTCTAAAATTAGTCAAGAAGAAGTTGGGCTAGCCATTGATAATATGAAATCAGGAAAAAGTGCAGGACCAGATGGTCTTCCAGTTGACCTTTATAAAAAATTTAAGAATAAATTAATAAAACCTTTTTTGGAAATGGTTTTAGAAGCATTTCAAAATAATAATTTACCATCATACATAAATAATGCCTTAATTATACTGCTGCCAAAACCAGGTAAGCCCTCTAATAAATGTGAAAATATGAGACCAATAAGCCTATTAAACGCCGACCTTAAGATAATCTGTAAAATTTTAGCAAGACGAATACAAGAAATTTTACCAAATATTATTAATCGAGATCAGAATGGCTTTATAAAGGGTAGACAAGGCTTCCATAATGTAAGAAGACTATTTAATATTATTTATTTTAATAAAGAAGCACCGGATACAGCTCTCCTATCACTGGACGCCGAAAAGGCCTTTGATAGAGTTGAATGGCCCTTTCTTTTTGAAGTCCTACAAAGGTTTGGACTTGGAAATAATTTCATAAAATGGGTTCAAATAATATACAATAATGCTACAGCAGAAATCCTAACAAATAACAATATTTCAAAACCAATAAAAATCAATAGAGGATGTCGACAAGGCTGTCCACTTTCACCTTTACTGTTTACTATGGCAATTGAACCTTTAGCGATAGCGATACGTTTACATTCACAAATATATGGAATTAAAGTTGGACCAACAGAACATAAAATCTCCCTGTATGCCGATGACATAATTTTGTTTATGTCGAATCTAAAAAAAATCAATTCCAACCTTGTTGAATTTAATAAAGAATTTTGGGGAAATATCAGGATATAAAATAAATAAAACTAAATCTTCAATATTAATGCTAAATGAGACCCAGAGAAATTACCCAGCCCCTGAGGTAAATCAATTCAATGTTGTAAATCAGTTTAAATATTTAGGAATCCAAATTGTGCCTAAGCTAGAATCAGTCGCCAGTGTCAACTATGAAGCCTTAATGTCAGATATCAATGAGTTAACTCAGAGATGGATGTCACTACCAATGTCGATGATCGGGAGAATCAATATACTTAAAAGTAATATTTTACCTAAAATACTTTATTTATTTCAATACATTCCCTTATCACCACCTTTAGATCTATTCTCAAGAATAAAAAAAAAGTTAGTGGAATTTATATGGAACAACAGGAGGGCTAGATTACGTTTGTCTTTATTATATTTACCATTTGATCGTGGAGGTCTGAAATGTCCAAATTTTATGTTGTATTATTGGTCGGCACAACTGAGGTCTATGACATATTATTTTTCATCAAATGATCTCCCTCACTGGACTGAAATGGAATCATACAATTTACCTTTACCTCTTCCCATATTCATATACTCAGATTCGGCAAAAAAATTACAAAAACAAGTTAAAAATCCATTTGTAAAGCATATGATCAAAATATGGTGTGAAGCTAAAAACTATTTAAAAGAACCACAGTTATTGTCACAATTTAGTCCAATATGGGGTAATCAATATTTTAAACCAGGGAGAGCGGACGCTGTATTTAAAGTATGGAATTTAAAAGGGATACAAAAGATTCAGGATTTATATTTGCCAAGTGCAGATAACATAATGTCTTTTGAAGAGCTGAGGATCAAATTTAATCTCAATAGAACACATTTTTTTAAATATCTTCAACTTAGAAACTTTATTCGATCAAATCAAAATAAAGCTCTCACTCGACCTATTTATTCATCCTTGGAAAAAATGATGATGAAAGATAGTAAAAGAAAGGGTATTATTTCAGAGTTTTATAACTCATTGACACTATCTTCAAGTGAAAATTCACTGAAAAGATTAAACTACTGGAAAGAAGATCTGCAAACTGAAATTTCAGAGGAACAATGGGAATTGGCTTGTACAGAAGCTCAAACCAAATCAATAAATGTACGCCTTAAATTGATACATTTCAAATGGTTAATGCGGATGTATGTTACACCGGAGGAGTTAAATAGATATAACAAAAATATACCAGATACATGCACAAAATGCATGGAAAGTAAAGGAACCCTATTTCATTGTTTATGGGAATGTAGATTAATAAGAATGTTTTGGGAAGAGGTGAGGGTAACAATTGAAAAAATAATCTCAAAACAAATCATATTGAATCCTAAACTGTTTTTGTTGGGTCTGTACCCAGAAAAGCATAATTTTAATAAAAGTGAAAGAACATTCATAGACCTCAGTTTGCTTAATGCCAAAAAATGTATTGCACTATTATGGAAAAAGACTCATAGACCAGATGTGACTCAGTGGTTAAGACAGATGTTAACAAACCTTCCATTAGAAAGAATAACATATATACTGAAATCAAAGGAAATTGTGTTTGAGAATATATGGAGACCTTTTATTGATTATGTAAAAAATTTAAACATAACTCTTGAAGAAGAAGGTGAATGATGTGTGTGGACCTTGTAAATTCCAAACTGGTGAACATAATATGTATACTTATGTATTGGATTGTCTAGACTAAACAGAGGAGCATTGTTGAAGATTTGATTTTGTTGGTGGTTGTTGGTGTTTTTAGTGCATTTTTTTTTTTTGTAGTACTTTAGTGTTAGTGTTTGATTGTTTGTATCATGTTTGTTAAAAAAAAAAAGGTTCAATAAAGATATTGTGGAAAAAAAAAGAACTAAAAACACATAAAAACAGGAACTAAAAAATCCATACTTAAAAAAAAAACCTGAACTAAACACATCAACAAGAAGATGAGAAAATCTAAGAACAAATGGCGCCAAAAAGAACATAAAACAATGGAACATAAATGACTACTTCAGTAATAGTTAAACAGGTTTATTAAAAGCCAAATTAAAAAGGTGGGTCTTAAGCCTGTTCCTATAAACATCTACTGTATTGACTCTGCGGCCCTGAGGCTCCCTGGCAGGCTGTTCCATAGACGAGGACCATAATAGTGAAAGGAAGCTTCACCAAAGGTCTTGATCTTGACTTTGGGAACCATTAAAAGGACAGTACAAGAGGACCTCTGGGTTCGCGAGGGCTCATAAGAGCAGCTCAGATAGAAAAGAAGGCCCAAGACCACTGAGACATTTTGAAACTACTAAGAGAACCTTAAAATGCAGCGATTCTAAAACTGGTGTAATATGCACCCGCCCCTTGATCCTCGTTAACACTTGTGCTGCTGAATTTTGGAGCAGTTGGAGATGTGATATTCTTTTTTGAGGAAGACCAGAGAGCAGGGCATTACAATAGTCTATACGACTAGTAATAAAAGCATGCATCAAGGCCTCCGTGCTGGCAAGAGAGAGAAAAGGGCGGACTCTGGCTATATTCCTAAGATGGTAAAATCCGATTTTTGTTACATTTTTAATGTGTAAAATAAAATTAAAGTCAGAGTCTAAAAAAACCCACCCAGGTTCTTGACACAATGTGTAGGTTTTAGACCTAGCAATTTTGGTAGAAGTTTCTCTCTCTTGTCTTCGGGACCAGTGATTAAAACTTCTGTTTTGCCCTGGTTGAGCTGTAGGGAGTTCTCTGCCATCCATGACTTTATATCTAAAATGCAGTTCAAAAGGACATTAATTGGTTTTGTGTCATCAGGAGATGTGCCAATGTACAGTTGAGTATCATCAGCATAGCTATGAACATTGATGCCATGTCTCCTGATAACATCCCCAAGTGGTAACATATAAAGATTAAAAAGTATTGGCCCTAAAATTGAACCTTGGGGTACCCCACACTTGATTTCATGGATTGCCAAAGAGCATGTATCCATACTTACAAAATAGCAGAGATCTGTGAGATAGGAATGAAACCATTCGAGAACAGTACCTGAGAGGCCCACCAGGTGTTTGAGTCTGTGTATTAAAATGTGGTGATTTACTGTATCAAAGGCAGCACTGAGATCCAGCAACACCAGGACTGACAGTTTATGGGAGTCCATGTTATGCCTGATATCATTAGCAATTTTTAAAAGGGCTGTCTCGGTACTGTGGTTTGTCCTAAAACCAGGCTGAAATTTCTCCAGAATGTTGTGGTCCATAAGAAAATTGTTTAACTGGATAAAAACAATTTTTTCTAAAACTTTGCTTAAAAATGGTAAGTTGGATACAGGTTGATAGTTACTGAGGATGTCAGGATCTAAATTACTGTTCTTCAAAAGGGGCTTCACCACAGCCGTTTTAAAGGCAGCGGGGAAAACACCAGTCTGAAGAGAGCAATTTACAATGTTTAAAATCTCATGTTCGAAGAATCCATAAAATGTTTTAAAAAGTGATGTGCGAATAGGATCTAAAAGGCAGGAGGTCAAGTTTACCCGGGAGAAAACTCTACCAAGCATCTTTGCATCAACCAGGGCAAAACAGTCCAGTGTTTCCTCAGCTAAAGGTGAGTCCAAGATTCCATGAAAAGCAGTGTTCTGGTCAGATAAAATGTTGGATCTAATAAAATCAACCTTGCACCTGAAGTGGTCTGCAAAACTCTCACATAGAGAGTTGGATGGCAGGATTGTGTTTTTATTAAAATCTGGGTTGATTAAGTGATCAATGGTTGCAAAAAGAACTTTATGGTTATTGTTATGGGTTGAGATTATGTTGGCAAAATACTCTGTTCTCAATGTCTTGACTGCATTATTGTATATTTTTAATTTAATCTGTATTACTTGGTAATTGATAGTTAACTTGTTTTTCCTCCATTTCCTCTCAGCCATCCTCCACTCTCTTCTCAGTTTTTGGATTTGGTTATTTCTCCATGGAGGCTTTGGTTTATTCCTAACTGTCAATAGTTGATCTTAATTTACTGTTAAAATTATCAACAATAAAAATCACATGATGTGGGTGAAATAACTGGGGGAGTGTTGCATAAGAGTTTGATAAAATCAGCAGCCACTTCAGGTGTCAGATGGCGCTTCCTCACAGTTCGCACCGAGGTCTCCCGTTGCATAAAACCAGTGATGTTAAATAACACACACTAATGGTCAGATACAGACAAGTCAACAACAGAGGACACACTCGTTGGCAGGCCATGGCTAATGACAAGATCCAGAGTGCATCCCCTGTTGTGAGTCGGCTGCATGACATGTTGAGTAAAATTCATGGACGTGAGCAGATCATTAAAATCTTCTGACATATGACTTCCGGTTATGGCGGCCACGTGAGGGGGACACGTCTCGCTCTGCTCTGCTCCTGGAGACGAAAAAACGGCAAATAACTCTCTCATTTGGGACAGAACCTATCCCAGCGTTTGGACGAGGATATGTCGGTGAAGCTTAAGGCTGGAAAATCAGGTAGAGGAAAAAGCGAGCCGCCGAAACAGTCTAAATTAACGGACTTTCACGTCTGTGACGCAGCAGATAAAGAAGCTCCATATATGGCGGAGGAAGCGAGCAGCGGTGCGGTGAATGTGGGAAACGGCACAGGTGCGGTGCTTAACGCCATTAGTTCAATGAGAGCGGACTTTTCCGCTAAGTTTGATGGGATTATGGCAGCGTTGGAAGGAATGAGAAAAGAATTGGGTGACTGTGTAGAACGAATGGCGCAGGTAGAGCTTCGTGTCGCTAGTGCTGAAGATGACGTCACCTGTCTTCAATTAAAGGTGCGCACTTTGGAAAAAAAAAATAAAAGTCTGGAAAATAATGTCTTGGACTTGGAATCCCGGTCGAGACGGAACAACTTGAGGCTGGTGGGTCTACCGGAGGAATCCGAAAGTTGGGACACATGTTCCTTTTTGGAAAAGTGGATTCCGGAGGCGCTGGGCAGCGCGGAGCTGCAATCAGCAGTCGTTCTGGAAAGTGCATATCGTATCGGCCCACGGAGAGATAAGGGACCACCGAGGACGATTATTATGAAGTTTATCAGCAACAGAGACAGGATGAAGATCTTCAACGCTGCGCGAGCTAAAGGTCAGATTAAACACCAGGACCAGCAGGTGCGGTTCTACCCAGATTTGGCCACAGGAATCCAACAATTGAGGAAGCAGTTTGATCCCGTACGTAAAGAGCTGCGCAACCTTGGGATTCGTCATGGTGTAATTTATCCTGCGAGACTGTTGACCACGTATGAGGGCAGAACCCACATCTTCAAGACCCCAGAGGAGGCGCAGGAGTTCATCAAGAAGATCCAAGAAGAGACTGGTGGGAGCTAAGCATGAACAAAATATAAGGTAGAATATTTAAGCATTTGCACAGGCATCTGACTGACTTGAAGCAAATGGCAAGTTTACAAAATATAGATTGTATTATATATTAAAAAAAAAAAACAAAAAAAAAACAAAACTATGATGTACAAAGCTGCTAAAAATTTTGGAGTTAAGTTGGAAAACTACAGAAGAGAGTTAATGTTATGTCATTAAAAGTAGCAGAGTTAGGGTGATTGGGAGGATGAAGAAGGAGTGGCTTTGGCTGATCCTCGTGGGTGTGGAACGGTCGATGGCTATATCGGGAGACGGAATTTTTTTTTTGATTTTGGGGGGATTACCACAAATGTGGGAAGGGGGAATTTGTTTGTGTGTAGTTTGTAGGATGAATGTTCAACCACTCATGTTTTTGCTTCTCTGTATGAGCATGTTTATACTGCAAGGTAATCCTAAACTCCCTATTGATCATAAACCAAAGCGTTAATCTTAATTTAACTTCATGGAATTGCAGAGGTCTACAAAAATTAAAAAAACTTAAACAAGTTATGAATAAAATAAAAGATATGGGTTCAAAAATTGTGTTTTTACAAGAAACTCATCTAATAGAGGAGGATGTAAAAAGAATTAGGAGTAGATGGCAAGGAAGTGTTTTCACCTCATCATTTTCATCCCGAGCCAGGGGAGTTATGACTCTCATACATAAATCAGTCCCATTTCAAGTGAAAAATGTAATTGGAGACAAATTTGGAAGATATTTAATCATTCAAGGATCTTTGTTATTAGAAAATATAAATTTGGTAAACCTATATGGTCCCAATATAGATGATCAAAAGTTCTTTGCTAATTTATTTCTTATCATCACTTACAGGGCAACATATAATAGCAGGGGATTTTAATTGTACATTGAATCCCGGTATAGATAGATCAACAGGACTGGACTGTACGCACAATGGATGTAGGATGACCATTATTCATTTTATGAAAGAATTGAGATTGCTAGATATATGGAGAGAAATGAATCCACAAGTTAAAGCCTACTCTTGTTATTCCAATACCTACAAGACTTTCTCACGTATTGATTATTTTTTGATCTCCGTAGAATTAAGGTCCAAGATTCAAAACTGCTTTTATGACAACATCGTGATCTCTGATCATGCACCCTGCTGTCTAATATATGTAGATAAGAAATTGACAAAGGAACCAGGTAGATGGCAATTTCAGCATAAATGGCTTCAGGATGAGGAATTTGTTAAGTACATAGAAAAACAGATAGATGAGTTCTTTGATATCAATACTACACAAACATCAGCATGTGTAAAGTGGGAGGCTTTCAAAGCTTTTATTAGGGGACATATTATTAGTTAAACAGGTTCAAAATGTAAGAAGACTCGAGAGGAGAGAGTTCAATTGGAACATAAAATAAAAATTCTTCAAGAAAAAGTATATGCAGGAAGTGATCCAAGGTTGGAGAACGAATTACTGATTTTGAGAGCTGAATATGAAAAAAAATCAGCGAATAGAGCTGCCTCGAGTCTTCTAAGATTGAAACAATCTTTTTATGAACAAGGTGAAAAATCAGGAAAATTATTGGCATGGCAGATTAAACAATTAGAAATTAAAACACCAATTACCAATATTATAAGTAAGGGACAGGTAGTTATAGATCCTTTAGAAATTAATAGAGCCTTTAGAGATTACTATGAAAAATTATATGATACCAAAAATGAATCTGACTTAACAAAACTAAATGGGTTTTTGAACGAACTATCTATACCGTGTATTTCAAATGAAAACAGGGAGATACTGGAGTCTAAAATTAGTCAAGAAGAAGTTGGGCTAGCCATTGATAATATGAAATCAGGAAAAAGTGCAGGACCAGATGGTCTTCCAGTTGACCTTTATAAAAAATTTAAGAATAAATTAATAAAACCTTTTTTGGAAATGGTTTTAGAAGCATTTCAAAATAGTAATTTACCATCATACATGAATAATGCCTTAATTATACTGTTGCCAAAACCAGGTAAACCCTCTAATAAATGTGAAAATATGAGACCAATAAGCCTACTAAATGCCGACCTTAAGATAATCTGTAAAATTTTAGCAAGACAAATACAAGAAATTTTACCAAATATTATTAATCGAGATCAGAATGGCTTTATAAAGGGAAGACAAGGCTTCCATAATGTAAGAAGACTATTTAATATTATTTATTCTAATAAAGAAGCACCGGATACAGCTGTACTATCACTGGACGCCGAAAAGGCCTTTGATAGAGTCAAATGGCCCTTTCTTTTTGAAGTCTTACAAAGGTTTGGACTTGGAAATAATTTCATAAAATGGGTTCAGATAATATATAATAATGCTACAGCAGAAATCCTAACAAATAACAATATTTCAAAATCAATAGAGGATGTCGACAAGGCTGTCCACTTTCACCTTTACTGTTTACTATGGCAATTGAACCTTTAGCGATGGCGATACGTCTACAGTCACAAATATATGGAATTAAAGTTGGACCAACAGAACATAAAATCTCCCTGTATGCCGATGACATAATTTTGTTTATGTCGAATCTTAAAAAATCAATTCCGACCTTGTTGAATTTAATAAAGAATTTTGGGGAAATATCAGGATATAAAATAAATAAAACTAAATCTTCAATATTAATGCTAAATGAGACCCAGAGAAATTACCCAGCCCCTGAGGTAAATCAATTCAATGTTGTAAATCAGTTTAAATATTTAGGAATCCAAATTGTGCCTAAGCTAGAATCAGTCGCCAGTGTCAATTATGAAGCCTTAATGACAGATATTAATGAGTTACTTCAGAGATGGAAGTCACTACCAATGTCGATGATCGGGAGAATCAATATACTTAAAAGTAATATCTTACCTAAAATACTTTATTTATTTCAATACATTCCCTTACCACCACCTTTAGATTTATTCTCAAGAATTAAAAAAAAGTTAGTGGAATTTATATGGAACAACAGGAGGGCTAGATTACGTTTGTCTTTATTATATTTACCATTTGATCGTGGAGGTCTGAAATGTCCAAATTTTATGTTGTATTATTGGTCGGCACAACTGAGGTCTATGACATATTATTTTTCATCAAATGATCTCCCTCACTGGACTGAAATGGAATCATACAATTTGCCTTTACCTCTTCCCATATTCATATATTCAGACTCGGCAAAAAAATTACAGAAACAAGTTAAAAACCCATTTGTAAAACATATGATTAAAATATGGTGTGAAACTAAAAAATATTTAAAAGAACCACACTTACTGTCACAATTTAGTCCAATATGGGGTAATCAATATTTTAAACCAGGGAGAGCGGATGCTGTGTTTAAAGTATGGAGTTTAAAAGGGATCCAAAAAATTCAAGATTTATATTTGTCATGTTCAGATAACATAATGTCTTTTGAAGAGCTGAGGATCAAATTTAATCTTAATAGAACACATTTTTTTAAATATCTTCAACTTAGGAACTTTATTCGATCAAACCAAAATAATGCTCTCACTCGACCTATTTATTCATCCTTGGAAAAAATGTTGATGAAAGATAATAAAAGAAAGGGTATTATTTCAGAGTTTTATAACTCATTGACACTATCCTCAAGTGAAAACTCACAGAAAAGATTAAACTACTGGAAAGAAGATCTGCAAACTGAAATTTCAGAGGAACAATGGGAATTGGCTTGTACAGAAGCTCAAACCAAATCAATAAATGTACGTCTTAAATTGATACATTTTAAATGGTTAATGCGGATGTATGTTACACCGGTGGAGTTAAATAGATATAACAAAAACATACCAGATACATGCACAAAATGCATGGAAAGTAAAGGAACCCTATTTCATTGTTTATGGGAATGTAGAATAATTAGAATGTTTTGGGAAGAGGTGAGGGTAACAATTGAAAAAATAATTTCAAAACAAATCATATTGAATCCTAAACTGTTTTTGTTGGGTCTGTACCCAAAAAAGCATAATTTTAATAAAAGTGAAAGAACATTCATAGACCTCAGTTTGCTTAATGCCAAAAAATGTATTGCATTACTGTGGAAAAAGACTCATAGACCAGATGTGACTCAGTGGTTAAGACAGATGTTAACAAACCTTCCATTAGAAAGAATAACATATATACTGAAATCAAAGGAAAGTGTGTTTGAGAATATATGGAGACCTTTTATTGATTATGTAAAAAATTTAAACATAACTCTTGAAGAAGAAGGTGAATGATGTGTGTGGACCTTGTAAATTCCAAACTGGTGAACATAATATGTATACTTATGTAATGCATTGTCTAGACTAAACAGAGGAGCATTGTTGACGACTTGATTTTGTTGGTGGTTGTAGGTGTTTTTAGTGCATTTTTTTTTGTAGTACTTTAGTGTTAGTGTTTGATTGTTTGTGTTATGTTTGTTAAAAAAAAAAGGTTCAATAAAGATATTGTGGAAAAAAAAAATCTTCTGACATATGGTCACGCAGTATTTGGGTGGTCTGTAAACTGTAACTCATAAAATTGCGGGGCTGCTAAAGACAAAAGCGTGGTGCTCAAATGCAATATATTGATCAAGTAAAATTTGCTTTACTGCAAGTGAGGAAGAAAAAATTGGTTCAGTACCCCCACCCTTCCTGCCCTTTCTTATGGAAAAAAAATGAACTAAAATTTGGTGGGAAGGTCCTCAGTGAGAACCACTGGTGCATCAGTGACAAGCCACATCTCCGTGAACAATAGACAGCCAATCTTATTATCTAAAATCAGGCCATTGATGATTAAAGTTTTGTTAGCGAGTGACCGTATATTTAAAAGAGCCATGTTTAGGGTAGGTGGTGAGTTATTTATGGGTGGGTAATTTGTTTTCTGTGGATTATTGTTTGGAGATTGATCCACAGAACGCAGGCAGCGTGAGCGTGAGTTCTTGTGAACTGTATGTTTTATGGATGGAAGTCTGTCCGTGATCAGTATCCTAATGGGGAAGGTGGGTAGTGAATTAATTTCCAGACCAGATGGTGGAGACTGACAAAAATGGGACTCGTGCTGGATAGTCTTACTGGGGGTCAGAGATGTGAGTGGATCCGGAAGGGAGGGGTCGTGGGATGTAAACAGTCAATTGCGTGTTGTGGTTTGAATGATATGCATCAGGTTTGCTGCTAAAAGCCGGCTACCTGATGCATTTAAATGTATACCGTCAGATTTATAGACAGTGTGGCGGCCCAAAAACAAGTTAAAATTGTCAATAAAATTAATGTTGCTGCTGCAGGCAGACTTGAGCCAAGTTGAGAGGGCAAGATAACGGCTAAAACGGTCTGATCCACAGCGCAGTGTGGGAATGGAGGCAGAAATAAAAACACGCGTCTACATCAAAATACCTGACAAAAGATATATAGGCACCTACTGGTTAACGAAAGAATTGCTGAAAACTGTTTTATATATTACTCACTCACCACTTGCCAGAATGACGTGACATTTTCTGAGATTTATCCGACCACAGTGATGATCATAACTGCACATCAACTTTAGCATGGCGTCACACGTTACCATGGACACGCCCTCCTCGCCATTCAATCCGTGAGCTTATGGGGAGGGGTTGGAAGGTCCTGGCGTCATGAAATTTGGAATATAGGTTGAGGTGACTGTCATATATAGTCCTATATGGGTGGACAACACATAACTGACAGAGAAGTCACAGGGACCTGCTCTGAGCTCATTTTTACATTTTGAGCCAGCAAGGTACGATATATAAACATGGAATATAGTGGATGGAAAATAGCCCTGCCCCAAACGCATCTACTTCGATAAACTGGAAAAGATATGTGCCCCCCCACCCCAAATTGTTGTGGGCAGGGCCAAATGTACAAGGTCTATAGAGAGTGGCGACAGTAAACTTTGCCGTAGAGACATAAAATTTGGGTGGTGTGCATCACCTCAAAAACGTCATTGTGGCCCATACCCACCGGCAACAGGAAGGCCACCATCTTGCCCCAAAGTTGTCCCACCTCCAATTTGGCAAGAACGCACCCCGCACATTTGAACGAACTAGTCCCAGGGACCTGCTCTGTTTGAGCTCGTTTTTACATTCTGAGTCAGCAAGGTAAAACGGGTGCCGGGTTCTGTGGTTGCGTGGGGGACACTTGTCCGTTTACACCTGCTTGCAGGTTTAATATTGTTTTTCCGCCTAAACGAAAGCAAATTTCACCCTCTGAACGTTAACCAAAACGCGATTTTATTTTTTGGGCAAACCCCTCAGACCTGGCGAAAAATTCGATATAGTGGAAAACATATGTGCCCCCCCCACCCCTCATTTTTGTGGGTGGGGCCAAACGTACAAGGTCTATGGAGGCTGGAGACCGTAAACTCATTCAACTCAGTCATGAAATTTGGAACACAGGTAGAGGGGACTGTCATCTGTACTCCTATGTGGGTCAGCAACACATAACTGATAGGTAAGTGTTACCATGGCGACATGGCGAAGGGTGACTCCTCGCCATGGGACATTGGAAAATTGTAACTTAGACAAACTTCATCCGAATTTCACCACATTTACTACAATGGATATTAGTCCCACCCCAAATGCATCTATGTAAAAATAATTTACACGTTATAGCGCCACCTTGTGGTTAGAACAACAGGCACTTGTAAATTGGACAAATTTTGCACGATTTTCACCAAATTTTACACGATTGATATTAGTCACACTGCAAACGCGTGTATATAAAAATAATAAAAGTTATAGTGCCCCCGAGTGGTTAAAGGAAGAATTGTTTAACACTCTTTTATTTATTACTCACGCGCCGCTGGCCAGAATGACGTGAAATTTTCTGAGAGTTATCAGACCTTCTGTTTGATCATCACTGCATATCACCTTTAGCATGGCGTCACTGCTGTTCCCATGGACACGCCCACACTACATGTACATAGTACAGAACTGTTTCCATGGCGACCAGCATGCTTCAATGGCTTCCCCGCAATGCAAAACATGACAGTTACAGCTCTGACAATCCTCGTCTGATATGGACCAAACTTTGCACAAATCATACTGATCGCACTCTGAACATGTCTGTTTATCAATGTTCACAAAACTGTCACACCACCACCTACTGCTGACATGAGACAAGTAGCCACAATGACATGACATTTTCAGTGGTTTCTCAGAGTGCGCTGGACTACCTTCAGTGGAAGTCACTTTTGTCCTGCAATAAGCACAGTTGCCATGGAATCCCATTTCTTGTCATTCAAGACATTTTATACTTTGGAGGGTTGGGGAAGTCCAAGGGTCACCAAATGTGGAACATAAGCCAAGGTGACTCTCTTCTGTAGTTCTGTATCATTCTGCAACATCTACTTAAAATGTTAAGTGTTACATTGGCCACATGTCCAAGTTTACCTTATCGCAATACATTGGACAGTTGTAAATTGGACAAACTGTGTCGGATTTTCACTGTAATTGCCATGATGGACATTAGTCCCACTCTGCCCGCACCTACATGTGAATATTTGAAAACAGTTATAGCGCCACTTACTGCTCAAAGGAAGTTCTTACCAAATGGTTTACTTTATTATTCACACAGACATTGCAGGGATGACGGGAAATTTTCCGAGCCAGCAAGGTACATCGGGCGCCGGGTTCCATGGGCGCGTGGGGGGCAAAGGCCCATTTACACCTGCTTGGAGGTTTAATTAGGGCCTGAGCCACTGACAACATCACTCAGCAAAAGCCCTATTGTAATTGCTCTGTTTATTAGGGCCTGAGCCACTGACAACGTCAGTCGGTGAAGCCCTATTGTAATTGCTCTGTTATGATAATTGCCTTGGGAGGGGGGGCGTTACTCTGTCAGAGCGACTCCTGACACTGCTGAGTGAGTGGGAGAATTATTGTTGTTTTTGCATGTTTTCTGTCTTGTTTTTATGCTCTTGCTGAAATAGAAATCGAAACAGTGTTCAATCTGGCCTGTGCCTGGCTGTTGATCATGAATCTGTGGTGTGCAAACGGACTTTGTTTACAACCTGCTTGCATTGTGGGGAGGTAATTAGGGTGTATGCAGTAAAATTTAAAAAAAAAAAAAAAAAAGAGTATTCAATCACAGCAGTACACAGAGTACTTGCTTGCATTGTGGGGAGGTAATGTTATCATTCCAGCTCGTATTGATTGGTAAAAAAAATAAAATACATAATTAAAGTCTCTGAATCTGTTCTTCAATTACCATGTACTCGAGCTTTACCGACACATCACTACATTCAAGTAAATGGTGTATTAATATCTTAAATATCTTAAACCGGAGTGGTGGCTCAGTTGGTAGAGCATCCGCCCCACACCCGGGAGGCAGGGGTTCAAATACCGGCCGGGTCATGCCAAAGACCATATAAAAGCGGAACTTCCTGCTGTCCAGCTTGGTGCTCAGCAATAATGGAATGGAGGAGGGAAATCTGTGGCGGCGCCTTGCATGGCAGAAACCCCTCTGACTCTATATATGTGTGTGTGTGTGTGATTAACACTGTAGATAAGAGAAACACAATTTCATTCTACTTTACATGATTGGCTGTATGGATTGAATGACAATAAAGGGTGATTTAAGTAAAAAAAAAAGTACTCTGTGCACTGGTGTGACTACATATTTTGTGTGATTTTTATGTTTTGCTGCATAGAAACTAAAGCTGTGACATATGATAGCTGGACAGTGCTGTGTTACTATAATAATTTTGCTGTAACTGCCAAAAATTATGTTCCAATGCATCCCCTGTAGACTGTTTCTCTTCTCTTTAAACTTTATACCCTTTATACTGCGGACTTCTCATACAACACAACAACATTGCCATCTACAGAAGTTCTCTGACGGCTCTGTGATTGTCGGCCTCATCTCCAACGGACATGAAGCTGAGTACAAAGGACTTATCCAGGACTTTGTGGACTGGTGCCATTGGAACTACCTCCAGATCAACGCGAGGAAAACTAAGGAGCTGGTGGTGGACTGCCGCAGTCAAGGACAACCCCTCACAGCACCAGTAAACATACAGGGAACAGACATTGAGATGGTGACATCCTACAAGTTCCTGGGTGTTCATCTGAACAATAAACTAGACTGGTCACACAATACTGATGCACTCTACAAGAAGGGACAGCACAGGCTGTTCCTACCGAGGAGGCTCAGGTCTTTTGGTGTACAAGGGGCGCTGCTGAAGACATTCTACGACACGGTGGTGGCATCAGCCGAAGACATTCTACGACACGGTGGTGGCATCAGCCATCACTTTTGGAGTGGTCTGCTGGGGCAACGACATTACAGCAGCCGATAGGGAGAGACTGAACAAAGTGATCAGGAAAGCTAGATCTGTCCTGGGGCAGCACCTTGACCCAGTGGAGGAGATAGGGGAGAGAAGGATGGTGGCTAAACTGTCATCTCTGCTGGAGTCCGAGTCCCACCCTATGCAGGACATACTGAACGCACTGAGAAGCTCATTTAGCAGGAGACTACATCATCCTAGGTGCGCAACCGAGAGGTTTCGCAGGTCCTTCCTACCTACGGCTGTCAGACTGTATAACCTAAGCAGGGCTGCTCGCAGAGATAGCAAAAAAATGTGACGACCTAATAGTATTGAATAGAAAAGATGCAACAGACTTACACAAATGGTCCCCTCCGGTATACAACTAGGACAATATCAGTCGCTACGGAGGGTGACAATATGCATGGGTACATATTCATACTACGTAGGATAACTAAGTAGACGGTTATGCTGTTTATTCCATCTCGCTACAATGCTCCGCACTGTGTATATATATTTATATATTTATGTGTACGTATGTATATTCACTGCTCTTATTTTTATTTTTCTTATCTTCTTAATTATTGCTCTGAGTGTTGCTATCCCTGTGCTGTTGCAATCCTGGAATTTCCCCATTGTGGGACTAATAAAGGCTTATCTTATCTTATCTTCTTGCACTTTGCCTCCATCTTGTGGTTGTCTGTCTTAACTGCACCCCTTTTACAAAGCAAAAATCAGCTGACAATTTGAAATGAGAACATGTAGCTGGGCCATTAATGACCATGGCATCACTGTGTTTGATTGGCCAGCAAACTCTCCTGACCTAAACCCAATAGAGAATCTATGGAGGATTGTCAAGAGGAAGATGAGAGACACCAGACCCAACAATGCAGACGAGCTGAAGGTCACTATCAAAGCAACCTGGACCTTCATAACACCTCAGCAGTAACACAGGCTGATCACCTCCATGCCACGCCACATTGACACAGTAATTAATCCAGAAGGAGCCCCGACCAAGTATTGAGTGGTACATGGACAGACTTTTCAGTCGGCCAACATTTCTATTAAAAAACAATTTTTTAAGTAATTTTATGTAATATTCTAATATTTTTGAGAAACTTCATTTGGGGTTTTCACGGCCTGTAAGCCATAATCATCAACATTAAAATAAATGCTTGAAGTATATCAGTCTCTGTGTAATATGCACAACTGTATGTGTTTGTCACAGTTTACAAGTTACAAATAATGCAACAAGGTACTTTTGACGCTTTTTATTCAATAATAGAAAAAAATACACACAAAGTATATGAACTAGATTCCATTGAAGTGAATGTAATAACTCATTCTGATTGCTGAGACCACAGTAAAAACAAATTATTTTGAATATAACCCAGCCTTGGTAAAAATCTACTGAAGATAAGATAAGATAAGCCTTTATTCGTCCCACAATGGGGAAATTCCAGGATTGCAACAGCACAGGGATAGTAACACTCAAAGCAACAATCAAGAAGACAAGAAAACAAGAGCAGCGAATATACATATGTACATATAAATATATATACACACAGTGTGGAGCATTGTAGCGAGATGGAATAAACAGCTTAACCGTCTACTTAGTTATCCTACATAGTATGAATATGTACCCATACATATTGTCACCCTCCGTAGCGACTGATATTGTCCTAGTTGTATATACTGGAGGGGACCATTGTGTAAGTCTGTTGTATCTTTTGCATTCGATACTATTAGGTCGTCACGTTTTTTTGCTATCTCTGCAAGCAGCCCTGCTTAGGTTATACAGTCTGACAGCCGTAGGTAGGAAGGACCTGTAAAAACTCTCGGATGCGCACCTAGGATGATGTAGTCTGCTGCTAAATAAGTTCCTCAGTGTGTTCAGTATGTCCTGCATAGGGTGGGACTTGGACTCCAGCAGAGATGACAGTTTAGCCACCATCCTTCTCTCTCCTATCTCCTTCACTGGGTCAAGGCGTTTCCCCAGGACAGAGCTAGCTTTCTTGATCAGTTTGTTCAGTCTCTTCCTATCGGCTGCTGTAATGCCACTGCCCCAGCAGACCACTCCAAAAGTGATGGCTGATGCCACCACCGTGTCGTAGAATGTCTTCAGCAGCGCCCCTTGTACACCAAAAGACCCGAGTCTCCTCAGTAGGAACAGCCTGCGTTGTCCCTTCTTGTAGAGTGCATCGGTATTGTGTGACCAGTCTAGTTTATTGTTCAGATGAACACCCAGGTACTTGTAGGATGTCACCATCTCAATGTCTGTTCCCTGTATGTTTACTGGTGCTGTGAGGGGTTGTCCTTGACTGCGGCAGTCCACCACCAGCTCCTGAGTTTTCCTCGTGTTGATAAGATAAGATAAGCCTCTATTAGTCCCACAATGGGGAAATTCCAGGATTGCAACAGCACAGGGATAGCAACACTCAGAGCAATAATTAAGAAGATACGGAAGATATAAATAAGAGCAGTGGATATACATACATACACATCAATATATAAATATATATACAAAGTGCCGAGCATTGTAGCGAGATGGAATAAACAGCATAACCATCTACTTAGTTATCCTACATAGTATGAATATGTACCCATACATATTGTCACCCTCCGTAGCGACCGATACTGTCCTAGTTGTATATACTGGAGGGGACCATTGTGTAAGTCTATTGCGTCTTTTGCACTCAGTACTATTAGGTCATCATGTTTTTTTGCTATCTCTGCGAGCAGCCCTGCTTAGTTTATACAGTCTGACTGCCTTAGGTAGGAAGGACCTGCGAAACCTCTCGGTTGCGCACCTAGGATGATGTAGTCTGCTGCTATATGAACTCCTCAGTGCGTTCAGTATGATCTGGAGGCAGTTCCGATGGCACCAGTCCACAAAGTCCTGGATAAGTCCTCTGTACTCAGCTTCATCTCCGTTGGAGATGAGGCCAACGATCGCAGAGTCGTCAGAGAACTTCTGTAGATGGCAGTGTGTTGTGTTGTGTGAGAAGTCTGCAGTATAAAGGGTGAACAGGAAGGGAGCCAAAACCATTCCCTGGGGGGCCCCCGTGCTACCGATGATCGTGTCGGACACACAGTCCCGTGTTCTCACAAAATGTGGCCGGTTAGTGAGGTAGTCCAGGATCCATGATGACAGGTGCTGGTCCACCCCTGCGCACAGCAGCTTGTCCTTCAGGATCATCGGTTGGATAGTGTTGAAAGCGCTGGAGAAGTCAAAGAACATGATCCTCACCGCATTCCCGGGCTTCTCCAGGTGGGACAGGGAACGGTGAAGGAGGAAGATCACTGCATCCTCCACCCCAATGCCATGCTGGTAGGCGAACTGGAGTGGATCCATCGCTGGTCCCACCAGGGGGCGGAGGTGAGCAAGGAGCAGTCTCTCCAGGGTCTTCATCATGTGAGACATCAGGGCCACTGGTCTGTAGCTGTTCAGGTCTTTGGGGTGTGAAGTCTTTGGTCTTTTCCACAACTGTGGTACCCTTCCCAGCTTCAGGCTCAGGTTTAAGATGTGCTCCACAATCCCATATAGCTGTTCTGCACAGGACTTGAGGAGCTTTGCGCTGATGCCGTCCGGTCCCGAGGCCTTCCTCGCCTTGATCTTCCTCAGCTCCGTCCTCACCTGGGTCTTAGTGAGGGTCAGGTTGGGGGGCTGTGTGCTGGGAGTGGGGGGGTGTTGGTGGAGTGGGGTGTGGGCAGCAGGACTTGATGTCTTTAGAGGCGGCAGTGGTTGGTGTGCAGTTGGGGTGGGGTGGGGGAGGGCGGTTGGTCAAACCTATTAGAAAACAGGTTCAGATTGCTCCCCCACTCCCTGCCCCCCGTGGCCTGGGGGGAGGTATTCTGGAGCCCAGAGATGGTTTTAAGGTTTCTCCAGACCCCGCCGATGTCGTTTTGTTGCAGCTTGTCCTCCATCTTCTTCCTGAAGCTGTCCTTGCCTTCTCTGATCTTCTTCCTCAGCTCCCTCTGTTTGGACTTCAGCATCTCCCTGTTCCCCGACCTGAAGATCCTCGTTTTCTCTCTCAGAAGTGTTTTTAGCTTAGGGTTGATCCAGGGTTTGTTGTTCGAGCAACACTGTATGGTCTTGGTGGGTACGGTGTTGTCCACACAGAAGGCGATGTAGTCCGTGATGGTGTGAGTGACGCCATCGATGTCCTCACCATGTGGATCGCAGAGCTGCTCCCAGGCAGTGGTTTCAAAACAGTCCTCTAGAGCGTCCATTGCCTCCTCAGACCATAACTTCACTGTGCGCATGACCGGAAGTTGTCTGTGTACTCGGGGTTTGTACACCGGCAGGAGATGAACCAAGTTGTGATCCGATCTCCCGAGTGGGGGGAGTGGTGATGAGGTGTACGCCTCCTTAGTATTTGCAAAGAATAAGTCCAGTGTTTTATTGTCTCTAGTGTGGTATGTGACATACTGGGTGAACGTGGGTAGAATGGGAGACAGTGAAACATGGTTGAAATCGCCTGAGATGAGGAGGAGAGCATCTGGGTGTTCTGTCTGCAGCCTGCCAGTTACCGAGTGGATGACGTCACGCGCTGTCCCAGCGTTCGCCGTTGGATTTGCATAAATAACAATGCAGATCACATGTGAGTATTCCCTTGGGAGATATGTAGGCCGCATGCCAACAGCTAGCAATTCCATGTCTTTGCTGCAGTGTTGTTGTTTAACCGTGATATGTCCCGGTCGGCACCAGTTGTTATTGACATACATTATCACTCTTCCGCCCCTTGCTTTCCCACTCTCTGGTGTTCGGTCTGCCTGTATTGCGTGGAAACCCTCCAGTTCAATGTTAGCATCTGTTGCTAGTTCTGTTAGCCACGTCTCCGTAAATAGCATCAAGCTACTCTCTCTGTACATGCTCTCGTAGCGGGAGATAGCTGCTCGCTCATCTGTTTTACTAAGTAGCGATCGTACATTCCCCATAATAACGGATGGGAGGGCGGGTCTGTACCTTATATTCCTTGCCCGCCGTCTTACTTCAGCTCGACATCCACGCCGTTTCCGTCTTATTTCTCCCGGTATGTCGAGTTTTTGCGTTAGCATCGTGGGCCGGTTAAGTGCTAACAGCTGGTCCCTATTGTACTGCCTCCTGCAAGAAACAGTGGCTCCGTCCGCTGGCTCAGGAGACATTTGGGAGATCAACGTGTCTGTGATGGATAAAGGTGTCGCCAAATCACAAGATTAGCAGAAAGCCAGATAGTAAATAGAAATAGGAAGAAACTGATCAGCTGTTGCAAAAAGGCAGCCTACTCGTGTGGCGCCGGAAGTTGAAATTTAGTTGAAGTGCAGCTACATGAAAATTGTGGTTAAATACAACAACAAAGCACTTTGTCACATTCCACCACTGGCTTTCAGCAACAAGTGTATTTCCCAAATATGTTTTAAACTTGCAGCCGGCCTCTTAGCCACAGCCCAGGAGTGGTAGCTTGAAGCTCTGCATGGCTCACGTTTACAGGTGCCCAGTCAGGATCACAGTGTAGCATTTCATAAGCTGGTCTGATGTTAAAGCAAAGGAAACGCTAAGAAAATACTTTGGTGTAGAACCAATTAAAACCCACTTACACTCGTGTGTAAGTGGTAACTTTTTCAAGCTATTCGGATATCATTTATTCTTTAGCTTAGCTTAGCTTTGTTTAGCTTAGCACTGCTAACATAGGCTAAAAGCTATGAGCAAGCAAGCTTTAACCACTCAGCAACAACAACGGACTTATATGCAGTAAATCATAATGTACCTTTACAAAAATGCTCTGAACACACCACCATCGATAAAGGAGTGTGGTTGAAAGTTATATTGGCTCTTCTCATGGCTCATAAAAACAGCACTGCTAAAAAACAAAAATAAATAAACTCCTCCAGGTTAATAAGTTAGTGGCTAACTTAGCGCTTCTTCTTCTTCTTCTAATGTTTTATGGCGGTTGGCAAACAGCTTATAGGTGCATTACTGCCACCTTCTGGAATGGAGTGTGATTCAGAATGGCATTACCCTCCTATAAACTTGAAATTAGACCTGTTGTCCTTAAGAACCTAAATACTGCCTTATAGACCACATCCACTGAACTTATTATTATTATAAGTTCATTATTATACAAAAATAATATGCAAAAGTTATAGTGCTCCCGGGTGGTTAAAGGAAGAATTGCTGAAAGCTCTTTTATTTATTACTCACGCATCGCTGGCGAGAAAGATGTGAAAATTTCTGAGAGTTATCAGACCTCCTGTTTGATCATAACTTTAATCATAACATCACCTTTAGTATGGCGTCACTGCTGTTCTCATGGACATGCCCTCCTCGCCATTCAATCCTTGATCTTGTTTGGAGGATTACGAACGACCTGGAGTCATGAAATCTTGAACATAGGTTGAGGTGACTGTCAAATATAGTCCTATATGGGTGGACAACACATAACTGACAGGGAAGTTTTGCCATGGCAAAATGGCAAAGGTTGACTCCTCGCCATGAAACATCGGAAAGATGTATCTTGGACAAACTTTGTCTGATTTTCACCAAATTTTCGACAATGGATAATATCCCACCCTGAATGCTCTGATATAAAAATATCAAAAGTTAGAGTACCGCCTACTGCAGGGGTGTCCAACCATGTGCCATGGAGAGCCAAGACCCTGCAGGTTTTCTCTTCTACCCAGTCTCTTCAGCAGGTGTTTTCACTTATCAGCAATCAGTGGGAAGAAGTTCACTGAAATCTGCTGTTGAAGACACTGGTTGGAGGTAAAACCTGCAGGGTCTTGGCTCTCCATGGCACATGGTTGGACACCCCTGGCCTAGTGGTTACAACATCGGACCCTTGTAAATTGGACAAACTTTGTATGATTTGCGCCAAATTTTCTACGATCAATATTCGTCCTGCCCCGAACTCATCTATATACAAATAATAAACAAAAGTTATAGTGCCCCCTAATGATTAAAGTAAGAATTGCTGAAAACTGTTTTCTTTATTTTTCTCTCACCAGCTGAAAAAATGTCATGAAGGAATGACTAGGGCTAATTGACAGTACATGTACATAGTACAGAACTGTTTCCATGGCAATCAGCATGCTTCAATGGCTTTCTCGCCATGCAAAACATGACAGTTACAGCTCAGACAGTCCTCGTCTGATTTGGACCAAACTTTGCATAAATCATACTGATCCCACTCTGAAAACGTCTGCATATCAATATTCACAAAACTGTCACACCAGCACCTACTGCTGACATGAGGTACTGCACGAAATTGTTTCAAATTTTGCGCAAAGACAAGTAGTCACAATGACATAACATTTTCAGTGGTTTCTCAGAGTGCATTAGACTACACTCAGTGGAAGTCACTTTTGTCCTGTGATAAGTACAGTTGCCATGTAAACCCACTCCTTGCCTTTTGATAGCGGACACTTGTACATTGGACAAACTTTGTACAATTTGCACCAAATTTTCTACGATCGATATTAGTCCCGCACCGAATGTGTCTATATAAAAATAGTAAACACACGTTTTAGTGACCCTATTGATTAAAGGAAGAATTGCTGAAAACTGTTTTCTTTCGTTTTCTCTCACCAGCAGAAACAATGACATGAAGGAATGACTAGGGCTCAATGACAGTACATGTACATAGTACAGAACTGTTTCCATGGCGACCAGCATGCTTCAATGGCTTCCTTGCAATGCAAAACATGACAGTTACAGCTCAGACAATCTTCGTCTGATTTGGACCAAACTTTGCACAAATTATACTGATTCCATTCTGAACACATCTGTATATCAATATTCACAAAACTGTCACACCAGCACCTACTGCTGACATGAGGTACTGCACATAATTGTTTCAAATGTTGTGCAAAGACCAGTAGTCACAATGACGTGACATTTTAAGTGGTTTCTAAGAGTACATTGGACTAACCTCAGTGGAAGTCACTTTTGTCCTGCGATAAGCAAAGTTGCCATGGAAACCCACTCCTTGCCTTTCAATAATGGACACTTGTAAATTGGACAAACTTTTTAGGATTTGCACCAAATTTTCTACAATTGATATTAGTTCCACACCAAATGTGTCTATATAGATATAATAAACAAAAGTTTTAGCACCCCTATTGATTAAAGGAAGAGTTGTTGAAAACTGCTTTCTTTCTTTTTTTCTCTCACCAGCTGAAAAAATTACATGAAGGAATGACTGGGGCTCATTGACAGTACATGTACATAGTAAAGAACTTTTTCCATGGTGACCAGCATGCTTCAATGGCTTCCTCGCAATGCTTCCTGCTGACATGAGGTACTGCACAAAATTGCTTCAAATTTTGCACAAAGACCAGTAGTCACAGTGACATTCACGCAGCCCTTGCAATGACAACGGGAAATTTTCCGAGCCAGCAAGGTACGACGGGCACTGGGCTGTGCGGGTGCGTGGGGGGGTGAAGGCCCGCTTACTCCTGCTTGCAGGTTTAATTAGGGCCTGAGCCACTGACAATGTCAATCGGCGAAAGCCCTATCGTATTGCTCCATTTATTATTCTTCCGCCTAAACGATCACATTTTTCACTCTCTGAACGTTAACACAAATGCGATTTTTTTTGGCAAACCCCTCAGACCTGGCGAAAATTTCGATAAACTGGAAAAGATTTGTGCCCCCCCAACTAATTTTTGTGGGAGGGGCCAAACGTACAAGGTCTATGGAAACTGGAGACCGTAAACTTTGCCATAGAGACAAAAAATTTGGGTGAGGTGTGTATCACCTCAAGATATGCAAAAAACATATTTGTGGCCCATACCCACCGCCAACAGGAAGGCCGCCATCTTGCCTCAAAGTCGCCCAACCTCCAATTTGGAAAAAAGCCACATCTCGCATTTGAACAAACTAGTCCTAGGGACCTGCTCCGATTGAACTCATTTTTACATGGCGACATCTATAGGCATTGGCCATTAAAAATTGCATAAATTTAGTCAAAATCTCAAAAGGTGTTTCCAGGGCACCATGGCTAATTTTGACTCTTCCCCTTACAACTTCAAACAGCTGTAACTCGGGCAAAACTTGTCCGATGTTCCCCAAACTTTCCATGACGGAAAATAGTCCTGTCCTGAATGCATCTACATTAAAATACCTGACAAAAGATATAGTGCCACATAGTGGTTAACAAAAGAATTGCTGAAAACTGTTTTATTACTCACATATCACTTGCCAGACTGACGTGAAATTTTCTGAGATTCATCACACCACAGGGATGGTCCTAACTGCACAACAACTTTTGTTGATTTTTTTGACATCAAATTTTGTGTGATGAATAGGTAGTCAATACTGATAATTTCTATAATAAAGAATGACACATAGTGACAGCGTCCCCTACCGCCATTTTACAAAAAGTTGCCATAACTCACATGCCATACTCACATGCCACTTGCCAGAATGACATGCAATTTTCTGAGGTTTATCAGATCACATGGTTTATCATAACTGCACATCACCTTTAGCATGGCATCACTGCTGTTACCATGAACATGCCCTCCTCGCTATTCAATCTGTGATCTTGTTGGGATGGTTGGGAACAACCAGGAGTCGTGAAATCTGGAACATAGGTTAAGGTGACTGTTATATGTAGTCCTATATGGGTGAGTAACACATAACTGACAGGGAAGTGTTGCCATGATGAAGGTTGACTCCACGCCATGGAACATCGGAAGGTTGTAACTTGGACAAACTTTGTCGGATTTTCACCAAATTTTCTACAATGGATATTAGTCCCGCCCCACACGCTCCTACATAAAAATGATTGACAAAAGTTATTAGAGCCACCAACTGCTCACAGGAAATACTGCACCAAATGGTTTACTTTATTATTTGCGCAGCGCTTGCTATGACAAATGGAAATTTTCTGAGCCAGCTAGGTACGACAGGCGCTGGGTTCCGCGGGCGTGTGGGGGTGATGGCCTGCTTACAGCTGCTTGCAGTTTTAATTTTTATATACTTTGCTAATTGTTCTATTTTGTTATCATTTTAAAAGCATTTCTTTCAAGTGTTTATGTTCATGAGTTTTATTCATATTTCATATTGCCCTTGTAATAAAGTTAATGAAACTGCAATCATGTGATTTATGGCAAAAAGTATTGGTGTCAAAAATAAAGTCCCATAAATGGTATCGTATCGAAGAAAAAAAAAATGCTGGTATCGCTCATCCTTACACTAAACCAATAATGCCCTTGTAAATATCTGCATGTTGTATACTTTTTGTCCACTAGATGGCCTAGTAGAGCGAATGAAGTTTCACATGAGGCCTCGTCTCTATGAACCATTTTGATGAAAAGCCTCAAGCCTTCAAGAAAGCCTCATCTAGCCATCACTAATTTTCATGGATTTATCTGTTTTCATACCTTGTCCAAGGCATTGCACTATCTGAGGCTTTTTGTCAGCAGACAGAGATCCTTTTTCTTCCCCATATTGCTTGAAACCTGTTGCATGCTTAATAATGTGGAAAATCCTTCATAAGTAGTTTTCCTTTAATTGGGCTCACCTGGCAAACTAATTATGACAGGTGTCTGAGCTTGCTCTCAGTGGTCCAAAAAGCCCTGAGACACAATGCCATCCATGGGTTTAATTGAAAAACAAAACACTGAATGTTTATGACACTAAAATTCTATTTGCATAATAATTTGGAACATGGTATAGTTACTTTGCAAACAGCGCCTCACTGTAGAAATCAAAGTATCCAACACAATGTTGCCATTCTCAAATCTGCAGACTGGACACTAAATCCCGGTTAGTAATTAACGGGTACTAGAACACCTTTGAAGCAAAGTGATACATATCCAGTGAAATGTTAGAGTGCAGTTACCCTGGAATATCATAACTCCTGGAATCCCTATTGTCCAATCAAATTGCTCGGTCAGAACTAACTGTTGTATAAATATATATTAAAGGGTATAAACAGTATAATCTTTATTTCAATGGTCAAACAGCTGTTGCAGCTCTCAGCTAATTTAATTTGAGTCAAAATGGCAAAATGGTTCTTGCTTGGCAAAGGTCCAATAACCGGGGGTTACTGGACCCCAGTTTACAACCTTGGTATTAATCTCCTGGTGTACAGAGATAGTATTATTAAAACTAGTGCATGCCTGTGCATGCCCGTAGAAACCAAGTATAAGCAAGCATTTCTGCATTCCTGCCTTTGCTCTTTGACATGGTTACCATGGCAACAGTAACCCTGGTGAAACCTGCCTTTGATCTTTAACATCACCACTCGATCAGTGATTCCTGCCTTTGATCTTTGATGATGTCATAGCGAGTCCAATGATCGCGAGTGATGCATGCCTTTGATCTCTGACATGGTTACCATGGCAACACAAAGTACTGTGATCATGACACACAAACACACACACAGATTTTCTTGAATTATATATAGAGTGATGCGGAACCAGATAGAGTGATGATATAGAGTGAAGTACGTGGCGGTAATGCACTTGTAAGTTGGTTGCCAACCGCCAATCAAATCTAAAAGAAGAAGAAGACAACTGTATGAGTGAATGAAAACAGTTGGTTAGACAGATGTTTTTGCACTCAGAAGGCAGTCAATTACATTCACAATATTTACAACTACAAAATCCAAACGTCTGTATCCTCATAGCTTTATTAACATTTCTGTGCACAACCTTTAATAAAATACATGAATATTTTGGCATGAGCATCTGGCCAGCATCAGCATGACCAGGACCTCTGCAGGCCAGCCTGTATCAAGTAACGCACATACAAATATACATGCACACGCACACACAGACAGACATGACAACACAGCTAATCTTTGTGAATAAAGAGACAGATTGATAAAGCGCAGTTCCTGATAGTAACACTGATTGTGACTGAAGTGTGAGGGCCTGAGACAGCAGCCTTTGGCAGGACTGAGCGAGCTGAGAGTGAGGGAATGTTTGAGTGTCTATCTGAGACGCCAATAATCTGACAGAGACGCGCCGCTGTTATTCTAGGTAATTAAAAGTGAGGAGGAAGAGGGAGGTCCAAATGTGATCGGAGAAGAGTGGCCAGAGTCAGCATCAGTGCATCAGCATTAAGTGGACCTATTCTGGTTTCACTTAGGTGCGGTTTCATAAACAATGTTCAATAAATGTGGAGTCTTACACTAAACAGGTCACCAAGTTTTGAATAACGACTTCAGAGAATTTACAATAATCTGTATGAGACAAATCACAGACTTTTAATGTTTGGATCACCATTTTTCTGCATGATGTCATAGAGAGGGAACATCCTTATTTGGTCATCACAGACACACAGCTTTGACCGTGAGAAGCGGCCAGCAGACAGAGAGAAAAACTAAATACAACGATGGCCGCGCTGGTCCAGCTTCAGCTTGGTCAACGTTCCATAACAGACAATGACTCTGATGATTCTTTAGGAACATGTCATTAATGCCACATGATGTTTTCACCATTACATGTACTTTTGTTGTCTCATATTTATTGATTAGACATCCCCTGAGTTTAGAAAAAATACAAAAACACAATCTAAAAAGCAACACACAAAAAAAGAACTGACGTTTTACTGTTAATATATATATTTAACTTTGCCTCTCCCAAATTTGCCATTTGCCCCCCACTCCCACCCCAAACACCAGACCATTTGTCAAAAATTATTACCAATATTTAGATACAAACTCCATACATTTTTTTAATTGGGTCAAAAATGGTTAAGACTATTAAATGAATAATAATGAATAAATGGTGCAATGCAAATAGAGTTAACATGCAAGGGTTGCACAACATCTGCACAACTGTCCCGCAACGGTGCAAATCCTGTGCAACATCCATGCGACAGTCATCCATGAAAAAAAAATCAGGAGCACATCTCCCTTTTCTGCCATTTTATCATCAGACGTTGAGTGAGATGGACCACAGAGAGAAGTGCAGAGACTGCTGGATGAGGAGGCTGCCTCCAGTCCTCGTCATCACACAGCAGCCCTGGGACTGGCTCCACTTCCTCTGTAGGAGCCTGTAGGACAACAGCCCCTCCATCCCTAGCCTTGCCTTTCTTGCCCTTGGGTAGGATGGTGACACTCTGTTGCAGCTGTGTCAGCACGTGCTAGAAAATAACCATCTGCACCTGTCTTGCATTGACAAAGTTGTGTGACTTTTCTCGCACTTTCTGACTCACAAAAACTACACTGAGACAGGTTGGAGACACCTGCAAAAATTTTGTTCAAAATTCCTGCAACTCATAACGGTAAATGGTGAAGTCCCATGAACATCTGGAGAGATTTTGGAAACTCCCTCACGAATGTTGTTCTCCAGCTAGTTACCAGCTGTCACAGGCCAGTGAGATACTACCTTTAAGCTACAACCAGAACACTGTTATTAAGTCTGTTGTTTCGCTGACCTATAGGAAATAAGTATGGTGGCCGGTGTTCTGACATTTTGACATACATATCAGAACAGCATACCATGGGTTACTGCACATGCATGCGTACAACACAAACACACAGTACTGAGCCAAAGTCCATCATTTCAGCATACCGTCAGACCTCATACAGCTGACTGAAGGTAAGCATGTAGGTAATGTTAGAACTGCTTAGAGTTGCACATCGTTAACTGTGTTGTTGCACTCTGTTATATAACTATAACTTAAAAAACATGAAAAGAAAAATTATGGTATATATATAGTTTTTGTGTAACTATTGACGTCTAAGGTTTTTTTATGTCAATGTATGATTGATTGTCTTGTTTAGTTCTATCACTGTATTAAACTATAAGTATGCCATTCTGTCAGTGTAAAATAACCTATCAGAACATCATCCCACTGTATTAAACTAGTATTCTTTTCTGTTAGTTTAAATGTACCTACTGGAGCATCATAACATGGGTATGCTATTCTGACACAGGAAGCTAAAACACCAGACAGCTCCACACACTGTACATTTTTAAATGACAAAGCACAATACACATCCTATAAAAGTTCTCCACTAAAGCTGTGAATGTTTCCTGCCAACAGAAACCTGATGAATCCATGCTTATTGTTCAAAGTGCAAAGTTTTAAATAAATAAAGTAGGGCTGCAGCTACCAACAATTTTACTACTCGGGTAATTTGTCACTGTAATCAAACCATTACTCAAGTAATTGTATACTTTTTTATTTTTTATAAAACTGAGTTGACCAACATGTGTTTAACTTTCTTTCCTAAAGAGCAGTAGTAATTGTACCAAACACTCAATAACAAAGGTACACACTTATTGCAACGCTTACTGCAATGCTTATTGCATAGAACGTAACTTTAAACATTACACCATGAAGTTCTGTTTTGTAGCGTTAGCTTCAACTCGCAACATAGCTAATCTTTCATAGCTATTCTAATCAAAGTGAATATTTGACCATGGAAGCATAATTAGCATACCTGACTACATTCTAGTCATCTTAATTTAAAATCTCAATCATGCACCTTGTCTTGGGTGCACTGGCCATGTATGACGTGGCTGGATACTGTCTGCCAAGACACTGTAACAACAACGTTATGGTATGCTAGCTCACCGCTCAGCTTAACAATGTACATACTGCACAATGTTTTCCTTCAATTTAAGCTTGAAATGATCCCAGACTTGACACCTTTTGTCATTTTCTCTGACTTTCTTCCTTGTTGCAGTCGCTCTGACATTGCACCATGATGCAAACCCGCGTCCTGTTTACACAGCATGACCAGAAGAAGGTCACACAGAGTGGAAGCGCTACATTAAACAATGCTTCGAATCTTTGATTTTGAATCGAGGATTTTTTTGTTATCGAATTATTCAAGTAATCGTTGCAGTCCTAAAATAAAGTCACTTTGTTGTCAACAGTGGTAATGGACCACAAGGTTAACAGAAGCAACCCTTTCACTACAAAAGTGCTTCATTAGTCTGGATTAAAGAGACAAAAACCAGATTGTCAATGACAGAGAAGTTCATTCTGGCTTGATGAAATCACTGTGTGCTCTGATCTCCTGACCTTTGACCTTGAGCACAGCCTTGATGCAGATGATCACTGTGTGAGTTTGGTGACCATTGGGGCAAATGCCTAGGAGTAGTGACTCCCATGAAATGTGGACAGACACCATGCCATCGTAATAGCTCCCTTCAGCTTCGCTGGAATTGAGCTAAAAAAAAAAACCCAATTAGCTCTTTTCTAATGAAGCCAACTTTTGTCTGCTTAGTTTCTCTCATAGCTGTGGCTGGTATGACCATATAAAGACATCCCCTCTCTGTAACAGAATGCAGAGCCAAGAGCAGAAAAAAGGGAGTCTTACGTACATCTCCTTTTTCAACTCGTAAGGAGTAAACCCAGATTGGCGTCATTATTTCAGTCGACAACACAACATTGCACAGCTGTATGCAAACATTTACCACCCGCTTGGACAAATAGCATATTTTGGTGATTTGTGTCTTTAAGTGTTTAGGGTGCCTAGACTTTTGCATACATCACAACTGTGTACATATTTCATTTTTGTTCCATTTATGAAATAAAGGCACACCAACAGTACTACATCTGCTCCTGTATGTCTCTGCACCTTACTGCAACCATCTGCACAAATGCCATACCTGCTGCTGTTATTGCAATACTGATCATCGATCCATCTTCTTCCACTTAATCCTTTTATCGGATTGTGGGGGAGCTGGAGACTCATGTGCAGTCCTATCTGTCACTGTCTGCACCTCCACTACCATACTGAACTTGAAACTACGGGTATTATGGCTCCACTTTTTTCTGTACATAGGATTGCTGGGTTTTATCTTTATTTCCACTACGAGTAACATTACTGTACATAGACTGCTGTTGTTGTTTTTCATCCTTATTCCTTCTTTTCTTACATACAGTGGTGTGAAAAAGTGTTTTCCCCCTTCCCGATTTCTCATTTTTTTGTATGTTTGTCACATTTAAATGTTTCAGATCATCAAACAAATTTAAATATGAGACAAAGATAACACAAGTAAACACAAAATGCAGTTTTTAAATGAAGGTATTTATTATTAAGGGGCGGAAAAAAGTGTTTATTATTAAGGGAAAAAAATCCAAACCTACATGGCCGTGTGTGAAAAAGTAATTGCCCCCTAAACCTAATAACTGGTTGGGCCAATCTTAGCAGCAACAACAGCGTTTGTGATAACTACCAATGAGTCTTTTACAGCACTGTGGAGGAATTTTGACTCACTCATCTTTGCAGAATTGTTGTGATTCAGCCACATTGGAGGGTTTTCAAGCCTGAACCGCCTTTTTAACCTGTTGAACTCTGGGATTCCGCGGGTGATCACGTCTCTGCGTCATAGTGCGTCTCAGTGTGCACTGAAAAAAAAAAAGCTGCATTTCCGTTCTTCCAGTACAGACACAGCCGTGAACAGAAAGCCAAAGGAGTGTTTGATTGGTTTAGATTTGATTGACCTCTCATTCGACTAATAAGAGCCTTGAATTGGGTTTCTGAAACCTTGAAGAACCAATGACTGAAAACCTAGCAAGAAGGACCTGCCTACCAACGACCGCGAATACAACGAGCCAATTGAAGCAAAGAAGTTCGACGATTGAAACGCGTGCGTCCCCGTGAGTAAAATCTTTTTTGTCTAAGCCGCTGGGTGACTCACATTGAGACCTGTGTGTAACGGTAGCATTAGCCACTCTTAGCCATTAGCCAGTCTTTTTTTATTACTACTGTTCTTATTTGTTTTGAAAAATGGTTCGCAAAAACCGCAAGCATGGAAGCGGAGATGGTTTGACCAGGTAGGGTGACCAGAACCACGAGTCCATAACAACCGGACCAGCTTCATGTTCGTCTGACAATGAGGAACAGATGTTCGCCAACGACAGTGCTGTTGTGGACAGGTAAGTGTTATAAGCTAAATTATTCTTTATCAATGAAAATAGTAATAAAAATGACTTTTGACTGATCGGTAACTACAACTGTCCGTCATGGCCACAAGTTTTTTTGTGCACCAAGCTCCTCTGTAGTGGTGGTGGTGGTGGTGGGAGGTTGTTATCCTTTACATTGCAGATATTTTAGTATAATTTTTATTGCACTGTAGGTTATTTTTTCTTGTAAAAAAAAGGCCACACATTTTTTACGTGGCATGTTTCTTTGTGTGTGGGGGGCTTGTTTGTTCATTCATTCATTCATGAATGGACAAACAACCCCCCCACCACACACACACAGCCCTGAGTGTCACCTTTCATTAGAGCCCAAGATCAAGCTTCTATGTTGAAGCATTCAAAAGTTATAGACGTTTTTCCAAACTGTGCCATTTGGCACAATTTGGCACAGTTTGGCACAGTTCAAAAACGCCTGGGAACCTGAGAAAAATACTGTGTAATATATTCATTTTTTGTGGTATTGTTACAAAATTTTGACCTCAGCTTGATAACACTTGGTTCTACATTTCTATTGCATATTCCAGCCAGTATCTGACAGCTGTGTGTTATTTGCAAGCATTTGTATCTAAAAAAACACCCAGGCGAACTTTATTTTCTTCAAATTCAGTATGTTTAGATGACTGTTACTCAGTGGCAGGAGCACTTAGAGAGATTATGACTTGTTTTGCCAGAAAATTCAGAGTGTTTTCTTTTAAACGAGACCAACCCCATGAAGATGCTGCAAAGGGTTGAAGAACAGCTTTTGATTTACTTTGGGTATGTTATTTTTAGGCATTTTTAGGGAAATTGACCAGAGTTCAACAGGTTAAGGTCATGCCACAGCAACTCAGTCGGATTCAGGTCAGGACTTTGACTAGGCCACTCTAAAGTCTTCATTTTGTTTTTCTTAAGCCATTCAGAGGTGGACTTGCTGGTGTGTTTTGGATCATTGTCCTGCTGCAGAACCCAAGTGCTTCATCTTGAGGTCACAAACAGCTGGCTGGACATTCTCCTTCAGGATTTTTTGGTAGACAACAGAATTCATGGTTCCATTTACCACAGCAAGTCTTCCAGGTCTTGATGCAGCAAAACAGCCCCAGACCATCACACTACCACCACCATATTTTACTGTTGGTATGATGTTCCTTTTCTGAAATGCTGTGTTACTTTTACGCCAGATGTAATGGGACACACACCTTCCAAAAAGTTCAACTTTTGTCTCGTCAGTCCACAGAGTATTTTCCCAAAACTCGTGGGGATCATCAAGGTGTTTTCTGGTAAAACTGAGACAAGCCTTTATGTTCTTTTTGCTCAGCTGTGGTTTTTGTCTTGGAACTCTGCCATGCAGGCCATTTTTGTCTAGTCTTTTTCTTATGATGGAGTGATGAACACTGACCTTAACTGAGGCAAGTGAGGCCTACAGTTGTTTGAATGTTGTTGTGGGGTCTTCTGCGATCTCTTGAATGAGTCATCACTGCACTCTTGGGGTAATTTTGGTCAGTCAGCCACTCCTGGGAAGGTTCACCACTGTTCCATGTTTTCACCATTTGTGGATAATGGCTCTTACTGTGGTTCACTGGAGTCCCAAAGCTTTAGAAATGGCTTTATAACCTTTTTCCCGTCTGATAGATGTCAATGACTTTCTCATTTGTTCCTGAATTTCTTTGGATCACAGCCTGATGTCTAGCTTTTGAGGATCCTTTGGTCTACTTCACTTTGTCAGGCAGGTCCTATTTAAGTGATTTCTTGATTGAGAACAGGTGTGGCAGTAATCAGGCCTGGGTGTGGCTAGAGAAATTGAACTCAGCTTTCCAAAGATGTGATAAACCACAGTTAATTTATGTTTTAACAGGAGGGAGCAATCACTTTTTCACACAGGGCCATGTAGGTTTGGATTTTTTTCCCTTAATAATAAACACCTTCATTTTTAAAACTGCATTTTGTGTTTACTCGTGTTATCTTTGTCTAATATTTAAATTTGTTTGATGATCTGAAACATTTAAAGGTCTGATAACACGTTTTTGACTTCATCTAATTTTTCAACACATAATGCAATATGACGAAATAGGTTGGTCTGTGCAGTTCTAAGTCAAACAGGCTTTTTTTCACGCGAATATCCAACGTCTTCATGAGTGCCACATCACCAATTGCATCAGTGGCTGGAAACCCCCCCAGCCATGTTGTAACGTCATCGACAGAACACAGCGCTTGGCTGCTCATTTTACACACAGGGTGGAAGCGGTAGAAAACATCGATGGTTCCAGCACATATAGTCTGGAATTGGTTTGTGTTGTCCAGTTTTCAGACGATTATAGTTCTGAAGAATGTGGTGATAATGAAGAATCTGGGGGCATCAGACCGTATAGGTTTGAGCCGTGCCAAGCGGGCATCGTGCCTAGCGAGTCAGACTCAGAGAGTGACAGTGGAGAGGCACACATGCCTGCCGCAGCAGCAGCGACAAACACACGGCAGGGGAACTCCAGTGTTATGCTTTTGTCACAGATATTGCAACAAATTGTTTGTTCATAAATATAATTTATTTAAACCTGATTTTTCAATAAAATCATAGCAGTGTATTCTCTGTGGCTCAGGCATCGGGTTTATTATGGATTACATTTTTAGTTCTTGTTGTTTTTGTTTTGTACATGTGTTTTATGTGTGTTTTGACCCACTTTAAGGTGGGCGCTGTCCAAGATTCGCCGGTCCGACCATGCCCCCTCTCTCTTTGACAGTCAGCTGTTCATGTTTTGTATGCATCATCTGCCGTGTTGTCAGCCAGCCAATATTGCCAACACTATCACGACATGTTAGCCACTCCACACAGCCGTGGTTCTGTTGCGCCCCTTGAAGCGATGTCGGCCCTTTCACGGCCTGCTGTTTATCTAAGCCTGCAACACAACGCGAAGGCACAGCCATAAAATTAAAACAAGAAACCAGAGAAACTGTGAGCTACAAAGCTGCTGTCATTTCAGTCAACAACACCAGCATCCATTCCGTCGCTTACGTCATGGTGGTGCCGCCCTTCATTCGGTGGGCGGCACCACAGTCCAGTCAGCAGCTGCGGTTTTTTGATGATAACTAGTTTATGCAGGCGTGGCTGTAAATATTATATCGATCATTGACAACGAGTTTTGGGTTTACACAACATGCTAAAAAATGTCAAAATCGTGTCATCAGACCTTTAAATGTGACATACAAAAAAATGAGAAATCAGGAAGGGGGCAAACACCTTCTCACACCACTGTATTGTGCACACACACAAGAGAGAGAAATGGCATTTCAGTTCTCCTGTATATCCGGTATGTATAGAAGTATTGACAAATAAAAATCTTTGAATCTTTTGAAAAGTAACTATGGCGCACTGTTTGCTAGTAATACTGTAATTTTTACCTCATGTCATACAGAAACTGTTTACATTTTTTCAATTTAAAAAACAGAGGGAAGTCAGAGAGCACATACCCCTGCCAAGGCCCTATCTAGCAATGTTAAAGAAAGAGAAAAAGTGATCCACAACCTGCATTGTACCCAGCTTACATCCAAAATCTAATGGGTTCATCCGAAGGCCATGGGCCACCTCTGGCTCATTCAGTAGCTTTTTTTTTGGGGGGGGGGGGGGGTGATCCTACTAACAGACAGACCAACATGAAAACATGACCTCATTGGCAGATGTAAAAATGCTAGTCGTCAAGGGGTGGCCAAACTTTTGCATCCCACTGTACATACAGTGTCTCACATTTTTGTAAATATTTTATCTTTTCATGGGACAACACTGAAGATATGACACGTGATACAATGTAGTCAGTGTACAGCTTGTATAACAGTGTAAATTTGCTGTCCCCTCAAAATAATTCAACACACAGCCATTAATGTCTAAACCACTGGCAACAAAAGTGAGTACACCCCTAAGTGAAAATGTCCAAATTGTGCCCAGTTAGCCATTTTTCCTCCCTGTGTCATGTGACTCATTAGTGTTACAAGGTCTCAGGTGTGAATGGGGAGCAGGTGTGCTAAATATGGTGTTATGGTTCTCACACCCTCATACTGGTGACTGGAAGTTCAACATGGCACCTCATGCCAAAGAACTCTCTGGAAAAACAAAAGAACTGTTGCTCTACAAAAAGATGGCCTAGGCTATAAGAAGATTGCCAACACCCTGAAACTGAGCTGCAGCATGGTGGCCAAGACCATACAGCGGTTAAACAGGACAGGTTCCACTCAGAACAGGCCTTGCCATCGTCGACCAAAGAAGCCGAGTGCATGCGCTCAGCATCATATCTAGAGGTTGTCTTTTGAAAATAGACATATGAGTGCTGCCAGCATTGTTGCAGAGGTTGAAGGGGTGGGGGGTCAGCTTGTCAGTGCTCAGACCATATGCCGCACACTGCATCAAAGTGGTCTGAATGACTGTCGTCACAGAAGGAAGCCCCTTTTAAAGATGATGCACAAGGAAGCCCACAAACAGTTTGCCAAAAACAAGCAGACTAAGGGCATGGTACTGGAGTGGTGGCTCAGTTGGTAGAGCATCCGCCCCACACCCGGGAGGCAGGGGTACAAATCCCGGCCGGGTCATGCCGAAGACCATATAAAAGTGGAACTTCCTGCCATCCAGCTTGGTGCTCAGCAATAATGGAACGGAGGAGGGAAATCTGTGGCGGCGCCTTACATGGCAGCGGCCCTCTGATTCTGCACTGGGGTGTGTGTGATTGACACTGTAGATAGGTAAAGCACAATCTCGTTCTACTGTACATGATTGGTTGTACGGTTGAATGACAATAAGGGTGATTTAATTAATTACTGGAACCATGTCCTGTGGTCTGATGAGACCAAGATAAACTTATTTGGGTCATATGGTGTCAAGCGTGTGTGGCAGCAACCGGGTAAGGAGTACAAAGACAAGTGCGTCTTGCCTAGAGTCAAGCATGGTGGTGGGAGTGCCATGGTTTAGGGCTGCATGAGTGCTGCCTGCACTGGGGAGCTCCAGTTCATTGAGGGAACCATGAATGCCAACATGTACTGTGACGTACTGAAGCAGAGCATGATCCCCTCGCTTCAGAAACTGGGCCACAGGGCAGTATTCCAACATGATAACGACCACAAACACACCTCCAAGACGACCACTGCCTTGCTAAAGAAACTGAGGATAAAGGTGATGGACTGGCCAAGCACGTCTCCAGACCTAAACCCTATTGAGCATCTGTGGAGCATCCTCAAATGGAAGGTGGAGGAGTGCAAGGTCTCTAACATCCACCAGCTCTGTGATGTTGTCATGGAGGAGTGGAAGAGGATTCCAGTGGCAACCTGTGAAGCTCTAGTGAACTCCATGCCCAAGACAGTTAAGGCAGTGCTGGAAGACAATGGTGGCCACACAAAATATTGACACTTTGGGAACAAGTTGGACATTTTCACTTAAGGGTGTACTCACTGTTGTTGTCAGCGGTTTAGACATTAATGGCTGTGTGTTGAGTTATTCTGAGGGGACAGCAAATTTACACTGTTATCCAAGCTGTACACTGACTACTTTACATTGTATCAAAGTGTCACACCTTCAGTGTTGTCCCATGAAAAGATATAACAAGATATTTACAAAAATGTGAGGGGTGTACTCAATTTTGTGATACTGTATACACAAAAAAACATCTGAATACATGGAAACTTTGGATATTCTGCTTGTAAAGCAATGGTCGCAAAGATTCTTACGAACAATGTGTTTGTAAGAATATCCCATTCCTATGAATTCTGGAGTTTGCATTTTTTTTTGGGGGGGGGGGGGTGTCATAGTTTCTTACAGCTGCCATTCAATTCATAAGAGCAACTTGAGGCATTCTTGACAAATGACACCTCTGTCGTATGATGGCCCTAGAGTTCTTACAGTCTTCCTAAGGGTGCCTTGGGATCTTTACGGCTTACTTACTGCAATCTTACAAGATTTTTGTGCAACTCATGGTACTCTGAAGTTGTTGGTAGGAAGATCTTATGGCTTTCGGTACATTTTGTCGGCACAAATGTCGCACAAATGACTTACTTCCCTCCTCATGAGTGTCTCACTACCACCTTACACAAGCTGTACAAATCTCCATTTGAACGGGAATTCGTACGGCGTTTCCTACGACTGCTGTAAGGGGCCCTCAAGAACAACTTAAGGTGATCTTGAGGGATACTTACAGCCAACATTTTGTGTAGTTCTTACATTGTTCCTATGGCATTCGTACACTGCCCTATAATGAGGGGTTTTTGAGGCGTTCATAGAAATCTTGGACAAGACCATCGACCTGGCCATAAACTTACGGTCTATGAATGCTGGATTCATAGTCATTCGTAAAGGTATTTGTGATCGTAGCTTTAGAATTAAATCTGATATCTTCACTTGAGTTCTTTAGTGTATTTTGGTACTCTGCATCGCTACTGTGCTGCAAGAAATATAGTCAAGATTATTAAATAGTTTTTTAAATTAAGTCCTTTTTTTAAGGAAATTACATTAAGTAAATATTGAGACTCTGTGAAGTGTTACTATTGTTATTTCTGTGGGAACAAATTGGTAACCTGCTCAAAATCTTTAGAATAACACCCAAATAATACTGAGAATGTGAGTTTAGCTACAATCACAAATTACGGACGGCTGCAAACACCGTATGAACGATGTTTGGACCATTTCGTATGACCTTCTTCAGGTGGCCGTAGGAGAATCCAGTGTTTGTAGACCGTTCGTAAGTTTGTTGCCAGGTCAATGGTCTTGTCCAACATTTCTACGAACACCCCACAAAAACCTCTCATCTTAGGGCGGCCATACAAATGCTATAGGAACAACGTAAGAACTACGCAAGATGTTGGCTGTACCAATACCTCAAGGAACACCTTAAGTTGTTCTTGAGGGCCCTTACAACATCAGTTGTAGGAATTGCCATACAATCCTCATTCATACGGAGATTTGTGTAGCATGCGTAAGGCAGTAGTGAGGCACTCATAAGGCAGAAGTATGTCATTCATGTGACATTTTTCCTGACAAAATGTGCCGAAAGCTGTAAGATCTTCCTACCAATGACTTCAGAGTGCCCGGCGTTCCACAGAAATTTTTGTAAGATGGTATTAAGTGTGCCATAGGAAGATCCCAAGGCACCCTCACAAAGAATGCAAGAACTTTAGGGCCATCATACAACAGAAAAGCACCTCATTTTTCAAGAATGTCTCAGGTTGCTCTTGTGAATTGAACGGCAGCTTTAAGAAACCATGCCCCCCTCCACAAATGTCTGCAAACTCCAGAATTTGTAGGAACTGGGAGATTCTTACAAACCCATCGCTCACATGAATCTTTGTGACTGTAGCTTAAAATGCACAAGTTTCATTCTACACATTTGAAAGTTTTTGTTGAGTTATACATCCAGATCAACTTTTTTATTAATAACCAAGAAATTGTCATTTTTGCTTTAACAATGAGGGCCAGGATTTTTAAAGGATGCGGTGAGTATCCAAGTCATTATTAACATTTGGGACCAAAAATGAGAAACAGCTGTTGTGTACCCTGTGCACATTTACATCTCAATATTCCAACTAACTAAGCATGAAACTGACAAAAATGATGCAGTTCTGATGACGGGACAAAGAACATCAAGTTGAAGAGAAAGCACATATTTTTAGGATTTTGAAATAATTTCTTGCTTAAACACAATCCAACAAATAAGTTTCAGGTCACATGTTCAATAAAAACACTGAAGACTGTGAGAGGCAACCCCCCTGTCCAGTGGATTGTGGCTGGGACCAACTTCAGCAGTACAACTTCTGACTTAAGCTTCAACACAGTTTGGATGTGGTCAGTGATTTTATATTACACAAGATCAGAGATGTCTTTGGTTGTCAATTATGATTGGAAACCACTTTATTAAATTGTGTAGTACAGTGAACTGTTCCACTTCTGCGTCATTAACCTGGATCCCCCGAAGAGTAAATATCAGCAGAAGAAATATGTCCTGTTGTAGATATGCAACAATAAAATGAAAAGTACAATAAAGTAAAATTAGAATGCAAGAAAAGTAGAATTTTTTTTGCAACCAGCAATAAATAAACCCAAGCACCGATATACATTCACGGAGGATTTGAGGTGTTCAGGCCACATTTAAATCATGACATGCAGCAGCCTCTGTTCACACCATGGCTGGACCCAAATATGCAGTTTTCCAGATAGTCCTTCATTACACCGACATTCAATTTTCAAATTTGATATTTTGATTAAAAAACTGAAAATTTTGTAGAAAAAAAGTAGCAAATTTGCACCTTCTGCCAGTGATTTTAATCATTTCTGGCACTGGACTGCCCCATTTTCAAACGTCGTGCACTCATCATCCAGATAAGCAATGGCCATACACTTGCAGAAGTGGTTATTTTTTATAAGGGATGCAAATGGACAGTGTGTTGCTAGTTTACTACAGCAAAGTGACACTGTGCTTTTGACCAGCAATACCGTGTCTAAAGGCAGTTTCACATGAGTCACTAAAGAGTAGTGCTTTCTGAACGTGTCACTTGTTCCCAACACACTTGCTGATATTTCATCCAACACCTACTTCGTCTGGAAAGGCTTAAATAGTGGTGATGGCACATTATCCCAGTCTAAAACTCTCTCGTCTTCTCAAGTAAAAGCTTGTATTATAGCAATGCACATTAGGTCTTGTGTCCCTGCC
Organism: Pholidichthys leucotaenia; assembly: GCA_020510985.1. Lineage (NCBI taxonomy): Eukaryota > Metazoa > Chordata > Actinopteri > Cichliformes > Pholidichthyidae > Pholidichthys > Pholidichthys leucotaenia. Next base: position 261,927,235 of record CM035839.1, read on the forward strand.
TATTAGAGGGGAATTGACCAGCCATTCTAACCCAACACACACCTCTAGATAACCAGGACAGTTAGGACAACCTTTCTGCACTGTTTATCACTGCAAGGTTTTTGCTGTTGTAATTATTACAAAATTATATTTGCACTTTTGAAACTGTACTTTTCACTAGACACTAGCTGAAATTAAAAAAAATACCAAAAAGGTCACAAATTTAAATTACTGTAATTTGCAAATATTTAAGGAAAAAAAATTAAACTGTAAATTTAGGAGAAACAAATTCCAAAATTAAGGGAAAAATACTTTAAATTTAAAAGAAAACATGAATATTTATAATAAAAAATGTAAATTTATGAAAAAGTCACCTTTCTGAAAACTAGAGATACTGATGCAGTCCACCAAGAGAAGACACAGCATCTGGACATTCACTCTGGACTGCTTCCAACATTCAAAGCTGAAAAACTGATATTCTGAAGAGCCCCAGTTCACGCCAGGGTTAGGGTTAGCTACGCCAGGGTTAGGGTTAGGGTTAGCTATGCCAGGGTTAGGGTTAGCTACGCCAGGGTTAGGGTTAGCTTCGCCAGAGTTAGGGTTAGGGTTAGCTACGCCAGGGTTAGGGTTAGCTATGCCAGGGTCAGAGTTAGGGTTAGCTATGCCAGGGTCAGCTACAGCGCTGCGAAAAAGTATTCGCCCCTTTCCTAGTTTCCTATATTTTTGCATATTTGTCACACTTATATTTCAGATCATCAAACAATTTTTAATATTAGACAAAGATAAAGTTATCCAAACCTACCTGGCCCTGTGTGAAAAAGTAATTGCCCCCCCCCGTTACACCATGAATTGACTGTGATTAATCACATTTTTTAAAAGCTGAGTTCAATGTCACGAACCACACCAGGCCTGATCATTGCCACACCTGTTGAATCAAGAAATCACTTAAATAGAACCTATCTGACAAAGTGAAGCATGGTAAAAGGTCTCAAAAACCAAGACTTCATGACGAGATCTAAAGGAATTCAAGAACAGATGAGAAACAAAAACCCAGAAGAGCATCTGAAGAACTGCAGGCCCCACTTGCCTCAGTTTAGACACTGGTCCATGATTCAACAAAAAGAAAGAAATTGGACAGAAATGGCATCCAGGGGAGAGTTCCAAGGCCCAAACCACTGCTGACCAAAAACAACACAAAGGCTTGTCTTACATTTGCCAAAAAAAAAAATAAAAAAAATTGATGATCCCCAAGACTCTGAAAAGACAAAAATTAAACTTTTTGGAAGGTGTGTGTCCCGTTATATCTGGTGTAAAGCTAACACAGCATTTCAGAAAAACATCATACCAACAGTCAGGCATGGTGGTGGTAGTGTGATGGTCTGGGGCTGCTTTGCTGCTTCAGGACCTGGACGACTTGCCGTAATTGATGGAACCATGAATTCTGCTCTCTACCAGAAAATCATGAAGGAGAATGTCCAGCCATCAGTTGATGACGTCAGGCTCAATCCCTCCAGTGTGGCTGAATTAAAGCAATTGTGCAAAGAATAGTGAGCCAAAATTCCTCAACAGTGACGAAAAAGACTCATTGCCAGTTAGTGCAAAGACATGATTGCAGTTGTTGCTTCAAAGGGTGGCACAGCAAGCTATTAAGTTTATAGGCCAATTACTTTTTGACACAGGGCCAGGTAGGTTTGGATAGCTTTTTTCCCTTAAGAAATTAAATAATTTAAAAACTGCCTTTTGTATTTACTTGGGTAATCTTTGTCTAATATTAAAATTTGGTTAATGATCTGAAACATTTAACTGTGACAAATACACAAAAATATAAGAAATCAGGAAGGGGCAAACACTTTTTCACAGCAGTGTATGTTCGGTGACAGCGAGGGTGCAGAGGCTGACTGGTGCAAGGTGCTCTGTGCAGTGTCGACATGAACACTGAAGAACTACGCATTTATTCTGGTGAAACTGGTGAAATGTCTTGACAGATTTGGGTTTGAACTGCTGCACTGTTGGGTGTGTGGTGAGGACAGGCCTGAGACACATCCAGAGGGAAACGAAGAACATCCTTCTGTACTGATTGGTTAGGCCTCCATACCAACTTTGAGCTGCTGATGGAGCAGGACGGCTGTGTTGTGTGGTGTGCACCCTGTTACAGACACAAACTGGCAGAAGGGAATCTCTGTTTCTGATTGTTACATTCACTTGTGTGAGCAGAAGGGCACTTCCAGAGGTATTCTTGGCATGGGTTTAATTCTTCAAACCCAACGTGTTCATCATTTCCAGTAGTAGAAGGGCTCCTGGATCTGGTGCTGGTTTGACCCCCATTAATTCAGGGCACCAAATCCACTTAAATATAAAACAACCTGAAGCTAGTATAAGCTAAATACCGTGATACAATGCAGAGGTCATTTGCTTGTGATGTGATAATATGCAACACGGGGCCGGTGTGTCATGCTCAGTGATCCCACACAGTCTTAGAGTGATGCCACTGGGGGATAGGGGCCGCCCTCTGAGGTTCCCTCCTCAGAGGCTGAAGGAGGTGCAGTTAAGCACAGTGCACGGATGTGATCGGAGGCCATCAGCACCCTGCACCACAGATCCCGTCGGTCAGGTCCTGGACAACTCCAGCCTTCACCAGCTTCACCAGGAACTCCTTCTCCTTGGCTATGTTGTGAGTCCAGGACTGCAGGGGGACAAAGACCCACTTTAGTGCTTCTTATATTAAAAATGCACGTTCAGTTATTACAACACTCTGAAGACTAGAGGGTGCACAGAGCATCCATACCTCCACCAAGGCTCTTTGTCCACTGAGACCTAATTAAATGGGGCAATAGGGTCAGCTGACAGAGTGCCTGTGTATTTTACGGTTTTAACAATACTAGCAAAAATCCGTTACAAGAAAAACCTATTTCACTATGCTAAAAAAGTGAAAAAGCGATTCAGAATAAACACATTGATCCAGATTCACTCCAAAAACTAATATGTTCATCCACGGCCCAAGTGCTGCATCTTCTGACGGTCCTATCAGAATCCACTGGCTACAACTGAGCTTCAGGGTTTTTTTTAAACTGCTAATTTAGACAAAACTGAAGTTATTATAATTGTCCCTAAAACTTTAGAAACACTGTCTCTGACCAGATACAAAGCGTAAATGGTTTTACCTTAGCCCAGGGCTATTCAATTACAAAATCAGTTGGGCCGCAATTTGAAATCAAGACATGCAAGTGGGCCGCACATGGTCAACGATCTGTTGAATAAGACAAATTTTAAACCAACACAGATCAATATGACGGAAACTACACACTTTTTATTCATTGTCTTGGTTTTAACCTCTTGCACTCCGGGCAATTTTCCTAAAAATGCCAAAAAATAACGTGCCCAAAGTAAATCGAAAGCTGTTCTTCAACCCTTTGCAGCATCTTCATGGGGTTGGTCTCATTTAAAAGAAAACACTTTGAATTTTTTGGCAAAAAAAACATAATCTCTCTACGTGCTCCGGCCACTGAGTTACAGTCATCTAAACATACTGGACTTGAAGAAAAAAAATTTGGACACGGTGTTTTTTTGGATACAAATGCTTGCAAATAACACACAGCTGTCCGATCCGGCTGGAAAATGCAACAGAAATGTAGAACCAAGTGTTATCCAGCTGAGATCCAAATTTGGTAACAATACCACAAAAAATGAATATTTTACACAGCTTTGTTCTCAGGCTGTTCCCAGGCGTTTTGGAACTGTGCCAAATTGTGCCAAATGGCACAGTTTGGAAAAATGTCTAACTTTTGAATAATTCAATGTAGAAGCTTCATTTTAGGCTCAAAGGAAAGGTCACACTCAGGGCTGTGTCTGTGTGTGTGTGTGTGGGGGGGGGGGGTCATCCCCCCCCCGCTACCAAGGACAGAGTTCGGCCCTCGCTACATGACAGATTACACTCGTTGCATGTTTCCACAGCAACGCTGTCACAGCGGCTCCCCCCCCCTCGCTACTGTGTGTGTGTGGGGGGGTTGTCCCCCCCCCCCCGCTCGCTACAGAGGATGGACTTCAGCCATCGCTACACAACGGATTAGCCTTATGTGGTGATGTAGGACAGCAGTGCAGTCACCGCGGCTCTCCCCCCCCCCCGCTGCAGAAGAATAGCGGGGGTGGGGGGGGCGTTCACAGCCTGTACACTGCGAGCAACCCCTTGTACCGCGGCGCACGAACTTCAGACTTCGTGAACCGCACAGCTGTAATTTACTGATCGGTCAAAAGTCATTTTGGATTACAATTTTCAGGGATAGAGAATAATTTAGCTTATAACACCTTACCTCTTCACAGCGGAGTCTTGGCGAACTTGTCTTCTTCATTGTCAGACGAACGCGACACTGGTCCGCTCTGGTTCTGGTCTCGCGACTCGATCAAAACATAATTCCATTATTGCGGTTTTGTGCTTCCATAATTGCGGTTTTTGGCGAACGATTTTTCAAAACAAATAACAGTAGTAATTAAAAAAAGACTGGCGAAGGCGTGTGTGTCACTCAGCCTTCGTCGTCAGCCTCCGTCGGTCTATAATGACCATGGAAGAAATCATAACGTCTACTCTGCTGGAACCAATACAAAATAAGCACCGCCTGTGGCCGAACATGCCGATCCACGAATGGCACTCCCTGTCACACAGGTTGCATTTGTGGATGGTCTCCATGCTGCTGGGTCTGTGGGGCTCTTCCTGTGTCCTTTTTTGATCCGCTCCAGCAGTCAGTCTTCACCCAGCCTTAAAAAAAAACAGCTCACGAACTTCTCTGCTTCAATTGGCTCACTGCATTCAAAGCGTTGGGAGGCGGGTCCTCCTTCCTAGGTTTTCATTCATTGGCTCTTCAAGGTTTCAGAAACCCAATTCAAGGCTCTTATTAGTCGAATGAGAGGTCAATCAGATGAACTAATCTGTTCGCGGCTGTGTTTGCAGCTTTTTTTTTCAGTGGCGCTTGGAGGCCACACCACCTACACCACCACCATCAATATCCTTATCATGTGTCATGCGCACGAGGGTGCACGAGTGCGCTCTCGTGCGCCTTAGGACGCAGAGACTTGCCCGCCCGCGGAACAACGGAGTGCAAGAGGTTAAATGTGCCCTTTGCACATGACAAAGGCACATCAAACGTGCATAAAAACACAATAATAGTGCTGGGGTTGAGCAGAACTGAAGTAGTAGAAATATTTTTCCTCTTGAACAACAATTAAATAAACAGAACGGGGGGGGCTTCTGTAAATAACCATTTTGGTCACATCTTGCTCAGACATATGTCAAAGTGCATAAAAACTCAATGTGCACTTTAAGTAGCATTAACATTTGTTTCCTTTTTGAACTAAAATATACTACATCCTGGTAATAACTGACCTTGGCACATCACAAAGTGCATTTAGCTGAATAAAAAATGAACTGTCAAACACTTGAGTGCACAAACCCCCCAAGAAAAGATTGATAACATTAACAAACATTGCACATCCACTATTGTGGTTTGTTTTGTTTTAAATCACCACGTGTGAGTAGGAACCTCTTTTCATAAGTACACCTTCCGTTACACAACACATCAGTCAACCAAATGTTTCTAGTAGAGTTAAGGATGCAAAAAGCACCCATTTAAAAACTTGAGTAATAACTTCAGTCTTGAAGGTTTGAGGTTTTTCTCCAAAATTTATAACAATTTTCTTATAGTTTTCTATTTTTTCTGTAAATTTATCTAAATTTGAAACCATTTTCCTCAGATTTGTAATTTCCTCTTGTAAAATTGACTTTTCTTGTACATTTGAGATGTTATTATAAATTTCTGGATTACTTTATGGTTAATTTTTGTCTTTTTTTTTAAACAAAATTACAGTTTTTTTTTTATGAATTTGAAACAGACTGTGGTAAAATTTTGACTTTTTTCCTTATACAATTTACACTTTAGACCATAATTTTGCAGAGCCAGAACAGAACAATAATTTAACTCTGATTTCAAAGAAAAAAATATTAATAAAATTATATTTAATGAAATAAATTAACTTAAATGACCAAAGATGCAGTTATTTCTGCTAAAGTATTTCTATATAGTTATAGTTTTTTTTTTTAGAAATCTCCCCACCACCCAAACAGCAAGAAAAACCTCCCTTATTTTGAGATTCAAATGTTGGCTGTTATGTTGATTCAAATGTTAGTTTGTCTGAAGGCTGCTGAAAGATTAAAGTCGGTGACTTCGTGAATTTCGGTCATCTTAACTTGCCAGGTACTGGAGTGGTGGTCTAGAGGTAGACCATCTGCCCCACAACTGGGAGGTCAGGGTTCAAGTCCTGGCCGGGTCATGCCAAAGATCATATAAAAATGGAACTTCCTGCCGTCCAGCTTGGTGCTCAGCAACAATGGAACGAGGAGGGAAATGTGGGCGGCAGTGGCTCAGGAAGTAGAGCGGGTCGTCTAATAACTGGAGGGTTTGAATCCCCCTCTCCCCAGCCATCTTACCATAGTGTCCCTGGGCAAGACACTCTACCCACCTTGCCTCAGTGTCCATGACACTGGGAATGAATGTGTATAAATGTTCGGTGGTGGTCACAGAGGTCGTTGGTGCAGATTAGCAGCTGTGGCTACAGTAGTAGCTTACCACTATTAATGTCTCTGGAGTGAATGAATAATGTATCCATTGTAAAGCGTCTTTGAGTATCTACGAAAAGTGCTATATAAATCTGATGCATTATTATCATTATTATAAATTATTAGTTAATATTGGTGTGGCTGGTGAAGTAAATCCCCAGCGATTCAGTCACTCTTGCCTTTCCCTGCATATGAATCCTAAACACACCTGTTACCTAAGTGACTCACTCACTTCAGTAACACACTTAGGTGACTCACACATTCATTATTGCTCCCTTAAGCAGCAGATTAAAACCACCATAAATGCCTCCACTGTTTACATATCTCATCTGCTTTTTTCCCACATCTGAAGTACTTTAATAAGCTCATGTTTCTCTCAGACAGTGATGCTAGAGACACTGCCTGCCGACTGGAACGGTCACATGGGCGGGGCACTTCTGAACTCTACGTGGATGACAGTCATGCACGTTGTTCGTGTGCGCGCTTGCAGACTGTCATTCCTTCATATTTTTTCTTAAATTTATATTTCCTTGGCGCGGCCTGGGCCACTCGGAGGTTGGTTCTGGACTGCCTGTGGCCCGCGGGCCACTAATTGAATAGGCCTGCCCTAGCCCCTAGCACCACTGTCAGGAATCAGCATTTTTGATCAGGATTTGTCCTTTAATTCACACATAAAGCAAATCTCTAAAACTGGTTACTTTCACCTACATAGCACTGCCAAAATTAGGAACATTTTTTCACGAGCTAGGGCTATCAAGGTGGAGGAATTTACCTTGCGGTGATGGTAGATAGCGCAACACTGTGATATGCGGTATTATTGCAAATGTTCTTAGGACCCTGTGGTCTCATAATTTAATCAGAGTTCATAACTTATGTGGCAAACGATGGAAGGTGTGAGAAACTCACTGCAGCACCACTCTGAACTTGTGTGTATGTGACAACTGTGCGGAGCTCTGGTCTTTCTAGGCATGAACTGCTGATTTTGTTATTAAAAAAAAAAAAAAGATCATTTTCATAAAGCAGTGGTGGTAACCCTAGTATTTCAACTACAGGGTGTGTGGACTGGTTTGAGACTGCAGCGACATTCAGCTTATTTAAACAGGACAGCCTCCGTACAGGACCCTGCGTGGCTCTTGTCGCCGTGATTTTTGGATTTTTGCCGCTTCCAAAAAATTCCATTCGAACAAGCAATGCACTTGCAGTACTCGTTTTGCTCTCGGAGCTGAATTGTCAGGATCATAAACACTCCGCTCAGAAGGAAATAACACGCTTTGTGCCCTTTCAGTGCTCACTGTCATGGCTGTATTTAGCGATTCGTCCAAACGCTTCCACCACTAACTGCCTGCTGGAGTCCGTCTGGAGAGAGAGTGCCTCATGCGGTGCTGGCGGTGGCAGCACCCGGTGCTGTGGAAGCTTCTACAATATCGGGTGCAAACATACTGATGGCAATAAAAATACACTTAACATTTTACAATTTATTTAATAATCAAGAAGGGCACATAAGTGAACAACAAGATATAGCCACACACAAAAAAGTGAACATTGTGGTTGTTGCGGCTGCTCGTTATCCTCCGTGGTAAGCTTGTCCATAACGCAGTACTATATGATTGTGGTTATTGCGATAGTCCTATCCTAACCTAATGCAAAGAAGCTAATCCATGTCTTTGTCACTTCTAGATTATTGTAATTCCTCATTATCAAATTATCCTAAGAACTCTATAACAAACTTCTTCAATTAATCCAAAATACTGCAGTGGGAGAAATAAGTACTAAAAAGAGAGATCATATTTCTCCCATATTATGCAAGCATTTGCCTGTTGTGTGAGTTGCACGGAAAGTAATATGTTGTAATGAAAGCATCAGGTTGAACTTTTTACATGCTGCATTTGTATGAATGTTATTTTATTTGTTTGTTATTGCTGTCTGCATGAATGTATATTGTCTTTTATTATTCTATAATTCTTAAAGTCAAATGAATCAGTTTTCAAAAACATAACAAAAGACTGACATTTAATGACAAAACTGCAAATTTAATTTATAAAACAAAAATTACAAGAAAAGCTGCAAATTCCAGGAAGAATTGAATTTACAAGGAAAAAATATAAAAATGTAGTAAATTTATGAGAAAATAGTGTTAAAAGCTACAAGAAAAGCTGCAAATTTATATTGGGACTGAAAAAGAAAAACGAGTTTTTCCTGAATATCCATCCATCCATCTTCTTCCTCTTAATCCTTTTCGGGTCGTGGGGGAGGGGGGGGGCTGGAGCCTATCCCAGCATCTTTGGGTGAGAGGCATTTTCCTGAATATGTTGAAGGTAAATAATGATGGCCTGTGAAACTGCAATTTTTGCATAAATTTAAAAGAAAAAAATGTAACACCGTGAAAAATATCATTATCGTGAAAATTCACAGAAATATCGTGATCTCATTTTTAAGCCATATTACCCAGCCCTAATTCAGACTGCATCATATTAGTCGATGAACTAGTTTAGTGAAGATAGCATCATGCAGGTCTTCATTAAAAAGGACGTTAGTCCTCCTCATCAGCTGTGATGATTTTCAGCTGGAAATGCTCCTCTAATCTTTCATTATTCTCTGTCACATCCCCTTCAAAAATATCTGGTAAGTTTCTGCATTTTTATGATTTTATTTGAAATTGACTGTTTATGCCACTAACGGGCCATATTTCAATTAAAATCTGGGTGTCTTCTTCTCTCAAAGTCCTACTACGGCTAATTTTCTCTCTTATCGGCTGGCTTAATTTCCTGTGTTTGGTCTGAAAGTCTGAACCTTTCTGAAAATTACTTTCACAGACCAAAACCACCTCTTTTTGCTGGACCAAATTTCAGCTCTTTCAGAATCAGAATCAGAATGAGCTTTATTGCCAAGCATGTTAAAAAACATACGAGGAATTTGACTTGACATTAGGCGCGCTCGCTAAGCGCTTCCTAATGACACGGCAGCCCTGCAAGGCGCCTCATCAAAACAGTGGGGGATAAAGAGGGGAAGAGGGGGAGGGGGATGACACATTGGGCAGAGAGAAAAAACATAGTTTATCAAAATAAAGCTCGTATGAGCAAGATTGTGATCACATAGAAAAAAAACCTCTAATGCACAATTAGCAGACAATACAGATCACATATTAAAAAAGCACAAGCAAGTTGAGAGAGACAGTGTATGTGTGTGAGTCAGTATATGTGTATCAGTCATGTAAAGTTGTATGCAGTGTGTGTATCAGTTACTGGTGAACAGCAAAAATCCTCCCTCAGCAACGTTTAGATGTTATGTCTTTAGTGTCCTAAACATAGATAGCATGTCCACGAGAGTTCCACTCTCAGTGCATGTCCAATGGTAAATTCCATGCCAGTCACATGACGCTGTCCTTGAGAGTTCAGATTACTGTGCACCAGTTGTTTATGTTAGGGAGAAGCCAAGCCAAAACTCCCTTCTGCCTTATCTTCCTCTAGGAGGAATGAAATCTTCAGGGCGCCGAATCAAGGTCTAATAGGCACAGTTCACTCAGAGCATAGAATTTTCATCTCTCATGCGATTCTGTGCATCATAATTTCCATATACATTTCCAGGCCAGGTCCGGACCGTGGTTTGGGGGAGCTTTCACACCTAAAATTTTGTTAGCCTATAGTTAGGGTGGGATCAGGTGACCCTGATCCCTCCCTTAGTTATGCTGCTAATAGCTTAGCGAGCCGGGGGCCTCAAACAATGCACTGGGCTTCACTCCTTTCTTCACTCTCAATGAAATATTTTTAGTGGTCATTAACATCTGTTTGTTCTTGCCCATAGATTGAGTCCCCGTCGTGCTGTTTGCTCTCTACATGTCTGTTCTTTTCTTCTCTATCCCCTCACCCCCCAGCCAGTCACAGCAGATGACTGCCCCTCCCTGAGCCTGGTTCTGCTGGAGGTTTCTTCCTGTTAAAAGGGAATTTTTCCTCTCCACTGTCACCAAGTGTTTGCGCACAAAGGATAAGCAACTTTCGCATCTCGGCTCGCGCAAAGCATCATGGGAACGTGGCTACCAAACATGCTGTATCGATATGTTTAATTTATGGAAAGTTCCTGATCTACGAGCATATTGTATGCGTAGGGGTCTTCCCGGTTGTACCCGCAAGGATGAACTAGTTGCGCTTGCATTCGTGGCCACGTTGCAGAAATTGGCCAAAATGGCCCCCCGTATGTATGCTGATATAGCAGATTTTTTGCTGTCAAAGGACCAAGCACCCTTACTTGCGAGACTCCGAAACGACTACAAAGAAGTTAAGCGAGTGGTTTGACAGCTCAACTTTGGTTTTGTCATTCTGAGTAAATTTCACTACAAGGTATAGCCTGCTTACTTAGATCTACAGGTTGATACTACTATAGTTTAAGTACCACACGTTTTCAGTGATTTGCAATTTTATTTTATACCAGCCTACTTATCAATGGCCTTAATTAGATGTGTGTGTAGATCAAGCTTCATTACCAATATACAAAGAACTATATCCTAGATCCAGGCCTGCCTGTCCATACCTACTTCTTCAGGGTTTAGACTCGTGTCAATTAGGCTAGAACTTGAACAATACACAACACTATTTAATTATGTTATAATATAGACTTACTGCTTTAATCCAACAATTACGTCCGCCCAGATCCTTCAGCTCCGTGGGGAATGTATATAACGTGAATGGCGGTGGACATGTACACACACTGGTCCCGAAGTTACATGCATGTATGCTGAAAGTTTGCTTTTTCCACCGCTCTAGATGATACATGTCGTTCCACACTTCAGTACGGCACAATGTGCACCTGGCATAATGAAGATTTAAAGCTTGAAGCAGACTTTAAACGGCAATTGTTCAGGTGTGACAGTACTGTTTGTATACAAAAGCAAGGCGGCTACCGAAATGTTTGGTAGTCATGAACTTTGAACTCACATAGTCCGCACATGTGCACTCACTTATTGCCTGATTGTTGGTGTGTTCCTACAATTGTGGGGTTTTCCCCTACAATTTGATAGTGCTATGAGATGACTGTTGTTGTGCAATGGTGCTATATAAATAAAGCTGAATTGAATCTTCCTATAGAATCCATGAATTCCATCGAAATCCCACAACAGCTCAAGTACCTGTGCTGCTGGGTCTCTCCCCCCACCATTAAAACCATTGACTGTCTCTAAAACACACATACTGGCGCTTGGGTTGCTGGAATGTATCAGGACTGAGGGAAGTGAATGACAACATCTATAAACCATGGGTTTTTTTTCTGATGTCATCTAAGTTCAACTTCAATAAATCAGGTGCTAACTACCTCTTTGATAGCTGACATCCTAATCTTCTCATAGTAGTGCAGTGGGGCGTGGGGGGTGCTCATATTGTAGCCAAATCCAGCCAGAGCTACTTCGTCACAGTTATGGAGAGCCATTGTTATGGCAACCGACCCCAGTGTTGGGATATTCTGAAAAAAGAATACAGGTAAAGCTGACAAACACGATCCGTAACATCCCAGAATGGGTTCAATGAGCTGCAAAGAGCTGGATTTAGACTTCCTGGTTAAAAGTGTAAGGGAAAAGGTATCTCACCCCTCTGCCCATCTGCCCATTGTTGTGAGGTAACCCTATCAGCTTGAAGGAGGCCTCCTGGATGAAGTAGGGGTTCAGAATGCGCATGTCGCTGGGCTCTCTTGGAACAAACTTGGCCACAGACTTCCAGAACCCCTCACTGGTGCGCTGAGATACACACACACACACACACACACAAAAATCCAAACACGATTGCAGTCAAATTACTTAAAACCTATAAATTGCTGGAGGTTTCTTCCTGTTAAAAGGGAGATTTTCCTCTCCACCGTCGCCAAGTGCTTGCTCACAGGGGATCACCTGATTGCTGGGGTCTTTCTGCAACTGTGGGGGTTCCCCCCTACAGTTGATAGTGCTATGAGATGACTGTTGTTGTGAAATGGCGCTATATAAATAAAGTTGAATTGAATTGAATTGAATTGAAATGCAACCCTTAAATAGGGCAGTTAGTGAAGGCAGGCTTTGCACCTGCGGTTGACCCTTATTCTTTATTTACAGTGTATGGAATTCTCATGGGAACCCAGACACAGAGATCAATATAAGGTTGGGATGATAACAGTACTCTGCGTTTCAATCAGGGGCAAAGTAAAACCACCTACAATGGTGACAATTTATCATTATTTACTGCTCAAACAACACACAATAACAGCCAAGTTTGACGTACCAGTCTGTTCAAAATAAGCGTCCCTCCACTCAGGTGGCCTAGTGGTAAAGCATCTCAGCTTCAGGTTTGTTTGTTTATCATATGCAGGTTAAAACGGAATAAAATGTTGACAAGCAGAATCAGTCAATTCACTTACACAAAAGTAACAAAGAGCAATATATACAAGAAACAGAAGAACATAAAAGTGGCAAAGATTGTGCAGTTTCCAGGGCTACAAATAAGGATAAGGGAGTCTAAAGACTGAAGTGCGTAGGTGTTTGAATTGTTCATTGAAAATAAAGCGTTTAGTGCAGCAGCAGTTATGTTGATTTAAGGAGCCTGATGGTAGAAACTGTCTCTCAGTCTTTTAGTGCGTGCCATCAGGCTCCTGTAACATCTGCCAAGTGGTAGCAGGCAGAAGAGTTTATGTGCTGGGTGACTGTGATCCTTGATAATGCTGCTGCCCTTCCTCAGACACCTGCTGTGGTAAGTGCCCTGGGTGGATGGGGAGGCTGCTACCAATGATCTTTTCTGCCATCAGTACTACCTTCTGCAGTGTATTACGGCTGTGTGCAGCGCAGTTCCCATACCAAGCTGTAATACAGCCAGACAGCAGGCTCTCTATAGTGCACCTGTAGACGTTGGTCATGCTGGTGTTCAGGCTAAACTTCCTCAGTTTCCTTGGGAAATATAGCCGCTGATGTGCTTTCCTCACCAAAGTGTCCATGTGAAGTGACCAGGAGAGATCCTCAGTGATGTGAACACTGAGGAACTTGAAGCTGCTGACCCTCTCTATCTCAGAGCCACCGATGTCGATAGGGTGGTGTCTCTCACCTGAAGTCCACAATTATCCCTTTAGTTTTGCCAGTGTTCAGACACAAGTTGTTGTCCTGACACCAATTGGTCAGGGTTCTCACCTCTTCTCTCTAGGCAGTCTCATCGTTGTTTGTGGTGAGGCTCACGATGGTTGTGTCGTCAGCAAACTTGAAGATGGAGTTGGAAGTGTATGTGGCGGTACAGTCATAGGTGAACAAGGAGTACAGAATAATAATAAAACATTTTATTTCTAGGCACCTTTCAACCTCCAAGGTCACCTTACAAAGAGCATTAAAACACTAAAAACACATTTAAAATGCAAAAATAAAACTTCAGTAACAAACCAAAACAGTGAATTAAAAGTAGATTATCAACGAGAATAAGCCTGTTTAAACAAATAAGTTTTGAGTCTGGATTTAAATAATGGAAGAGAGTCAATGTTGTGAATGGCTGGTGGGAGTGAGTTCCAGAGCTGGGGGGCAGAGCAACTGAAGGCTCTATACCCCCATAGTGATGAGGCGGGCATAAGATACAACAGGGTGAAGAGAAGAGGAGGACCTGAGAGAACAGCTAGGGGTGACAGTGTGGAGGAGTTCAGATAAGTATGGCGGAGCCAGGTTATGAAGGGCTTTGAAGGTAAGGAGCAGTATCTGAAAGTTTATTCTGTCTTTTATTGGGAGCCAGTGAAGTTGCTGAAGGACAGGGGTAATATGTTCTATGGGTGGAGTACGAGTGATGATCTGGGCAGCAGCGTTCTGAAAGAGCTGTAGCTTGTGGAGGGATTTATTTGGGAGACCAAAGAGAAGTGAGTTGCAGTAGTCAATGCAGGAAGTGGCAAGGCTATGGATAAGGATAGCAGCAGTGTGCGGAGTGAGGGAAGGATGCAGTCGGTTAATGTTACGAATATGAAAATAGGTGGACCGAGTGATATGAGACTGGAATGATAAAGTGCTGTTGAGGATGACACCCAGACTCTTAACCTGAGGGGAAGGGCAAATGGGAGAGTTATTAATATCAATAGAGAAACTGGGGGACTTGGTTAAGATGGAGGGTGTACCAACAAGTAAAATTTCTGTTTTATTGTCATTGAGTTTGAGGAAATTAGAGGTAAACTGTGATTTAATTTCAGAAAGACAATCAGGAAGAAAGATAGGTGGCAGTGTGGAGTTGGGTTTAGAGGAGAGGTAGAATTGGGTGTCATCTGCATCACAATGCAAATGAATATTGTATTTATGGAAAATCTAACCAAGTGGGAAAATGTAAATAATGGAAGAGAAGGGCCCCAGGACAGAGCCCTGGGGAACACCTGCAGAAATGGGGAACAAATTCGAGGTGTGGGATTTGATTTGGACGAACTGAGTGCGGCCGAAGAGATATGAAGCGAACCAAGTGAGGGGAGTGTGCGTGATGCCAATGGAAGCCAGTCTATTTAGGAGGGTGCTATGAGAAATGGTGTGAAAGAGAGATCTAGGAGAATGAGTATGGTGAATAAGCCAGAATTTGCAGCCATCAGCAGGTCGTTCGTGATTTTGATCAATGCCGTTTCTGTACTATGGAGGGGGCGGAAACCGGACTGGAATTGTTCATAGAACTTATTATTACTGAGGCAACTGTGGAGCTGAGAGGCAACAACTTTTTCAAGAATCTTAAAGATGAAGGGGAGATTAGATTGGTCAGAAGTTATTAAACTCAGATTTGTCTGCACCAGGTTTTTTTTTTAAGTAGAGGTGTAACAGCAGCTGTTTTGAGTGGTGACGGAACAATTCCAGTATTGAGGGAAGACTGAATAATGGTGGTAATCAAAGGAGCCAGTGAAGGAAGGCAGGCTTTAACAAGGAGAGTAGGGAGGGGGTTAAGCTGACAAGTGGATGATTTGGATTTGTGAATTAGCTGGGATATGTCTGTTAACAAAGGGAGTGTAAAACTCGAGAAGGAATGAATCACGGAAGGAAAAGAAATTGGGGAATTCACTCCAGAAACTACAGCTCCATCAGACATAAGCTGCTGATGGATATTGGAGATTTTGGAAGTAAAGAATGACACGAGAGAGTTGCAAAAGCTGGGTGAGTGCATATGCAAGGGGAGTGAGTCCAGGGGCCTTGTGGCATTGCTGAGGAGAAAAAAAGAGGGCCTTTTGAGTTGCCTTTATTTTGTCTTCAGAAGGGGGTTGAGGACAAAACCCTGTGGCGCTCCAGTGTTGAGGACCAGCGTGGAGGAGATGTGACTGCCAATTCTGATCACCTGTGGCCAGTTGGAAGGAAAGTCAAATATCCAGCTGCAAATGGAGTTTTCCAGCCCCAGAGTAGTGAGCTTGGACACCAACTTGGAGGGGATTATGGTGTTGAATGCTGTAATCAATAAAAAGCATTCTCACATACACATTCTCCTTGTCCAGGTGGTTGAGAGCAGTATGAACTGCTAGGGTGATGACATCACCTGTGAACCTTTTTGCTCCATAAGTGAACTGTAGGGGATCCAAGGTGTTAGAAAGAGAGAAACAGATGTGAGTTTTGACTAGCTACTCAAAGGACTTCATGATAACTGATGTCAGTGCTACAGGGCGGTAGTCGTTGAGGCAGGAAACTGTTGCTGTTTTGTGGACCAAAACGATGATGGGTGATTTGAAGATGGTGGGGACTGTGGATCGGCTCAGAGAGAGGTTTAAGATGTTTGTAAACACCCCGACCAGTTGGACTGCACATGCCTTCAAAACCCACCCTGATATGCCATCCGGACCCGGTGCCTTGTGGGGGTTTACTTTCCTGAAAGTCTGTTTCACAGTTGTTATGTCCAGCATAAGTATGGCGTCGCCTCTGTCCACATGTGGTCCAATTGCAGGCGCAGTGTTGTTTGCATCAAACCGAGCATAAAATGTGTTAAGCTCATCTGGTAGTGATGCAGTAGATAGTTCTACTTGCCTATTTAGACCCTTATAGCCTGTGCTAAAGTGTAGTCCATTCCACAGACGCCTTGGGTCATAGATGTGATGTGAAGACTCCACCTTTTCCCTGTAGTCCCTCTTGGCCCATCTGATGGATTTCTGGAGGTCATATTTGGCTGCTTTATAGGCCTCAGCAGAGGTACGTACTAAGTCTGGCATGAATCTCTGGTCTGATCCAAGGCTTTTGATTTGGATAAGTGTGGATGGATCTTTTAGGGACATTGTCTTCAGTGCACTTACTGATATAGCCTATAAGAGTATGTGTAGTCACTGATGTCAGCATCAGCTGCATCCTCAAACATCTGTCAGTCTATTATTTCAAACAGTCCTGTAAGATCTCATCAGCTGTTTTGTCCCACTTGTGAACAACTCTGAGAACTGCTTTTTCCTGTTTGAGCCTTTGTTTGTATGCAGGCAGCAGTAGGATGGTACAGTGGCCAGCTTTTCCAAAAGCTTTTCCAAAATCTGCTCTCCTCTGGTGGGGTGAGAGATGTGCTGATAATATTTTGGCAAAACTTTCTTCATATCAGCTCTATTAAGTCTAAACAATAAAAGCAGCATCTGGATGTGTATTTTTCATGTCCATTAATAATTCTGTACAGTTCATCCAGGGCTTGTGATCTATCAGCCTGGGGAGGGATGTAAATAACAGTGAGAATGATTGAGCTAAATTCTCTGAGCAGGTAGAAAGGTCTGACTTTAACGGTGAGCAACTCAAGGACTGATGTGCAGTGGGTTGTTATAACATGGACATTTGTGGCCCACAAAGAGTTAACCATAAGGCTGCATGTCCACAAAACGCGTTTTTTGTCAGCCGACCGCCCTGAGCATTTTTTTTTTTCAGCATTTGTGCATGACGCTGCAGGGGAAAAAAGTCTGTGACCTGTATCCCAGTAACAGTTTGTCACTCTCAGCTCAACACTTCCACTTTCCTATGGTCAGCCTTTCTTCTGATTTTTTAATAGTCTCTAAATAACAATGGACAGGAAATGTGTTTTAGCAGCTCTGGATGTGAAATATAATGACACGGAAAGCAGGAGTCTGAGTACAGACGAGTACTGGCGTCCTGTGTCTCGCCCATGCAGCAGTACTGATTGGCTGCTTAGGTCTGACATTGACGAGCTCAACTACAGTCTCTGAAAAGTTGAACTTTTTTCAGCTCTGAGCACCCTGAGCGCCACAACAAAAAACAGCCACCGCCAAGAGCGTTTCAGCGCCGTGGGCGCTCAGCGGTGTAAACGCTGGACTACATAAAGGATGAATGGAAAATAGCTGCCCAGAGCTGAAAAAACGCATCTGGTGGACGCGGAGAACTAAAGCAAACACCCTCTCCCTATGTCTTGTCTGAGTCCTTGGTTCTGACATACCAGTGGGTGGAGAAGTTATCCAGCGAGATGGTGCCGTCAGAAATGCAGGCTCCAGCCATGTCTCCGTATATGTAAAAACACAACAGTTCCTGATGTCCCGTTGGCAATCCAGCCATGCATGCAGATCATCCAGTTTACTGCTGAGGGACTGAATGTTAGCAAGCAGGATTGACGGTAGCGAAGGTCTGTTGTGTCTCTGAAGAGCTCTACACAGTGCCCCGGAGTGCTTCCCCCTCCTTGTTTTCCGCTTGCACCGGTGGAGTAAACAAGGGACCCAGAGGAGAATGTCTGCAGCAGAGTCCGCAAAAGTCGGTTTTAAGTCTAAAGTTGCCCACGATCGTAACTCTAGAAGTGTGTACCGGTCATACTGGATAACGGAAAGTATAAAGTGAGTGCAAAAAGCAAGGATTGCAAAAACTAAAAACGTAAATTTTGTGAATTGACATGGAGCTCTCATCAGTGCAGCCATCCAAGGCGCAACAGGTGTGTCGAATTTCAGGTAAAATGTGCAGTTACTGTAAGTGGAGCAGTGGTTAGCAATGTCCCCTCACAGCAACAAGGTTAGTTGTTCAAACCCTCCCCTTGCAAATCTCGACCTTTCTGTGTGGAGTCTGCATGTTCTCCCAGTGTCTGTTTGGGTTTTTGCCAGGTACCCCAATTTTCTCCATTGCATTTCTTTCTCTCCCCAGTTACTTTTGTTGCACATTATAAGCCTTTAAGCCTTTATTAGTCCCACAACGGGGAAATTCCAGGATTGCAACAGCACAGGGATAGCAACACTCAGAGCAACAATCAGAAGGCAAGAAAAAAAAAGCAAGCAAGCAAGAGCAGTTAATATACAGTACATATGTACATATTACTATAAATATATATATATACACACAGACACACAGTGCAGAGCATTGTAGCTGGATGGAATAAATATATGAGTATATAAACACACAGTGAGGAGCATTGTAGCTAGATGGAATAAATATGTAGATATATAAACACCCACAGTACGGAGCATTGCAGCTAGGTGGAATAAATATGTAAATATATAAACACACACAGTGCGGAGCAATGTAGCTAGTTGGAATAATATGTAGATATATAAACACACAGTGCGGAGCATTGTAGCTAGATGGAATAAATATGTAAACACACACAGTGCAGAGCATTGTTGCTAGATGGGATGAAACAGCACAACCGTCTACTTAGTTATCCTACATGGTATGATTATGTGCCCATACATATTCTCACCCTCCATAGCGACCAGTATTTTCCTAGTTGTATGCCGGAGGGGACCATTGTGTAAGTCTATTGCATCTTTTGCATTCAAAAAACTATTACGTCTTTTTGCTATCTCTGCGAGCAGCCCTGCTTAGGTTGTACAGTCTGACAGCCGTTGGTAGGAAGGACCTGCGAAACCTCTCGGTTGTGCACCTGGGATGATGTAGTCTGCTGCTAAATGAGCTCCTCAGTGCATTCAGTATGTCCTGCATAGGGTGGAACTCGGACTCCAGCAGAGATGACAGTTCAGCCACCATCCTTCTCTCTCCTCTCTCCTCCACCGGATCAAGGCGCTGCCCCAGGACAGAGCTAGCTTTCCTGATCAGTTTGTTCAGTCTCTTCCTATCGGCTACAGTAATGCCACTGCCCCAGCAGACCACTCCAAAAGTGATGGCTGATGCCACCACCGTGTCATAGAATGTCTTCAGCAGCGCCCCTTGTACACCAAAAGACCTGAGTCTCCTCACTAGGAACAGCCTGCGCTGTCCCTTCTTGTAGAGTACGTCAGTATTGTGTGACCAGTCTAGTTTATTGTTCAGATGAACACCCAGGTACTTGTAGGATGTCACCATCTCAATGTCTGTTCCCTGTATATTTACTGGTGCTGTGAGGGGTTGTCCATGCCTGCGGCAGTCCACCACCAGCTCCTTAGTTTTCCTCGCGTTGATCTGGAGGTAGTTCCGATGGCACCAGTCCACGAAGTCCTGGATAAGCCCTCTGTACTCAGCTTCATCTCCATTGGAGATGAGGCCAACGATCGCAGAGTCATCAGAGAACTTCTGTAGATGGCAGTGTGTTGTGTTGTGTGAGAAGTCCGCAGTATAAAGAGTGAACAGGAAGGGAGCCAACACCGTTCCCTGGGGGGCCCTGGTGCTACTGATGATCGTGTCGGACACACAGTCCCGGGTTCTCACAAACTGAGGCCGGTTCGTGAGGTAGTCCAGGATCCATGATGACAGGTGCTGGTCCACCCCTGCGCACAGCAGCTTGTCCTTCAGGATCATCGGTTGGATGGTGTTGAAAGCACTGGAGAAGTCAAAGAACATGATCCTCACCACATTACGGGCTTCTCCAGGTGGGACAGAGAACGGTGAAGGAGGAAGATCACCGCATCCTCCACCCCAATGCCATGCTGGTAGGCGAACTGGAGTGGATCCATCGCTGGTTCCACCAGGGGGTGGAGATGAGCAAGGAGCAGTCTTTCCAGGGTCTTCATCAAGTGGAACGTCAAGGCCACCGGTCTGTAGCTGTTCAGGTCTTTGGGGTGGGAAGTTTTTGGTACAGGTACCACACAAGATGTTTTCCACAGCTGTGGTACCCTCCCCAGCTTCAGGCTCAGGTTGAAGATGTACGTCACAATCCCACACAGCTGGTCTGTACAGGACTTGAGGAGGTTTGCGCTGATGCCGTCTGGTCCCGATGCCTTCCTTGCCTTGATCTTCCTCAGCTCCGTCCTCACCTGGGTCCTGGTCAGGGTCAGGATGGGGGGCTGTGTGTTGGGAGTGGGGGGGTGTTGGTGGAGTGGGGAGTGGGCAGCAGGACCTGATGTCTTTAGAGGCAGGCATTATTTTCTCCTCTTTCTGACTTAGGCTACAGTCACAACTATCCTTACGAACAGCTGCGAACACCGTACAAACAATTTTTGGACTATTTCAGGCGGCTGTAGGAGAATCCAGCATCTGTAGACTGTTTGTAAGTTCGTGGCCAGGTCGATGGTCTTGTCCAAGATTTCTACGAACGCCCCACGAAAACCCCTCATCGTAGAGCGGCCGTACAAATGCCATAGGAACAGCATAAGAACTACGCAAGATATTGGTCATAAGTGTGCCTCAAGAACACCTTAAGTTGCTCTTGATGGCCCTTTTCAGCGGTCGTAGGAAACGCCATATGAATCCCCGTTCTTACAGAGATTCATACAGCGTGTATAAGGCGGTAGTGAGGTGCTCATAAGGCAGAAGTATTTCATTCATGCAACATTTGTGCCAACAAAATGTGCCAAAAGCCATAAAATCTTCCTACCAATGACTTGGAAGTGCTGTGAGTTGCACAAAAATGTTTGTAAGATGGCAGTAAGTATGCCATAGGTAGATCCCAAGGCACCCTTATGAAGAACGTAAGAACTCTAGGGCCATCATATGACAGAAAAGAACCTCATTTCTCAAGAATGCCTCAAGCTGCTCTTGCAAATTTAACGGCAGCCATAAGAAACTATGGCCCCCTCCATGAATGTCTGTAAATTCCAGAATTAATAGGAACTGGGAGATTCTTACAAACCCATTGTTCGTAAGAATCTTCGTGATCGTAGCTTTAGACATCCTGAGGTAACTTCCTATGTTTGGTCCTAAAGTCCATATCTTTTTGAAATTTGCCTTCACACTCTAAACAAATGGGCCAGTCCATCGCAGAAGCCCTCTCCCAAAAGGATTAAGTTTTTGAAGATGAATGAACGAATGAATGAATGAACCAGCAAACAAACAAACCGAACCAAGGTTCAGTTCCAGGCAGAGATCACCCTTTTATGCAAGACTAAATTTTGTCTTTCTGGTCCAGACTGTGGTTTCACACTATAATTTATAAATTTTATCAGGGTAAAACTGAACAGTCTAAATGTTTAGACCAAATGGTTTAGGTGTGAAAGCACCCTAAGTGGTGATGTCCAGATTTCCCTGCCCCCAGACAGCCTCCAACACTTCTTGGAAGACAGCGAAGTGTTGGAGTGTTCTTAAGCCAGTGCTTCTCAATTATTTTTTGCAAAGCCCCCCCTAGGAAAGAGAAAATATTTTGCACCCCCACAACTCGCTGCAGTGACTATAAATAAGATCATTATCTATAAAAATTGTATAAGTATACCTAAAATTGTATCCTTTTTAACATTAACAAAAGAAAAAAGCAATATAAATCAACTTTCAACAAATATTAACTTTATTTTGCCACACAGAAACCCTGTTATAGTCTAAAACAGAAAAAAAAACTTAAAGTGCATCAAAGTGCCTGAAATAAAAAATATGTCAATCCTTGTTTAAACTAGAAACATTTTTGACCAACTGAACCATTTGATGCTGAGAAAAATAATTCAATCAATAAATAATATTAAATGTAAATTGATCTGGAACATTAACACAGGAGTACCAATATATTTAACATTTTAGTCTGAAGAAAAAGGTAGAAAAAGGCAGTATCAACTCCTCTGCAATTGTGTGGGGGGTTTTGCACTGCGCAATTTGGTGCGCCACTTTAAATGATGCTAAAAGTGCTCGCTGGTTTACTGATGTAGCGTTCACAAAGCGGGATGATTGTTGGCCGTACTCCGCACGTTTTCGCTGAAAAAAATCAAGTGGCTTATCAACGTGTTGAGGATGTAATGTCTGTAGGTGACGTCTTGATTTATTTGGCTTCATGCTGTCCGCTGCCAACACTTTCAGACACAGTAAACACACCGGTCTTTCCTCGTCTCCCACCGTAGTCACAGTGAAGCCAAGCGCTAGATAAGCTTCGTCATATTTCCTCGTCTTAGCTTTTGGGAGACTTTCATTTGTCTCTTTACCTCTGTCTCTCTCCGCCTTTCTTTTCGTTACTGTTAAATATTTCTCCATGGTGTCTCTCGAGGGGTTTGTTGACAGCAATTTAAAAAGTTTTAAACTCCCGCACAGACTTTGACAATGAGAGCGCCACTGCACCACCTACTGCCGTGGATGTGCAATTACACTTTACACGGCAAAAGCAAAGCCTTTTCCCCGGGGTCACACGCGCCCCCCACCGGCATCGCATCGCGCCCCCCTATTTGAGAAGGACTGTCTTAAGCCAACAAAGGGTCATGACTGGGTTTTCTAATGTCGGCAATAGACTCTCTTCCCGGTCTGACAAGATCAAAACACCTCACACAGAGACATCCAGGAGGCCTCTAAAAATGATAAGCAACTTTTGGAACTGCAGGAGCAGTTCTCTTCACAGAGCCTCAGTTGAGTGTAGGAATATAAATTGAAGAATATATCAGCAGCTTTACACTCAGCTCATATGTTATTACAACAGAGAGAACAGCCAACTGATCTGTCTGTTGAGCTCCCACTTCACTCTCATAAGAGAGAAGCTTGACCTACTCAACTTGAAGCCAAAGTAAGCAGAGTCCAAATTAAAAACCATATTCCAATAAAGTTAGCTTACATGACCTAATGCAATTATTATTTTCATGACTGAGGTTGATGACTTCCAACTTATCTAGCTGTTCTTATAAAAAAAAAACATATTTTAACTGCCCAAAAAATAGGAACATAAGCTTCATGAATCCATAACATTTACAGTACACAGAAGGAAACTCCATCCTCAGTCCAGGCTGTGTGCTAAACTCTCAGCGCTGAAGACATAACTTAAGGCGTATTCAGACCAAACATGAAGTGAATTTTTCGCACGGCGTGAATGCATACAAAGTCAATGCAAAAAGGCGAGCACATGAGAATCTCATGCATTCGCACATTCACATCCAAGGTATAGCACTAGCTAGTAATGGCCTTGAGATTCTGCCATCACCAGAGTAAAAGTATCAATATTGGAGAGTATAGTTTGAAAATGAGACTGACACTCACCTGGACACAGATGGACCTGGAGCACTGCAGCTGAATCGGAGTGTCAGAGTTTTTGACCCATGGACTCCTGCCACGGATGTGCTAACAAGGCTGGCAGGCTAACAATGTAAGCAACCCTTCATCCCGGTGAAATTTTGGAGGCAGGGACAATTTTTTTTAGGTGAGACCCGGTTGGATAGTGTAAATCTAAGCATAATGGTGTTTTGGGAATTTCCACAGCAGGTTGAATACAGCTGCAGAAGTTATAAAGGCAACTTTGCCTGTCTGCTACTCACTCAGATGCTGAATTCATGTCTACTTGCATGTTTACATTGAATTAAAATGTAATCGTGCCGCACGAGAAATTCACCCGTTCGCATTTGGTTTGAATGCACCTTTATAGTTTCAAATCAGAACCAAGGAGGGTTCAGTGAGAATCCAAACAGAGCCTTAAAACAAATACACTGGCCTGTCAACATCAGAAAAGGAATTGCGTATTAAGTAATTGAGTACACATACTAAGCTAGGGCCACAAACATTCTTACAAATGATGGGTTTGTAAGAATCTCCCAGTTCCTTAAATTCTGCAGTTCACACATTCATGGAGGGGGGACATAGTTTCTTATGGCTGTTGTTCAATTCGCAAGAGCAACTTGAGGCATTCTAGAGAAATGAGGTGTTTTTCTGTCATACAATGGCCCTAGAGTTCTTACGTTCTTCCTGCCATCTTACAAAAATTTTTGTGCAACTCACAGCACTCTCAAGTCGTTGGCAGGAAGATCTTATGGCTGTCAGCACAGTTTGACAGCACAAATGTCACATGAATGACGTACTTCCGCCTTATGAGATTCTCACTACCGCCTTACACACGCTGTAAAAATCTCTGTATGAACAGGGAATTGTACTGTGTTTCCTACGACCGCTGTAAGGGGCCCTCAAGAACAACTTAAGGTGTTTTTGAGGCATACTTACGGACAACAGCCAACATCTTGTGTAGTTTTTACATCAGTCCCGCCAGGATTTTGCGATGTTGCTATTGTACCAATTCCCACAGATTCAGCAGGTCCTGCCTAATTTGAATTTTGTCCAATCACCGCAACTTTCCCACAATTTTGGCCAACTGTTGTCAACTTCCGCCAATTTTGCCAATCAAATTTGTTTCTGAGTAGCGTGCAAATGTGTACATCATCAGTCTGGCCAATCAAATGCAATGCTGCACCACGCTCACTTCCATATTTACAGTGAGTATATACAGAACACATCAGCAAAAAAAAAAAAAAAACTGCGTGATTTAGATAAAACACTCACCTGCGAGTTTTCCTACATCGTTCCTTCCGCTGTCTCCCTCAGCCCACCAGTGAACGTTTCCTCGAGTTTCCGTAATGACAGTGTGTATGAAGTGCCAGGTTTGTGTTGAAAAAAATGTCTGCCTGCCTAGCACCCTCATCTCCGGAGCAGGTGTGAGGAGAGATGTCGTAAAACCACAAACAAATGAGCAAATCTAATACTACAACTAGTATTGTAATATTTTATAGATCTTTAGAAGTAAAAGTCACTACCACATCTTGTCAATGAGTTTTAAAGCTGTGAATCTCCGGTTTGGACACGAGCCAATGTGCGATTCAGGCAAATCCACACGGAACTTACTGCAACAATCAAAAGAAAAAAAAAAATCCCACAAAATCCTGGAGGGACTATTACATTATCCCTATGGCATTCATATGGCCACTCTACGATGAGGGGTTTTCATAGGGGTGTTCAAAGAAATCTTGGACAAGCCCATCAACCTGGCCATGAACTTATGAACGGTCTACGAATACTGGATTCTCCTACGGCCACCTTAAGAAGGCTGTACGAAAGTACAAAAATCATTTGTACGGTGTTTGCAGCCATAGTTTAACTTCACAAAATTGTACTTTTGTGAATAGATTTACTGTATGACACCTTTTATCCTTATTTAAGTACTTTTCTTCAGAAGAAAAACCTGTACTTTTACTCAATACATTTGGTGCACTCCTTGAGTCACTTTAGAGTTCACAGATTTGAAAACTGGTTGGAAAATATTCTTGTTTGAACTGTAATAAACAGAAATAACTGCATCATTTGTCATGTTAGTGAATTTTACTTCATTAAATAGATTTTTATTAATAATTATATTTCTTTGAACTCAGAACTGAAATCAGTGTGTTATTATGGCTTTACAAATTTATGTACTCAAACAGTAGTAGAGTAAAAGTTGCTGAGATGTCTTCAAAAAAAAGCCACAATTTGTCTCGAATTCATTACAAAACCAGTAAATTATTATAAAATAGACAAACACTTATGAGAAAAAGCTATACATTATAAGAACAAGAGCAACACACAGGGTACATTACATACATGCCTGTCTATATCCATTACCAATAGTGCATGACTAGCACACCAACAACCATAAAAGCGAGTACAAATTCAAGATTCAATATACTGTAGATCTGGAATCAAACTAATAACCATGTAATTGCAAGGAGTTTAAGCAAAGCAAACAATCTACAATTCAAAGTGGAACAAATTTAGAGAAAATATCAGAAAATCATTTCATCATCATCATAGCAGTCTGTCGGGGCCGACAATGACTGTTTCATTTAGGTCTGATCAGATTCCTCCACACAGCTCTGTCCTTCACCCTCCGCTGCCAGGAACTCCTGACTCTGTCAACCCAGGCGACGTCCGAGCCGGTAGGAGCCGCTCTCTGACCGACCACTTCATGAAATTGTCGGGCTGTCAGCGACTCAACCGGCAACCCCGCCCTTCCGAGGGCGTGGAGGGTGATCTGGCCATTGTGGCAAAACTAAAAACAATATCTGTCACAGGTCTGTGGTGGACCACTCCCAGTTACACGGGGTGAGACTGGACATCCTGGCAGATAAGCACATCTGTTGCAAGGTCTGTGGTGGACTTTTGCCAGTTGGTGCATCGTGACATGCACTACACAAAGAGCAGAGAAAATCATTTAACCCCCTACAATATGCCCATCTTCAATACATGTACAAGCACCGTGTGAAAAGAAAATGTTCTTCCTTGAAAACTGTGGGAGGAGTTAGTAAGTCAAGTCGTACGGATGGACGGACATCATCATACCACAAGACATCCCATCTTTTGACGGACAAGTAATAAAGATGTCTGAAATTTATGAGCAGTGTCAAATGTACAAGAGACTATTGACAGCCGAGACCAGGCAGGAGTCTCCACAAACTAGGGGAGGGAATCGCGAGGGATCTCACGATTCAATTCGGATTGTGATACTTGGGTCATGACACGATTCTATCATGATTCAACGATAATCACGATACTGTGATATCAAGTATCACAATTTATGATCCCATATATTTCAATTTTTTTTCACCTTATTCAACCTCAAATCATGTCCCAAAGTAAAACTGTTGACATCTTTTTCATATAATGAAGTATTCTTGGGGATTCATTTGCCACGAAGATGTGTCTCTGCACACAAGGAGGGCAGTGGACTGTTGTTTGGAATTGACTCACAATCCCGCTACGTTTAGCTGACTCTGTGGACTCTTAAAAAGCAGCTGAAAACTTTTTTGTTCAATGAGGATTTCCGTTGACTTTCAACTGAACTGCTTTTTAATGCTAAGTCTGATATTTTTAAATTATTTTAATCTTGTGCTTTAACTTGTTTTTGTATCTTAAAATTATTTTTTATCTATCCTCCTTATTCCTGGGGGTGCCGCTGTAGGAACGATTATGGGCGGAGCTTCTGGTTTCAGCTGACCTAGTGTTAAATCAGTCAGTAAGAGTGGAGTCACAGAGGCATTTAAAATAGCGTTTTTAAAAGTTTTTCAAATTCATTTTAATGTATAGTCCACATACGTGTTTCGCACTCAAGTAGCAGCTAATTTCAGCTCTTCTAGTTTTTGTATTTTTTGAATGTTTTGGCGTAGTTCTGGCACTTGCTGGTGTTCGTGGTTGTGCCAGACTGGATACATGGAGGCTTCTCACCACACGGTGACAGACAACATCCAAGCATGGTGTTATGGCATATGTCTGCTCTAAGGTAAATTTGATTTATGTTCAACATATTTTAACAAAATGCAGCCAACTTTACTGCGATGGAGACGTGCTGGTTGGAATGCCCACCGCGTCATTATGAGTACAGGCAA
Source organism: Pholidichthys leucotaenia (assembly GCA_020510985.1). Taxonomy (NCBI): domain Eukaryota; kingdom Metazoa; phylum Chordata; class Actinopteri; order Cichliformes; family Pholidichthyidae; genus Pholidichthys; species Pholidichthys leucotaenia. Next base: position 261,955,145 of record CM035839.1, read on the forward strand.
CGAGGAGTCATAAATCATGACTCTTTGTTTGGTAGCGGCAAAGTCCCAGGGAAACCCCATGAGTGCCTGGTATCATTGGAAAGCTTAGAAATCGTACTTTCTAAAAATACCTATGTTTTTGCAGAAGACGTAACTCCCGACCGATCGAACGCGAGTTTTCAACCTAGCTAAAATATAAACAAATCGTCTTTTTCTGGATCAGTTTTTGCACACTACTTATAAATTAAATATCATTTTGAAGGTCTTTCAATACAGAATATGGAAATAACGTTACATCCGCTTTGAAAATGTCCTCAAAGTGACTCATTTTGCCAGCACAGGTAATTTGTTTACAGCGTTAGCATCTTAACAGTGGCGCTAACTAACAGAGCTACTATCTACGAGACCACTTTTTAAGGTCATCTTCCCATCCCTCAATAGTCATGGGAAGTGGTATGATTATATTACTGTTTTGAGGTGCAAGAGACCGTGTTCTCGCATTTCTGATGCTGAAGTCATTGTTTCTGAACAAGGAAAAGTGTCCTGTTTCAGTGGCAGCCATATGTTTAAACTAGTACCAGAAGTTGCTACCATAATTCACGCAAGGTATCATGGGGCCTAGGAATAAGGTGGATAAAGTTCCTTTAATTCCATTTTATTGTACAGCACTTTGTGTCTATATGTCTGTGAAAAGCGCTTCATAAATAAACTCTACTTACTTGGTGATTAGATAAAAAGCAAGCTCCATGCTGGTGTCAGTTTAGCTTAGCAGTTGCCAGTGCTGCTCCGAGACATGTGCTGGCCCATGTGTTCCAAGTGTTGTTGTTTTTTTTTTCGTGCAGCATTTCTTGCGGGCTGTGTGTCATATCAAACTTTTTTCTTCCATCTTTGTTATAAAATCCAATAAAAGGTCCGCCATGTGAGCTAACGGTTTCCTAACTTTCAAAGCTGGCTGCAAATCTCTCCAAGACCACTATGCCCAAGACAAGCTATGACTTCACTTGACTGGGTGCTTGGTTTGCACCATCTAGTGGACTGAAAACACAACTGGTCAAATACCCAGAGAGTATGCAATGTTTACAAGAATATATACTGTATATAATTGATAAAAGATCGAGCCATGCGTTTAGGGATCAGTGCATCATCGGTAGTGTCATGTATCATGATCCATCACTGAATCAATCTTTTGTCCCACCTCTAATAACTAATTAAAATCACTTAAACAAGAGCTACAGACATGGACAAAATTGTTGGTACCCTTCTGTTAATGAAAGAAAAACCCACAATGGTCACAGAAATAACTTGAATCTGACAAAAGTGGTAATAAATAAAAATTCTATGAAAATTAACCAATGAAAATCAGACAATGCTTTTGAATTGTGGTTCAACAGAATTATTTTAAAAACCAAACTCATGAAACAGGCCTGGACAAAAATGATGGTACCCTTAGAAAAGATTGAAAATAATGTGACCATAGGGACATGTTCAACCAAGGTGTGTCCTCTAATTAACATCACAGGTGTCTACAAACTTGTAATCAGTCAGTCGGCCTATTTAAAGGGTGACAAGTAGTCACTGTGCTGTTTGGTGACATGGTGTGTACCACAATAAACATGGACCAGAGGAAGCAAAGGAGAGAGTTGTCTCAGGAGATTAGAAAGAAAATTATAGACAAGCATGTTAAAGGTAAAGGCTATAAGACCATCTCCAAGCAGCTTGATGTTCCTGTGACTACAGTTGCACATATTATTCAGAAATTTAAGATCCACGGGACTGTAGCCAACCTTCCTGGACGTGGCCGCAGGAGGAGACGGATAACACGAATGGTAACAAAAGAGCCCAGAACAACCTCTAAACACATTCAAGGTGAACTCCAGGGTCAAGGTACATTAGTGTCAGATCACACCATCCGTCGTTGTTTGAGCCAAAGTGAACTTCATGGGAGACGACCAAGGAGGACACCACTGTTGAAAACAAATCATAAAAAAGCCAGACTGGAATTTGCCAAACTGCATGTTGACAAGCCACAAAGCTTCTGGGAGAATGTCCTATGGACAGACGAGACAAAACTGGAACTTTTTGGCAAGGCACACCAGCTCTATGCTCACAGACGCAAAAATGAAGCATACCAAGAAAAGAACACTGTCCCTACTGTGAAACATGGAGGGGGTTCTGTTATGTGCTGGGGCTGCTTTGCTGCATCTGGCACAGGGTGTCATGAATCTGTGCAGGATACAATGAAATCTCAAAACTATAGAGGTATTATAGAGAGAAATGCACAGTGAGGTTATGTTTTGAAACCACCGCCTGGGAGCAGCTCTGCGATCCACATGGTGAGGACATCGATGGCCTCACTCACACCATCACGGACTACATCAGCTTCTGTGTGGACAACACCGTTCCCACCAAGACCATATGGTGTTGCTCAAACAACAAACCCTGGATCAACCCTGAGATAAAAACACTTCTGAGAGAGAAGAAGAGGATCTTCAGGTCGGGGAACAGGGAGATGCTGAAGTCCGAACAGAGGGAGCTGAGGAGAAAGATCAGAGAAGGTAAGGACAGCTTCAGGAAGAAGATGGAGGACAAGCTGCAACAAAGTGACATCAGCGGGGTCTGGAGAAACCATAAAACCATCTCTGGGCTCCAGAATACCTCCCCCCAGGCCACGGGGGGGGGGGCAGGGAGTGGGCGAACAATCTGAATCTGTTTTTCAATAGGTTTGACCAACCGCCCTCCCCCCTGACTGCACAACAACCACTGCTGCCTCTGAAGACATCAAGTCCTGCTGCCCACTCCCCACTCCCAACACACAGCCCCCCAACCTGACCCTCACTAAGACCCAGGTGAGGACGGAGCTGAGGAAGATCAAGGCGAGGAAGGCGTCGGGACCGGACGGCATCAGCGCAAAGCTCCTCAAGTCCTGTGCAGACCAGCTGTGTACGATTGTGGAGTACATCTTCAAGCTGAGCCTGAAGCTGGGGAGGGTACCACAGTTGTGGAAAACATCTTGTGTGGTACCTGTACCAAAGACTTCCCAGCCCAAAGATCTGAACAGCTACAGACCAGTGGCCCTGACGTCCCACATGATGAAGACCCTGGAGAGACTGCTCCTTGCTCACCTCCGCCCCCTGGTGGGACCAGCGATGGATCCACTCCAGTTCGCCTACCAGCATGGCATTGGGGTGGAGGATGCAGTGATCTTCCTCCTTCACCGTTCTCTGTCCCACCTGGAGAAGCCCGGGAATGCGGTGAGGATCATGTTCTTTGACTTCTCCAGTGCTTTCAACACCATCCAAATGATGATCCTGAAGGACAAGCTGCTGTGCGCAGGGGTGGACCAGCACCTGTCATCATGGATCCTGGACTACCTTACAAACCGGACTCAGTTTGAGAGATCCCGGGACTGTGTGTCCGACACGATCATCGGTAGCACGGAGGCCCCCCAGGGAACGGTTTTGGCTCCCTTCCTGTTCACCCTTTATACTGCGGACTTCTCACACAACACAACACACTGCCATCTACAAAAGTTCTCAGACGACTCTGTGATCGTTGGCCTCATCTCCAACGGAGATGAAGCTGAGTACAGAGGGCTTATCCAGGACTTTGTGGACTGGTGCCATCGGAACTACCTCCAGATCAACGCGAGGAAAACTAAGGAGCTGGCGGTGGACTGCCGCAGGCAAGGACAACCCCTCACAGCACCAGTAAATATACAGGGAACAGACATCGAGATGGTGACATCCTACAAGTACCTGGGTGTTCATCTGAACAATAAACTTGACTGGTCACACAATACTGACGCACTCTACAAGAAGGGACAGCGCAGGCTGTTCCTAGTGAGGAGACTCAGGTCTTTTGGTGTACAAGGGGCACTGCTGAAGTCATTCTATGACACGGTGGTGGCATCAGCCATCACTTTTGGAGTGGTCTGCTGGGGCAGTGGCATTACAGCAGCCGATAGGAAGAGACTGAACAAACTGATCAAGAAAGCTAGCTCTGTCCTGGGGCAGCGCCTTGATCCGGTGGAGGAGATAGGAGAGAGAAGGATGGTGGCTAAACTGTCATCTCTGCTGGAGTCCGAGTTCCACCCTATGCAAGACACACTGAATGCACTGAGGAGCTGATTTAGCAGCAGACTACATCATTCTAGGTGCACAACCAAGAGGTTTCGCAGGTCCTTCCTACCTACGGCTGTCAGACTGTACAACCTAAGCAGGGCTGCTCGCAGAGATAGCAAAAAGACATGACAACCTAATAGTATTGAATGCAAAAGACGCAATAGACTTACACAATGGTCCCCTCCGGTATACAACTAGGAAAATACCGGTCGCTATGGAGGGTGAGAATATGTATGGGAACATAATCATACCATGTAGGATAACTAAGTAGACGGTTGTGCTGTTTCATTCCATCTAGCTACAATGCTCCGCACTGTGTGTCTATATATATATATATATATTTATATTTATATGTACATATGTATACTCGCTGCTCTTGTTTTTTTCTTGCCTTCTGATTGTTGCTCTGAGTGTTGCTATCCCTGTGCTGTTGCAATCCTGGAATTTCCCCATTGTGGGACTAATAAAGGCTTATCTTATCTTAAATGTGCTGCCCAGTGTCAGACAGCTTGGTCTCAGTCGCAGGTCATGGGTCTTGCAACAGGATAATGACCCAAAACACACAGCTAAAAACACCCAAGAATGGCTAAGAGCGAAACATTGGACTATTCTAAAGTGGCCTTCTATGAGCCCTGATCTAAATCCTATTGAACATCTGTGGAAGGAGCTGAAACATGCCGTCTGGAGAAGGCACCCTTCAAACCTGAGACAACTGGAGCAGTTTGCTCATGAGGAGTGGGCCAAAATACCTGCTGAGAGGTGCAGAAGTCTCATTGACAGTTACAGAAATCGTTTGATTGCAGTGATTGCCTCAAAAGGTTGTGCAACAAAACATTAAGTTAAGGGTACCATCATTTTTGTCCAGGCCTGTTTCATGAGTTTGTTTTTTAAAGTAATTCTGTTGAACCACAATTCAAAAGCATTGTCTGATTTTCATTGGTTAATTTTCATAGAATTTTTATTTATTACCACTTTTGTCAGATTCAAGTTATTTCTGTGACCATTGTGGGTTTTTCTTTCATTAACAGAGGGGTACCAACAATTTTGTCCATGTCTGTTTATAAGATCAACCAGCTAAATTTGGTTATGTTATTTGTACTTAACAAATTTACTCTCAGCTTACATATTGCACCTTTGTCCACCTAATAAAATCTACCTAATTTTACTAAATTCTAATTTGTCAACCGGTCCCACACAAATTAATTTAGCAGACCTAGTGTATTTTTGTCATCTTCTTTATTTAGTCAGGGGTGACTGTGGCGCAGGTGTAGTGTGACCGACTACTGATCGGAGGGTCATGGGTTCGATTCCCACTCTGTCTGCAGTCTGCATGTCGAAGTGCCTTTGAGCAAGGCACTGAACCCCCAGTTGCTCCTGGTGGCCAGGCTAGCACCTGTGTGTGTATGGCAGCGCTGCCGCCATCAGTGTGTGAATGGGTGGATAGCAGGATCTGTAAAGTGTTTTGGTCATCCAGAGATGAGAAAAAACGCTATATAAGCGAACACCATTTACCATTTTTTACCATTTATGAACACATCAATAATGTGCAGCTGCTTTCTCTTCTACTTCATTGTTGTTTCATGGCAGCTTGAGTTTCATTACTGCAACCCTCTGGATACAAGTGGTATCTTTAGTCTTATTGACTTAACTTGAAAGGTTTGTGATCAAACAACACATTAATATTTAGTAATCATTAGAAAAAAATTACATCAACTTTATTAGAAAAATACATTTTAAGTTTGAAAACATGTATATTTTAGGTTAAATTAAACAGAATCATGAAAGTAAAATGAATGATAACCCTAGTTCATTTTTTTTATTGCAGCAACTGGAGAATTTGCCCAGAGGTAATGGAGTCTCTTATTATTATATTATTAAATGCAGATCCTGATGAACCACTAAATAAACTTGCTGATACCACAACCAGTGTTGGGAGAAATGTGTTAATGCCACTACTTTTGCAGTAATGTGCTGTGTAACGAAATTACTGTTTAAAATTCAGTAATGCTTTACAGTTACTGAAATTTGATCAGACGCATTACTCGCGTTACTCATTTTATTAATATGAATAGATATTTTTAGCGCAAATAAATACAAACTGACCCTACGTAGCTAACGCAGCCGTCAGTCAACATGTTGCAAAGAGCCTCTTCACTGCTGCTGCAAGCAGCCACAAATGGAGCTTGCTCCTGCTGGGAAAAGATGAAGCCACTTTGTTTTTGTTTTGTTTGTCGCAGTTAAGGACAAAAGCATATTGGTGGGCTGTGTGAGACTGACTGCAATCTTCAGAAGCCCCTGAACAGCAACAAGATCAAAGCTAGTGCTATGCTAAGCTAGCACCGTGTTATTAGTGGATTTACGCTATCTGAACAGCCACGGCTGGATTTCAAGCACAGGTATGCATCTAGACCAGGGGCGTCAAACTCATTCCATGGAGGGACAAGACCCTGCAGGTTTTACCTCCACCCAGTGCCTTCAACAGGTGCTTTCACTGAATGTCTTCCTACTGATTGCTGATCAGTGAAAACACCTGCTGAAGATACTGGGTGGAAGTAAAACATGCAGGGTCTTGGCCCTCCATGGAATGAGTGTGACATCTCTGATCTAGACAGTTTGTGACCCAGCAAGAATTAAACCAACTGATTGCCAGATACGTTGTTACAGAGTGAAGATGTGATAACAGTCATTTCCCATCAGACAGCTGAGACTGTGATCCACCAAAGTTAAAACACATTTACTTGCTACCTGGATAGATTATTCAAAAATGGATTTTGATCTACAAAAGGAATTTACAGGAATGGATCATGTCTCTGTCACAGCAGACATTTGGACTGTGGATAATGGACATTTTCTTTGGATCACTGCACATCGGATTAAATCTGTAATATTAAAGGTAAAAAAAATTGACAGCTTTATGCAGTGTTGCCAACTCACTCTTTTGGAGTGATTCTCACTCTTTCCCTCGCTCTCCCTACACAAACCCTATTTCTCACTCCAAAATGAGGACATTACTGGGTACATAATCATGCCATGTAGGATAACTATGTAGACGGTTATGCTGTTTCATTCCATCTAGCTGCAATGCTCCGCACTGTGTGTGTTTATTTGTATATTTATATATTTATTCCATCTAGTGACAATGCTCCACACTGTGTGTTTATATATTTACATATTTATTCCATCTAGCTACGGTGCTCCGCACTGTGTGTGTTTATATATTTACATATTTATTCCATCTTTCTACAATGCTCCACACTGTGTGTGTGTTTATATGTTCATATATTTAGTCCATCTAGCTACAATGCTCCGCACTGTGTGTTTATATATCTATATATTTATTCCATCTAGCTGCAATGCTCCGCATCGTGTGTCTATATATTTATGTTTATATGTACATATGTATACTCGCTGCTCTTGTTTTTTTCTTGCCTTCTGATTGTTGCTCTGAGTGTTGCTATCCCTGTGCTGTTGCAATCCTGGAATTTCCCCCATTGTGGGACTAATAAAGGCTTATCTTATGTTGATTTTCTTCAATTTTTCCCACAGTCAGAGCTCTCAAGGCAGGATAAAGCAGACTGAACATGTTCTAAAAGTTCTGTCTAAAACTGTCTGTTCCCAGCCTGACATTAATAAGCCCCTAATGTAATCCATTAATTATCTTGCAATGTGTGCAAGATGATTTAAGCATGCATTTAAAAGTAACACAAAAGTTACTTTTCCAAGTAACTAGTTACTTTAATCATGTAGTAATTGGTAAATAACTCAGTTGCTTTTGAAAAGAAGTAACTAGTAACTGTAACTAGTTAGTTTTTTTGGCAACTTGCCCAACACTGACCACAACTGCCCAGCTGAAACTGAGTCCCATCTAGTGATGGCCAGATGAGGCTTTCTTGAAGGCTTGAGGCTTTTCATCAAAATGGTTCATATAGACCAGGGGTGTCAAACTCATTCCATGGAGGGCCAAGACCCTGTATGTTTTACCTCCATCCAGTGTCTTCAACAGGTAAATTCACTGAATTTCTTCCTATTGATTGCTGATCATTGAAAACACCTGCTGAAACCACTGGGTTGGAGGTAAAACATGAAGGATCTTGGCCCTCCACGGAATGAGTTTGACACTCCTGATAGTACGAAGCCTCATGTGAAACTTCATTTGCTCTACTAGGCCATCTAGTGGACAAAAAGTATACAACATGCAGATATTTACAAAGAAATTATTGGTTTAGTGTGTATTTTTCCATTTTAATAAATGCACTGTCTTTTAAGAAATATCAACAATCACAAGGGAAAAAAGAAAAAAACTGGGGTGACTACAGTGAATGTGCTTGTGCTGCTTATCCATTTTTATTAAGAAATAATAACTTTTCAACAGTCTTTGGACTAAGGTGATTTTTTTTAGATTACTTCACCAGCTTTGGAGAATACTCTCTCAGAGCACAGAGGATGCAGGTGTGCAAAGGAAGGCTACTGCAAGTTTGTACAGTGTAGGATAGACATGTTTCTGTCTCTCCCAGTATCTTCACCTCTGTCCTTATTCTCATGCAGGGCACAACAGTCCCTCAGCATAATGATGCGTTATTGTTGTATCCAAGCTCTTTGAAACACAACAGACACTTCACCTTGCAAATAAAAAATTACAAGAACGGCCCAGATGGAACTTAAACCCCAGCCTCCCTGTTGGGGCGCAGATGATGTACCTCGAGGCTACCACTCCAGTTACAATAAATATCCACTACTTGTGAAAAATGCACCAATGGGAGAAATGAGATCAAAATGTTCCCAAACCGGAGAAGTCCGTGTTTTTGGTGCTGCCTCCATCTGAAAATTGGCTGTGACAAATCCCATACACAGTCAAAGACCGACAACACAAAACATGAGGGACAGGGATTTCCATCGTGTATCGCTCCTCACTTTATTTCATGTTGCATGCAAAATCATGAACAGCTTCCAAATCCAGTTATGTGGTACGACTGGCCCATGAGACTAACAATGTCATCACATACGTCAGTAAAACACGCCTCGATACACGCTTCACCAAATATTTCCTGGGGATGCTCAGAGCACGCTCTGAAGATCCAGAGCTGGCTGTCCCGTTACTAGTCCTGTTTCTTCTTTGTGGAAACAGACATACCCACAATGTCACACGAAGCTAGCTGGGCTAACAGTGAAACGGCACAGAACGATCAAAATGTGAAACATGAACTTTATAAAGAAAAAATGATCCGCCAATTTCTAGATGTTGACAAGCTGTTTTTATCCTAAAGTGAAAGACTGTAATATACTTAAATGCACTCTAATGCACGTAAAATACACAGATACCTGTGACTTAATGTTTTGTGCCTTTGTAGATTCACTGTGATGTACAAGTTGAAATGCACATATAGTATGTAAATGATTAGCTGAGGCATAATATTGTTGAAATTGTGCTTGTTTTACTTTTTAAAAATTCAGGTTGTTCAAAATATGTTTTGAAAAACAATGGTTTATTAAATGTAAACATTTCATGATATACTTCTTTGCACTAAAACAAAGAAACAAATTTGGAGTAGTCAATATTTGCGTTATTATTTTATTGGTCCTGACCAGTTTAGATTAAACTGGGTTGAATGTGGCCCCAGAACTAAAATGAGTTTGACACCCCTGTGCTAAGCAATTTTTTTTATTATAAATAAATATATTTTTTATAAATATAAATGTTTAAGATGACGTCTGATGAGGAATAACCTGTGTACTGTTGGTACTCTACTGTGTTTAAACATTACATGAGAGCGATAAAGAAGAACTCTGCCTCGGAGCGTCACTGCTCCATTGCTTCTCATTAAGAAATGGAGCAGGTTTTCACTAGTCGACCATTGAGATGATCTCACTGAACAAACAAAAAAACCTGCACAACGTGAAGTTTAAATTCAGAGTGAACCCATCAGTGAGAGCACATCTGATTCCAGCTGAAGACGTCACACTTCACAATTTCTCCAAACTGCTGATAGGTGCCCTGCTTCTCTTAACTCTCAAAACGTTTCAGGCTGACAGCCTTTGATTGCATTTTTAAAGTTCTGTGTTTTCTTTTAGAAAAATGAAGGTCCAGCTTGTGTTGTTGTTGTTTGCCAACGTGGCTGTGATCAGTGCGGTACATCCAAAAATGGCTTCACACACTGAAGGTAAGCTGGAATAATATGAAATGCATGTCAGAGTGTGGCGAGTACACCACCCATCTGGTTCTCTCTGGAGATTTAATCTTAACGGACATTTAGACTAAACTGACAGCTGTTGGAGCAACATGTTCCTTAACAATGGTTCCAACTTTTTTGCTTGGATTTTTTACTAACTGCAGCCAGTCTTGAAGAGGTTCGAGTTGATGAGCCCATACCTGAAGCTACTTTAGCTGAGAAGGACGCAGCGATACAACATCAGTGTGGAGGTGGTTTAATGAGGAGGAGACCCTCCTCAATGTAGCATAAAGGTTAGTAAATTTTGGCCATGATTTAGATCTGGTGATTTGTGTACTTTATATTCATGTGCATGTTGCTTTTTTCCCCTCTGCAGCTCTGCAGTTTTCTTCACCTTCGCCATGCTGAAGATGACATCAGCAGCTTTGCAGCTTTACAATTCATGGAGTTTTTGTGCTAAAGTGCTTTGGTATTTTTGGTCTCCCTCTCTTTATTTTTTCACAAAATAAGGCAGCAACCAGACAATTTCACAGTAAATTATTTTGAAATTAAATGCAAAAACAAATGCTCTTAAAATACTGTAAATGTTCAACTGATACCAAAATATAGTCTTAAACAAATAATAATCAGTGACGTAACAGCGGGATGAAACTTCATACCCCAGTGTTTTAATATGTGACAAAAAGCTTCCTTGCAAACTGAATGTGTCATATCCAGGTCATTCATCCCGTCTTTGTTATAAAATCCATAAAAGTCCAGACATTTGATTTAAACTTTGATGCTGTAATTCTCAGCTTTTGTTTCCCCTGGTGCTGCTTGAAGACTGTTGCTCCCTTTGCCATCTTAACCCTTTAAATGCCAGTCTGATTACATGATCAACCCTCTTGCGTAAAAGGTCACAGATATGCATCTGTCACGTGTATGTATGAAAGTCTGTAAAAAACTCCCCAAAAATAATCCTTGATGTACTAACCATTTCACATGACTAGATAGCAGACATGCATAGCTTAAATTCTAGCAAAGTTTCACCATAGACAACTGGGCCCACATCAGCTAGATCCGGAGGCCAGTTTCAGAACGCAGAAGAAGAGAAGACAAGGCAAGTTTATTTGTATAGCACATTTTGTGTACAAGACAATTCAAGGTGCTTTACATAAAAAAAAACATTAAAGCATTAGAGCAAGTTGCAAAAGGAATCTATACATTAGAAGGCTTCCAATCTCCTTTCCTTTCATTTTTGACACATAAAAAAAAAAGGGACAATGTTTTGACTAATCCAAATAGCCTTAGGTTTTGTCAATCCCTTTAAAAGGAACTCCGATTATATTGGCATGTTAGCTCTATATGCTTTATTTTTATGTTACTAACATAACTATAATATAATTTTTTTTGAAAATAATTCCCAGTTTTATATATTTTTTAAAAAACTTTATTACGATTTTTGTTTACGTTGCAATGCATTCTGGGTAGTGACGTAGAATGGTTGCAGCCGTTTTTTCTGTCTTATACAAACCAAGAAGCGAAGCTACTAACTACTGCCATTTGTCAGTGAAAATGCCACATTGCGCGGCTTTTGGATGTAATTTCCAATCAAAGGGAAATAAAGAGAGCGGGGTGAGCCTCCATAGCTTTCCTAAAGAGGGAAAGTGGAGGAAAAAGTGGGGCGGCAGCGGCTCAGCAGGTAGAGCAGGTCGTCTAATAACTCAATGGTTGGCGGTTCGCATCACGCTCTCCCCAGATATCCTGCCGTTGTGTCCCTGGGCAAGACACTTCACCCGCATTGCCTCCAGTGCCCATAACACTGGGTATGAATGTGTAAAAATGTTTAAACGCTCGGTGGTGGCCGGAGAGGCTGTTGGCGTGGATTGGCAGCCACATTTCCCTCACTCTGAGTCTGTGATCATGTGCTGTAACGCATGCCTGATAAAGCTGACATATGTATTAATCACGCTGTGATAATAGCACAATATCGCTCAAAGCGCGTGCATGAGACATGTCTGTGATCACACGCTTGTGTTGACCGTTCCTGCCTTTCATCTCCTAACTGTGGTTTTGGGACGCAGGGGAGATGTATCTTCCTCCGCGGTTTAATTCCCGAGTAAATCTCACTCTTGTGGTACACAGAAGCACAGGCCGTTTTGCTGAAGCGTTGGGGCTTTATTTATATACCGCACTGTTGTCAGCAACAAATTCTACCTGCTCCGGTCGCCTCGCTCTTTCTATTTATCCGCACCAAATCACACACCGTTCGCCACACACACCAGGGAGGGGGGGGGGGCGCCTCGGATGCGCAAACGCCATCACTCACTCACGTCCACGCACCGAGCTGCTCCATCCAAACACACGCACCAGACACATCCCACAACACTTGATAGAGCTGACATATGTATTAATCACGCTATGATAAAGCACAATATCCGTGCGCTTTGCGCACCAGTGTGGCTGATGAAATAAGGGAACCCAGTGTTGAGGCACGGAATAAGTGCAGGCAGGACACGCGAACTGAAGTTTAAAAGGGTGGTTATTTCATCCTCCAGCACGAAGCTCACTCCAGCGCTGTGGAGCGAGCTCTTTTTTTTTTTTTGTTACTTATTTTGTACCCATAGGTAGATTTGTTTTGCAGTCTGGTGACAAGCCACCAGCTGCCAGTCGCTGCGTGCACAAGCGCCCCTTAAAGGTGAACTGAAGTGAACGGCATTGAACGGCACTGGGTGATAGTACATACAATTATAAAGATAATTTATCATTGCCACCCCCTCCACCAATCCCGGAATCTTGGAGAAAATCGCGATTTTAAATTTCCCGCCCTGAAAAATCCTACGAATCCGCCAATTATCCGGAAGTGCAGCCGGAGTTCCGTGTGACGTCACGAATGGGACCCAGTCCTCATGTTTACCATTGCGAGCACGTTGACACTGGTTGTTTTTGGTGCATTTTGTCGTGATAGTCGACTACAAAACACTTCCAACACCTGGGAAGATCAGTTCAGTGGCCAAGGAAAGCTGTCATGGCGACGAAAGAAAAGAAAGGGGGAGGAAAAGCGACCGGGAAGCGATGCGTTTCTAGATATAGATATTATTTATAAATAGCACAGTCAAATGCAGAGGCCAGTTCTGTTCATGTGTATTGCCACTATAGTCTGTAGAAGTATTGTAATACATAGCCCATGGTCATGGAACCTGTCCTGAATACACGTGTTAACCCTACGCCACGGATGTGTCTATTCAATGCCAAGTTTTTTGGGCTGCACGGTGGCGCAGTGGTTTAGCACTGTGGCAGCACAGTTTACCCTCGGCCAGGGGATCGCGGGGATCATGAGACCGTGGGCTCGATCCCAGCCCCCGACCAACAGTGAGCTGTGTGGAGTTTGCATGTTCTCCCCGTGTTGCGTGGGTTTACTCCGGGATTTCTCCGGTTTCCTCCCGCATACCAAAAACATGTAGGTTTAGCTCGTGCACGCAGCGACCAGCAGCCTGTGGCTTGTCACCAGACTGCAAACCAAATCTACCTACGGCTACAAATAAGTGTGTACACGGCCAGGCTATTGTACAGTCCTAGCTCTATGTATAAATAATAAGTTGGAAAAATGCTGATGGTTTTTTTTTTCCTTTCTTTTTTATTGTTAATTTTCCTTATCCTGACACCCCAAACATGCCAAAGTAGAGAAGTAAAGACTCACCATTCTGTATTCAATAAGCGACTCTCCTCCCCATCACTGCTGCGGTCTGACTCTGAGTCGGTGCCGGAATCCCCCGAAAATTCTGGCTCGAATCTGTACGGTTCGATGCCTCCCTCGCTCTCTTCCTGTTCACTTGACACTCCTGCATCCTCCTCTGTCTCGTCACCGATCCTGAATGCCTCTTCACTCTGAAAACTCTGGTGTTCTTGACTGCTGGAACTGCTATCATCTGCCATTGTTGTTTTGATAAGGGTCACACTCGTGACGTCACGCAGCGTCGTCTGCACTACTTCCGGTTTGTTTGGCACTGCCAGCCAGATGCAAAAGTTTATCGGCTTATAGCTTGGCCATCGCACGGCCTAAAAATTTCTTTAATGTGTTGAAAAATACAATAGGTAATAAGGAATTAATCTGCTATTCTACTTTTTGCGCAAAAAGGTGGTTTCAGTTCACCTTTAACTCCCTAACCTGCAAGTTTTTGACATGTGGGAGGAAACTGGAGAAATCCTGGAGTAAACTCACGCAAACACGGGGAGAACAAGCAAACTCCACACAGATCACTGTTGGCCGGGGGCAGGGATTGAACCCACGATCTCCGCGATCCCCCGGCCGAGGGTAAACTGTGCTGCCCACTGCGCACTGTGGTTAGTACAAAATAAGTAACAAAAAAAAAAAGGGCTCGCTCCACAGCGCTGGAGTATGAAATAAACACCCTTTTAAACTTCAGTTCGTGTGTCCTGCCTGCAATTATTCCGTGCCTCCACACTGGGTTCCCTTATTTCATCCGCCACACTGGTGCGCAAAGAGCGATATTGTGCTATTATCACAGCGTGATTAATACATATGTCAGCTTTATCAGGCATGCGCTACAGCGCATGATCACAGACTCAGAGTGAGGGAAATGTGGCTGCCAATCCACGCCAACAGTCTCTCCGGCCACCACCGAGCGTTTAAACATTTTTACACATTCATACCCAGTGTTATGGGCACTGGAGGCAATGCAGGTGAAGTGTCTTGCTCAGGGACGCAATGGCAGGATATCTGGGGAGAGTGTGATGCGAACCGCCAACCATCGGGTTATTAGACGACCTGCTCTACCTGCTGAGCCGCTGCCGCCCCACTTTTTCCTCCACTTTCCCTCTTTAGGAAAGCTATGGAGGCTTACGCCGCTCTCTTTATTTCCCTTTGATTGGAAATTACATCTAAAAGCCGCGCAATGTGGCATTTTCACTGACAAATGGCAGTAGTTCATAGCTTCGCTTCTTGGCTTGTATAAGACAGAAAAAACGGCTGCAACCATTCTACGTCACTACCCAGAATGCATTGCGACGTAAACAATAATGGCGATTTACATCGTAATAAAGTTTTTTAAAAATATATAAAACTGGGAATTATTTTCAAAAAAATTATATTATAGTTATGTTAGTAACATAAAAATAAAGCATATAGAGCTAACATGCCAATATAATCGGAGTTCCTTTTAAAGCGCTTCAAACTCCTATTATCAGGGGGGCCTCTAATCCACTCCTTTTGTTCTATGGGGGGGGGGGGGTCAAGCCCTCCCTTGAAGTTTACACATATATTTTACAAAACAAGAATTTAAAAGCAAACTATAAAGTAAATTAAAGAGAAACAAAACCATGCTGATGCTTTCTGGGAGTTTGTTCCATATGTGACGGGCATAAAAACTAAACGCTGTCTCACCATGTTTGGTTCTAACTCTGGGTACAGATAGTAGGCCTGACCCTGATGATCTGAGGGCTCTGGGTGGTTCATGAGGGACCAGTAGATCTGAAATGTATTTTGGCCCTAAACCATTCAGAGCTTTAAAAACCAACAGCAGTATTTTGAAATCAATTCTTAGACATACAGGAAGCCATTGTAAAGACCCGAGGACTGGAGTTACAAGATCTACTTTCTTGGTCTTAGTGAGGACTCAAGCAGCAGCGTTCTGAACCAACTGCAGCTGTCTGATGGACTTTTTAGGGAGACCTGTGAGGACAGCATTACAGTAGTCCAGTTTACTGAAGATAAATGCATGGACAAGTTTTTCTAGATCCTGCTGAGACAACAGACCTTTAATCCTCGCTATGTTCTTAAGTTATAATAGGCTGATTTCACTACTGTCTTAATGTGGCTGTTAAAATTCAGGTTTGAGTCCAGAACCACACCCAGATTTCTGGCTTGGCTGTTGGTTTTCAGCATCATTGATTGAAGCTGAGTACTAACTTTGAGTCTTTCTTCTTTGGCTGCAAAAGACGGGATGATTGCGCAATGTATTTCAACACTGAGGAATCACTTGCTCTGAATTTTGCCGACTGTGATTATAAAAGGGATTATTTAACTTCTGAGTACAATTCTGAAGGGTAATGTTTACCTTCTGTGACAGCGCAAGATGGACTGGTGCATGGCCACCTTGCATCCATGGCTGACCAAGCAGAATGTTGCAGAGAGCGCATTATTACCGGTTCAGCAGCGTTGACTAACCAAAATCGAGGTGGAATAAATCAGAAGATAAAATGTGTGAGTTTCTGGATGTGGGACAGAAAGTGAAAATGACCGACAGATGTCAAAATAAGGGGCCAGGATGAGCACACGGACGCATGGCAACGCATGACGCGGGGTACCACTGATGTTTTTATCAGTTTGTTTACATTCTACTGATTTTCTGGTTCATTTATTTTGAGGATTAGATTAAAAAAAAAAAATCCTCGATGTAAATATGTCCAAAGTCCAGCTTGACTGAAAGTTATATAATCCAAAATGGGAGCCGTCACATTATGTAAATTAGATGAGGAAATTTACTCCCATCATGAACTTTGGATCATATTCTACATTTTTCTCATTTACTGTCATGTGAAAAAATTAGGACACCCTGTATAAGCCTGTGTGTGTGTTTTTTAACATACAGTGGTGTGAAAGTGTTTGCCCACTTCCTGGTTTCTTCAAATAAATTTAAAGAATAGACAAAGATAACACAAGTAAACACAAAATGCAGTTAAGTGAAGGTGTTTATTATTAAGGGTAAAAAAAATCCAAACCTACATGGCCCTGTGTGAAAAAGTGCCCCCCCCCCCCAAAAAAAGCATAAATTAACTGTGGTTTATCACATCTTTGGAAAGTTGAGTTCAATTTCTCTAGCCACACCCAGGCCTGATTACTGCCACACTTGTTCTCAATCAAGAAATTACTTAAATAGGTCCTGCCTGACAAAGTGAAGTAAACCAAAACATCCTCAAAAGCTAGACATCATGCTGTGATCCAAAGAAATTCAGGAACAAATGATAAACAAAGTCAATGAAATCTATAAGTCTGGAAAAGGTTATAAAGCCATTTCTAAAGCTTTGGGACTCCAGTGAACCACAGTGAGAGCCATTATCCACAAATGGCGAAAACATGGAACAGTGGTGAACCTTCCCAGGAGTGGCCGGCCCACCAAAATTACCACAAGAGTGCAGCGATGACTCATCAAAGAGGTCACAAAGACCCCACAACAACATCCAAAGAACTGCAGGGCTCACTTGCCTCAGTTCAGGTCAGTGTTCATGACTCCACCATAAGAAAGAGACTGGGCAAAAATGGCCTGCATGGCAGAGTTCCAGGACAAAAACCACTGCTGACCAAAAACAACATAAAGGCTTGTCTCAGTTTTGCCAGAAAACATCTTGATAATGCCCAAGACTTTAGGGAAAATACTCTGTGGACTGATGAGACAAAAGTTGAACTTTTTGGAAGGTGTGTGTCCCATTACATCTGGCATAAAAGTAACACAGCATTTCAGAAAATGAACATCATACCAACAGTAAAATATGGTGGTGGCAGTGTGATGGTCTGGGGCTGTTTTGCTACTTCAGGACCTGAAAGACTTGCTCTTGTAAATGGAACCATGAATTCTGCTGGCTACCAAAAAATCCTGAAGGAGAATGTCCAGCCATCTGTTTGTGACCTCAAGCTTGGGTTCTGCAGCAGGACAATGATCCAAAACACACCAGCAAGTCCACATCTGAATGGCTTAAGAAAAACAAAATGAAGACTTTGGAGTGGCCTAGACATAGTCTGCTGCTAAGAGTGGCCCAACCAGTTATTAGGTTTAGGGGGCAATCACTTTTTCACACAGGGCCATGAAGATTTGGATTTTTTTCCCCCCTTAATAATAAACACCATTTAAAAACTGCATTTTGTGTTAACTTGTATTATCTTTGTCTAATATTTAAATTTGTTTAAACATGATTGCAACAACAACTGCAATCAAGCGTTTGCGATAACTGGCAGTCTGTAACAGCGCTGTGGAGGAATTTTGGCTGACTCATCTTTGCAGCATTGTTGTAATTCAGCCACACTGGAGGGTTTTCGAGCATGAACCGCCTTTTTAAGGTCATGCCACAGCATCTCAATCAGATTCAGGTCAGGGCTTTGACTAGGCCACTCCAAAGTCTTCATTTAGTTTTTCTAAACAGCCCCAGACCATCACACTACCACCACCATATTTTACTGTTGGTATGCTGTTCCTTTTCTGAAATGCTGTGTTACTCTTATGCCGGATGTAATGGGACACACACTTTCCAGAAAGTTCAACTTTTGTCTCGTCAGTCCACAGAGTATTTTCCCAAAGGTTTTGAGGATCATCAAGATGTTTTCTGGCAAAACTGAGATGAACCTTTATGTTCTTTTAGCTCAGCAGTGGCTCTCGTCTTGGAACTCTGCCATGAAGGCCATTTTTGCCCAGTTTCTTTCTTATGGTGGAGTCCTGAACACTGACCTGATCTGAGGCAAGCAAGGCCTGCAGTTGTTTGAATGTTGTTGTGGGGTCTTTGTGACCTCTTGGATGAGTCGTTGCTGTGTTCTTGGGGTAATTTTGGTCGACCGGCCACTCCTGGGAAGGTTCACCACTGTTCCATGTTTTCGCCATTTGTGGATAATGGCTCTCACTGTGGTTCGCCGGAGTCCCAAAACTTTAGAAATGGCTTCATAACCTTTTCCAGACTGACAGATCTCAACTGCTTTTTTTCTCATTTGTTCCTGAATTTCTCTGGATCACAGCATTATGTCTCGCTTTGGAGGATGTTTTGGTCTACTTCACTTTGTCAGGCAGGTTCTATTCAAGTGATTTCTTGATTGAGAACAGGTGTGGTAGTAATCAGGCCTGGTTGTGGCTAGAAAAATTGAACTCAGCTTTCCAAAGATGTGATAAACCACAGTTAATTTATGTTTTAATAGGGGGGGGGCAATCACTTTTTCACACAAGGCCATACAGGTTTGGATTTTTTTTACCCTTAGTAATAAACACCTTCATTTAAAAACTGCATTTTGTGATTACTTGTGTTATCTATAATTTCCCAGTTTGGAATCAATAAAGTACATCTATCTTTGTCTAATATTTAAACCTGTTTGATGATCTGAAACATTTTAAGTGTGATAAACAAAAAAAAATGAGAAATCAGGAAGGGGGCAAACATTCTTTCACACCACTGTGTGTGTGTGTGTGTGTGTGTACATACATACTGTGTATATATATATATATATATATATATATACTGTATATATACACACAAACACACATGCACGCACGCGCGCGTGCACACACACACACACACACACAGTGGATATAAAAAGTCTACACACCCCTGTTCAAATGCCAGGTTTTTGTGATGTAAAAAACGAGACCAAGATAAATCATTTCAGAACTTCTTCCACCATTAATGTGACATATAACCTGTACAACCAAACTGAAAATTAATTAATTACAATAACCTGGTTGCATAAATATGTACACCCTTAAACTAATACTTTGTTGCAGCACCTTTAGCTTTTATTACAGCACTCAGTGTTTTGGGGTAGGAGTCTATCAGCTTGGCACATCTTGATGTGGCAATATTTGCCCATTCTTCTTTGCAAAAACACTGGAGTGGTAGCCTAGATGGCAGTATCCGTCCCGCAACCGGGAGGCCTGGGTTCAAATACCGGACGCGTCATACCAAAGACCAGGTAAAAATGGTACTTTCCGCCATCTAGCTTGGTGCTCCGCATAATAGAACGGGGAAAGCAAAGTTAACACACAGAGCTACCAGAGGACTGACTCCCCACTGCAGCTTTCACTACTTACAGTAGCTGTGTGGAAAGGGTCATGAAAAAGAGATAGGCGCTGCCCTATGCCATTGGCATGGGAATAACTTTAACTCTTTGCAAAAATGCTCCAAATCTGTCAGATTGCGAGGACATTTCCTGTGCACAGCCCTCTCCAGATCACCCCATAGATGTTCGATCGGATTCAGGTCTGGACACTGGCTGGGTCATTCCAAAACCTTAATCTTCTTGTAGACTTTTTATATCCACTGTGTATCATATACAGTATATAATAATGTATAATACTATATAATACTGTGTGTATGTGTATATATACACTACCGTTCAAAAGTTTGGGGTCACTTAGAAATTTCCTTATTTTTGAAAGAAAAACACTGTTTGTTTCAATGAAGATAACTTTAAACTAATCAGAAATACACTCTAATATCTAATATACATTGCTAATGTGGTAAATGACTATTCTAGCTGCAAATGTCTGGTTTTTGGTGCAATATCTACATAGGTGTATAGAGGCCCATTTCCAGCAACTATCACTGCAGTGTTCTAATGGTACAATGTGTTTGCTCATTGCGTCAGAAGGCTAATGGATGATTAGAAAACCCTTGTGCAATCATGTTTGCACAACTGAAAACAGTTTAGCTGGTTAGAGAAGCTATGAAACTGACCTTCCTTTGAGCAGGTTGAGTATCTGGAAAAAAATATTCTTTCAAATACAAATTATTATTTCTAACCTTGTCAATGTCTTGACTATATTTTCTATTCATTTTACAACTCATGGTGGTAAATAAGTGTGACTTTTCATGGAAAACACAAAATAATTGTCTGGGTGACCCCAAACTTTTGAACGGTAGTGTATATATATGTATTATACGTATATATACAGTGGGGTAAAAAAGTATAGTCAGCCACCAATTGTGCAAGTTCTCCCACTTAAAAGATGAGAGAGGTCTCCAGTTTTCATCATAGGTATACCTCAACTATGAGAGACAAAATAAGAAAAAAAAATCCAGAAAATAACATTGAAGGATTTTTAATGAATTAATTGGTAAATTCCTCGGTAAAATAAGTATTTGGTCAATAACAAAAGTTCATCTCAATACTTTGTTATATACCCTTTGTTGGCAATGACAGAGGTCAAACGTTTTCTGTAAGTTTTCACAAGGTTTCCACACACTGTTGCTGGCATTTTGGCCCATTCCTCCATGCAGATCTCCTCTAGAGCAGTGATGTTTTGGGGCTGTCGCTGGGCAACACAGACTTTCAACTCCCTCCAAAGATTTTCTATGGGGTTGAGATCTGGAGACTGGCTAGGCCACTCCAGGACCTTGAAATGCTTCTTACGAAGCCACTCCTTCGTTGCCTGGGCGGTGTGTTTGGGATCATTGTCATGCTGAAAGACCCAGCCACGTTTCATCTTCAATGCCCTTGCTGGTGGAAGGAGGTTTTCACTCAAAATCTCACGATACATGGCCCCATTCATTCTTTCCTTTACACGGATCAGTCGTCCTGGTCCCTTTGCAGAAAAAAACAGCCCCAAAGTATGATGTTTCCACCCCCATGCTTCACAGTAGGTATGGTGTTCTTTCTCCTCCAAACACGACAAGTTGAGTTTTTACCAAAAAGTTCTATTTTGGTTTCATCTGACCATATGACATTCTCCCAATCCTCTTCTGGATCATCCAAATGCTCTCTAGCAAACTTCAGACGGGCCTGGACATGTACTGGCTTAAGCAGGGGGCACGTCTGGCACTGCAGGATGCGAGTCCCTGGCGGCGTAGTGTGTTTCTGATGTAGCCTTTGTTACTTTAGTCCCAGCTCTCTGCAGGTCATTCACTAGGTCCCCCCATGTGGTTCTGGGATTTTTGCTCACCGTTCTCGTGATAATTTTGACCCCATGGGGTGAGATCTTAAGTGGAGCCCCAGATCGAGGGAGATTATCAGTGGTCTTGTATGTCTTCCATTTTCTAATAATTGCTCCCACAGTTGATTTCTTCACACCAAGCTGCTTACCTATTGCAGATTCAGTCTTCCCAGCCTGGTGCAGGTCTACAATTTTGTTTCTGGTGTCCTTTGACAGCTCTTTGGTCTTGGCCATAGTGGAGTTTGGAGTCTGACTGTTTGAGGTTGTGGACAGGTGTCTTTTATACTGATAACGAGTTCAAACAGGTGCCATTAATACAGGTAACGAGTGGAGGACAGAGGAGCCTCTTAAAGAAGAAGTTACAGGTCTGTGAGAGCCAGAAATCTTGCTTGTTTGTAGGTGACCAAATACTTATTTTACTAAAGAATTTACCAATTAATTCATTAAAAATCCTTCAATGTGATTTTCTGGATTTTTTTTTCCTCATTTTGTCTCTCATAGTTGAGGTATACCTATGATGAAAATTGGAGACCTCTCTCATCTTTTAAGTGGGAGAACTTGCACAATTGGTGGCTGACTAAATACTTTTTTGCCCCACTGTATATATACACTACTGTTCAAAAGTTTGGGGTCACCTCAGACAATTTTGTGTTTTCCATGAAAAGTCACACTTTTATTTACCACCATGAGTTGTAAAATGAATAGAAAATATAGTCAAGACATTGACAAGGTTAGAAATAATGATTTGTATTTGAAATAATAATTTTTTCCAGATACTCAACCTGCTCAAAGGAAGGTCAGTTTTATAGCTTCTCTAACCAGCTAAACTGTTTTCAGCTGTGCTAACATGATTGCACAAGGGTTTTCTAATCATCCATTAGCCTTCTGATGCAATGAGCAAACACATTGTACCATTAGAACACTGGAGTGATAGTTGCTGGAAATGGGCCTCTATACACCTATGTAGATATTGCACCAAAAACCAGATATTTGCAGCTAGAATAGTCATTTACCACATTAGCAATGTATATTAGATATTAGAGTGTATTTCTGATTAGTTTAAAGTTATCTTCATTGAAAAAAACAGTGCTTTTCTTTCAAAAATAAGGAAATTTCTAAGTGACCCCAAACTTTTGAACGGTAGTGTATATATATATGGAAAAGCCATCTTTATTGTCATTCAAATCCAAACAGTCAATCATGTACAGTACAATGAAATTATGTTTCTCTTATCTACAATGTTAATCACGCACATATATAGAATCAGAGGGGTCGCTGCCATGCAAGGCACCGCAACAAATTTCCCCCCTCCATTCTAATAGTGCTGAGCACCAAGCTGGATGGCAGGAAGTTCCACTTTTATATGGTATTCGGCATGACCCGGCCAGGATTTGAACTCCTGCCTCCCAGGTGTGGGGCGGATGCTCTACCAATTGAGCCACCATTAAAAAAAATAAATAAATAAAAAAAAATATATATATATATATATATATATAAAAAATAAGAAAGATAGGCCTTTATTAGTCCCACAATGGGAAAATTCCAGAATTGCAGCAGCACAGGGATAGCAGCACTCAGAGCAATAATTAAAAAGATAATAATAACAAATGAATATACATATGTACACAGATATATACGCAGTGCGGGAGCATTTCAGCTAGGTGGTATAGACAGCATTACAGTCTGTTAAGTTACTCCACAGAATATGTACCCAGACAGTGTATTTCGCATTTGAATCAGCCGTGTTGTTACCCTAGTAATGATTGATATTGTCCTCGTTATATAATGAAGGGGACCATTTATTGTGCAGGTTTGTTACATTTTGTACATTCACTACGACCTCTACGAGTAGCCCTGGTTAGGTTATAAAGTCTGACAGCCGTAGGTAGGAAGGACCTGTGGAACCTCTCTGTCGCACACCTAGGATGGTACAGTCTACTGCTAAATGAGCTCCTCAGTGCATTCAGCGTGTCCTGCATGGGGTGGGACTCGGACTCCAGCAGAGATGACAGCTTAGCCACCATCCTCCTCTCTCCTATCTCCTACACTGGGTTGAGGTGCCGCCCCAGAACAGAGCTAGCTTTTTAGATCAGTCTGTTCAGTCTCTTCCTGTTGGCTGCTGTGATGCTACTGCCCCAGCAGACCACTCCAAATGTGATGGCTGATGCCACCACCGAATCGTAGAAGGTCTTCAGGAGTGTCCCTTGCACTCCAAAAGACTTGAGCCTCCTCAGGAGGAACAGCCTGCACTGCCCCTTCTTGTAGAGCATGTAGGTGTTGTGTGACCAGTCCAGTTTATTGTTCAGGTGAACACCCAGGTACTTGTAGGATGCCACCATCTCAATGTCTGTTCCCTGGATGTTTACCAGTGCTGTGGGGGTTGTCCTCGCCTGCAGCCATCCACCACCAGTTCCTTAGCTTTCCTCGCATTGATCTGGAGGCAGTTTCGTTGGCACCAGTCCACAAAGTCTCGGATAAGTCTTCTGTACTCCACGTGACCTCCATCAGAGATGAGGTCGATGATCGCAGAGTCGTCAGAGAATTTCTGTAGGTGACAGTGTGCTGTGTTGTGTTGTGTGAAAAGTCTGCAGTATAGAGGGTGAACAGGAAGGGAGCCAGAACCGTTTCCTGGGGGCCCCCGTACTGCAGATGATGGTGTCAGACACACAGTCCTGGGTTCTCACAAACTGTAGTTGGTTTATGAGGTAGTCTAGGACCCACAATGACAGGTGCTGGTCCACCCCTGTGCACAGTAGCTTGTGCTTCAGGATCACCAGTTGGATGGTGTTGAACGCACTGGAGAAATCAAAGAACATGATCCTCACAGTGCTCCCAGGCTTCTCCAGGTGGGACAGGGAACGGAGTAGGAGGAAGATCACTGCATCCTCCACGCCAGTGCCATGCTGGTAGGTGAACTGGAGTGGATCCATCGCTGGTCCCACCAGGGCGCGGAGGTGGGCAAGAAGCAGCCTCTCCAGGGTCTTCCTCAGGTGTGAAGTGAGGGCCACTGGTCTGTAGCTGTTCAGGTTCATGGGGTGAGGGGTCTTTGGTACAGGTACCACACAGGATGTTTTCCACAGTTGTGGTACCCTCCCCAGCTTCAGGCTCAGGTTGAAGATGTGCTCCACAATCACAAACAGCTGGTCTGCACAGGACTTAAGGAGCTTCGAGCTGATGCAGTCCGAACCCGAGGCCTTCCTTGTCGTGATCTTCCTCAGTTCCGTTCTCACCTGGGTCTTAGTGAGGGTCAGGTTGGGGCAGGGGGGCTGTGTGCTGGGAGTGGGGGGTGTTGGGGGGAGGCTGTGGACAGCGGGACTAGATGAAGGTGGAGGCAGTAGTGGTTGGTGGGCAGGCGGAGAAGAAGGCAGTTGTTCAAACCTGTTAAAAAACAGGTTCAGGTTCTTCACCCACTTCCTGCCCCTCGTGGCCTGGGAGGAGGTATTCTGGAGCCCAGAGATGGTTTTGAGGCTTCTCCAGACCCCGCTGATGTCACTCTGTTGCAGCTTGTCCTCCATCTTCTTCCTGTAGCTGTCCTTCCCGTCTCTGATCTTTCTCCTTAGCTCCCTCTGTACGGACTTCAGCTCCTCCTTGTTTCCCGACCTGAAGATCCTTTTCTTCTCTTTCAGCAGTGCCTTTATCTCAGGGTTGATCCATGGTTTGTAATTTGAGAAACACCATATGGTTTTGGTGGGTATGGTGTTGTCCACACAGAAGTTGATGTAGTCTGTGATGGTGTGAGTGAGGCCGTCGATGTCTTCACTATGTGGATCACAGAGCTGCTCCCATACAGTGGAGTCAAAACAATCCTTCAGAGCATCCATCACCTCCTCAGACCATATTTTCACTGTGTGGGTAATGGGAGGTTGTCTGTGTACTAGGGGTTTGTACACAGGCAGGAGGTGAATCAAATTGTGATCTGATCTCCCAAGAGGGGGGAGTGGTGATGAGGTGTATGCCTCCTTAGTGTTTGCGTAAAATAAGTCCAATGTTTTATTGTCTCTGGTGTAGCACGTGACATACGTGGGCAGAATGGAGGACAGTGAAGTATAGTTAAAATCACTCAAGATGAGGAGGAGAGCA
This sequence comes from Pholidichthys leucotaenia, assembly GCA_020510985.1. NCBI lineage: Eukaryota > Metazoa > Chordata > Actinopteri > Cichliformes > Pholidichthyidae > Pholidichthys > Pholidichthys leucotaenia. Next base: position 261,981,116 of record CM035839.1, read on the forward strand.
TTTGGGTTTTGTGTCTGCAGCCTGCTAGTGACTGAGTGGATGATGTCACGCACTGCCTCAGCACTTGCAGGAGGGATTTACATAAATAAATAACAATGTCAACGACATGTGAAAATTCCCTTGGGAGATAAGCATCGTGGAGCAGTCTAATGCTAACAGCTGGCTCCTACTGTAAACAATAGCTCCTCCACTGGCCAGGTCGGGAGACATTTGTGATATTAGCCGAAAGATGACTAATATCAGCACCAGTGCAGCGATGTGTGTGTCCTTGGCGTCCGTGGTGGATACAGGGTTGCAAGATCATAAAGTTGTGGCAAGAAAAAAGACAGGTAGTAAATAAAAACTAGAAAGAAATTCAGAATTGACCCACTGCTGCAAAAAGGCAGCCGACTCGTATGATGCCAGAACACACACACACACACACACACACACACACACACACACACCTCGTTATCTTCCTCCTACATTGTTTCCTGTCCCACTCGGAGAAGCCTGGGAGCACTGTGAGGATCATGTTCTTTGACTTCTCCAGTGCTTTCAACACCGTCCAGTCACTGATCCTGAGGGACAAGCTGTTGTGTGCAGGGGTGGACCAGCACCTGTCATCGTGGATCCTGGACTACCTCACAAACCAACCACAGTTTGTGAGAACCCAGGACTGTGTGTCTGATACCATCATCTGCAGTACAGTGGCCCCCCCAGAGAGCAGTTCTGGCTCCCTTCCTGTTCACCGTCTATACTGCTGACTTTTCATAAAACACACCACTCTGCCACCTACAGAAGTTTTCTGACGACTCTGCAATCGTCGGCCTCAACTCTGATGGGGATAATGCGAAGTACAGAGGACTTATCCAGGAGTTTGTGGACTGGTACCTGCAGAACTGCCTCCAGATCAATGCAAGGAAAACCAAGGAAGTGGTGGTGGACTGCCGCAGGCGAGGACAACCCCCACAGCACTGGTAAATGTCCAGAGAACAGACATTGAGATGGTGACATCCTACAAGTACCTGGGTACTTGTAGGATGTCAGGTACTACCTGAACAATAAACTGGACTGGTCACACAACACTATCGCACTCTACAAGAAGGAGTACTCATGAAGACCTTCTGCGATTCGGTGGGGGCATCAACCATCACATTTGGAGTAGTCTGCTGGGGCAGTGGCATCACGGCAGCTGACAGGAAGAGACTGCACAGGCTGATCTAAAAAGCTAGCTCTGTTCTGGTGTGATGCCTCGACCCAGTGGAGGAGATAGGAGAGAGAAGGATGGTGGCTAAGCTGTCATCTCTGCTGGAGTTCAAGTCCCACCCCATGCGGGAACGCACTGAGTAGCTCATTTCGTGATAGGATGTCATCCTAAGTGCTCAAAGGAGAGGTTCCACAGGTCCTTCCTACCTACGGCTGTCAGACTTTATAACCTAACCGATGCTGCTCGTAGAGGTCGTATTAAACATCACAACTTTGCACAATAGAGATCATCCTCTCCAATACACAACTAAGACAGTTACAATTATAATCAAGGGTGGCAACAGCACTGTTGATTCAAATGTGAATTATACTGTCTGGATACATATTTATATTCTGCAGGGTAATTTACCAAACTGTAATGCTGTTGATACCATCTAGCTGCAATGTTCCTGCACTGTGTATATAACTATGTACATATGTATATTTATTTACTACTTTGGCTAACCAGGTCTTATCTTATTATCTTATTTACTATTGCTCTGAGTGCTGCTATGCCTTTGCTGCTGAAATACTGGAATTTCCCCATTGTGGGACTAATACAGGCTTATCTTATCATGATATGGGATTACTTATATCATGATATGAAATGTTGGTCATATTACACAGCCCTATTTGTTGCTAGTTTAAATACAATTCCCTAAAAAGTAATGACAGAGAGAACAGAAGTGCTACTCATCACCATAAATACTGGCAGTGTGGCAGGAGAGGATGGGATGCAAATTGGACAAGAGTGGAAAATAAAATTATGCCCAAGCAGCCCAGAGAAAACTACACCCTGACCTGAGGACTGGGGGGGTGGGGTGGGGTGGGGGGTCAACACCAGGAGCAAACAGTCAGAGGAGGAAGCTGCTATATCAGGATACCAGGGGCAATTACATTAATTAGAAGAGGCCTCTACTGAAGCATTGCTTGGATACATGCTTGCTATGGCCTCACCTAGAATGAACACAGAGGAAACAACCAGCATTACTAGCATAGCTCTGTTACCTGGCTGAGCTGGAAGCTCCTCACATGGGTTGGTAATCCTGTCAGACTGAGGCCGTTTTGCTCTTCTACTCTGGTTAGAAACCCAACACCTGTGCTCTGCTGGCAGCACAGGAACACATCAGACTGTGAAAAACCTATTTGCACACAGCAAACAGGATCCAGTGACAAGTGGTTCTCACTTCTATTTAATAACATGAGTGACACTGATTTGTTTTAGATGAAATTCACTCCCAATCAATGCAAATCTAATATATACAGTATATCTAGAAGATCATGACAAACTCCCCTCAGAGGCTTAGTAAAACGATGCTTTCAGACTGAACCGTTGTGTTACATAAGAAACACCAGTTTATTCTTCTTCAGCTGCTCATTGTCACCGGGCTTAAAGGTCTCCTTTACTCCCATTTCCAGGGATTAAAGTATTGAAATCCTCAGTGAAAAATCTATATACACTACTGTCCAAAAGTTTGGAGTCATTTAGAAATTTCCTTATTTTTGAAAGAAAAGCACTGTTTTTTTTCAATGAAGATAACTTTAAACTAATCAGAAATACACTCTAATATCTAATATACATTGCTAATGCGGTAAATGACTATTCTAGCTGCAAATGTCTGGTTTTTGGTGCAATATCTACATAGGTGTATAGAGGCCCATTTCCAGCAACTATCACTCCAGTGTTCTAATGGTACAATGTGTTTGCTCATTGCGTCAGAAGGCTAATGGATGATTAGAAAACCCTTGTGCAATCATGTTAGCACAGCTGAAAACAGTTTAGCTGGTTAGAGAAGCTATAAAACTGACCCTTTGAGCAGGTTGAGTAGCTGGAAAAAATTATTATTTCAAATACAAATCATTATTTCTAACCTTGTCAATGTCTTGACTATATTTTCTATTCATTTTACAACTCATGGTGGTAAATAAGTGTGACTTTTCATGGAAAACACAAAATAATTGTCTGGGTGACCCCAAACTTTTGAACGGTAGTGTAGTTTTTAATTAAAACACTCCTGTGTTGTTTTATAGCTCATTAAAAATGGCCGCCATGTCCATTTACTGCCTAACTAATTCACTTCATGAGCCCCTCGTCTGATTGGGCAAAATTTTTTCCAGGTGAAGTGCACTGAAAGTCAGTAATAAATAATGTGCTATTAACCAACTAAGCTAACTGCTCAGTTATACTTGGCCCCATCTCACCATAGCTGCCATTTGTTAAAATAAATAAATAAATAAAGCAGGACAGCAGCAATTCCAATTTTAATAAAAAGCACAACGAAGATAATTGTTGATAAAGTAAAATGCACGTCTTCCCTTGTTGCAACAGCGCAGCAATGCTAGGCTAATAGCTATTCATCGCACGGAGGACAGCGATCCTCCAGCAACCAAAACAAAAGCAACTGTGGAAAGATGAATCGAATGAACACTTTATTATTATGCCTCGGTGCAACGAAGGCATGCGGTAATCACTCACCGTGTCTGTGTGTGGTTGTGTGTGTATCTGTCTGTTACCAGCTTTTTACCTCGCCCAGTCAAAGTCAACGAGAACTGAAGGCTTGGGTCATTATATCACGATATTTTCTCGACCTTTAACCCTCTAACTGCCCAGATTAAATGGGCGGGTCGTGCGCCCCCAGTGGCACAGCGCAGCAACTGCACGTGTCAACTTATTGATGCCCCCCGGCTATACTGAGAATTTGTACTAATCTCTATTGATCTGACAGTTTAGAAGGTGGCACACACGCGCCAAAGGAATCATGGCTGACATGGAATATAGCAAAGAAGAAGAAATCCTCATTCTTCTTCTTCCTTTTTCCGCTTTGAGCTCACACACCAATGTGGATGCCACCATGATCAGTCATTGCAGCAGCGATGATGACTGAAACTGCATGAAATGGGAAAAATAGCCGCGTAATACAAACGAAATTCACGTGGGATAATCATAAGAGTTTGTGGATGTGGTACACGGGTGTAAATTACTAAGTAAACGTGTTACATCGACTACGATGGACGAAAAACTGAGCTCCCATTACCAAGATGCCAGCGCCCACGAGCGGCATGGATTCCCACAGGGATAATGCACCAAACAGAAAAAATAGCCGTGTAATACAAACGAAATTCACGTGGGGTAATCAGAGTTTGTAGATGTGGTACACAGTGTAAATGGTAAAATGGTAAATGGCACTCGCTTATATAGCGCTTTTATTCTCATCTCTTGATGACCAAAGCGCTTTACAGATCCTGCTATCCACCCATTCACACACTGATGGCGGCATGTTGTCTAACATGGCGCTTCCAGACCCACCAGGAGCAATTGGGGTGAAGTGTCTTGCCCAGGGACACAACGGCAGGATACCTGGGGAGAGCGGGATTCGAACCGCCAACCATGTGGTTATTGGACGACCTGCTCTACCTCCTGAGCCACTGCCGTCCCCTAAATGGCTGAACAAACACACAAACATCGACTACGATGGATGAAAACGGAGTGGTCACCTGGGCGGGTGAGCACCCCCCCCCCCCCCGGGGTAACAGGTAAGAGAGAAATATGTTGTTTTGACATTTTATTGATTTTCTGGTTCATATACTTTGAAGATTAGATAAAAACATACCCCTGTAGACAAATCAGCATCAAAAAAAGAGCATTCTTTGTGTAAATGTGTCCAAAGTCAACTTTTGACTGAGTTATGTAATTTATACAGCTGCTGTGACATTACGCGAATTAGATGCGTAAATTTATTCCTATCTGAAACTGTGGATCATATTCTACATCTTTCTAATTGACAGTAAGCCATTATCTCTTGTAACTTTCAAGTTATAGCCTTGGAAATCTGAACTATTTTATTGATAAAAAAATTTTTACCACTCTTGACCAATAGGGGCCTTGCGTTGCCCCAGGCCTGGGGCAGTTAAAAGATTAATTTGCCAGAATTTTGAGATAAGCCTTTGTTTTCAAAATAAACACAATTGTAACTCACCACTAAACCCTCAATGGAGCAGTGAAAAAAGGTATTGTAGTAACTATGCCAGGCCAGCAGAGGGTGCACCGAGGCAGCTGCACCTTGGTGCTTTCATATGAAACAGTTGTTGACAGTTTTACTTTGGGGACACAAACTGATGTTGAATAAGGGCAATAAAATTAAATATATGACATCAAAACAATCTATAGTGATATCACAATACTTAAAGAACTGTATCGTGATAGTACTGTTATCATAGTATGATGGTGGTAGTATATTGTGTGGTCTCTGGCAATTCCCACCACTAGGGGTGACAGTGGCTCAGGAGGTAGAGCAGGTCGTCCAATAACTGCATGGTTGGCAGTTCGAATCCCGCTCTCCCCCGATATTCCTGCCGTTGTGCTCCTGGGCAAGACACTTCACCCCCAATTGCTCCTGGTGGGTCTGGAAGTGCCATGTTAGGCAGCATGCCGCCATCAGTGTGTGAATGTGTGTGTGAATGGGTGGATAGCAGGATCTGTAAAGCGCTTTGGTCATTAAGAGATGAGAATAAAATCATTATATAAGTGAATGCCATTTACCATTTAGCTAATATCTAATCATAATTCCGTATCTACACTGGCCTTAACAATCCAGTTTTAGTCAGCCTGCAATTCCAAGGGGGAACACATGAATGAAAAAAAAATTATCTGAAAAATCTTGAATTACTGTGGACGGCATAAACAGTTAACACAAAAAAGCTGCTTGGAAAGGAGTACAGAATATATTGTTTCACTACTGTGTCCACCTGTCAGTGGAGGTGAAATGTGATCCATGACTGGGACCACCCTGGTGATGCCCATCTCCTCCTGACAGGTCACATGAAGCCTTGCTTTCCTGTCTTTCCTCCAGTGCTCCAGAAGAATGACAGCTGCTTTCTGATGTGCATCAGAGCTGAAGGCTCATCCTTACCACCCAAACCTCAAATGACGATGAGACACACAAGCATGCAACACCAGATAACAGGGACTACCAGTGACAAGAGCGCTGTACTTACAATTGGTTAAAATGGTTTATCAATTAAAATGGAGCAACTGACTAATAAACAGTAACGAAAAACATAGCAGTGAAATTTGTAAAAGCTCTTTTCCCTGACAAACGATCATGTTTCCCATCAATGTGTATTAGGATACCACACTAAACATCAAAGCAAAACTTAAAGACAAGAGCATCAGAATCGAAACACAAAAATAAATGTCCAAAAATAAATGTCCATTTACTCACAACAGCAATGAATTGGTGGTTGTGAATGAAACAGCCTTGGGCAGTAAGCCTGTTGTTTGGTCGTAGGAGTGCATCAGGATCAGAGGTCGCATTAACCGAATACTGTCCGTCATTGACTGATTGATTTTTTTTGGCAGTGATGAAAATTTAAAACTGTCCATCATTTTGACAGATTAGACCAAGATTATCTGATCTTTTACCTGCAATTCCCACCTATCCACTTTAGGGTGCGATTATCTGGTATTGTCTCCTCTTATTTTAGTTTTTAAGCTACAGTCAAAGATTCTTACGAATGATGAGTTCATAAGAATCTCCCAGTTCCTACGAATTCTGGAGTTTGCAGACATTCGCGGAGGGGGGCATAGTTTCTTAAAGCTACCGTTCAATTTGCAAGAGCAACTTGAGGCATTCTTGAGAAATGAGATGCTTTTCTGTCATACAATGGACCTAGAGTTCTTACGTTCTTTGTAAGGGTGCCTTGGCATCTTCCTACAGCATAGTCATTACCATCTTATGAAAATGTTTGTGCAAATCACAGCACCAACAAGTCATTGGTAGGAAGATCCTACGGTTTTTGGTGCATTTTGTCGGCAAAAATGTTGCATGAATGACATACTTCTGCCTTATAAGCACCTCACTACACCTTACACACACTGTACAAATCTCTATACGAATGGGAACCGCTGCAAGGGGCCCTCAACAACAACTTAAGGTGTTCTTGAGGCATACTGTACTTGCGGTCAACATCTTGCGTAGTTCTTATGTTGTTCCTATGGCATTTGTACGGCCGCCCTACAATGAGGGGTTTTCGTGGGGCGATCATAGAAATCTTTGACAAGACCATTGACCCAGTCACAAACTTATGAATGGTCTACGAATGCTGGATTCTCCTACGGCTACCTTGAAATGGTCTAAAAACCATTTGTACGGTGTTTGCAGCCGTTCATAAGGGTATTTGTGGTCGTAGCTTTAATATCTCAGTGATAATTTACTTTTCTCTACCTGCGTGCAGCTGCACACAGTTGCCATAAACTGCAGAAATGATACAGCAGCTGAGTGTGATTAGGTGTGCTGTGGGGGTGCCAGGCAAGATGGAGCACTGCAGCAAAAACTAATAATAAATCAATGATATTTCTGATGCACCTGTGCTCCTGTTTGATATTTGGTCAGTCTGAGAAACCGATTTCCCTCCGTCCCTCAGGACTGTGGAGTTATGCCCATCTGCTGAGATACATGGATGCCACTGAACACTGGAGTGCACTATGCTGAATTATGCATCTATCATGATCTAATTTCATGACTCTTATTTTCCCTCTCCTCGTCCATCATCATTCTAACAGCATGATTAAAAAAAAAAAAAAAAAAAAAAAGCTGCAATTAAAGCAGGATGTATTTGATCTGGTCCACTGAAATCTCAACAGTCTCTTTTTCTTCCTGAGTTTAAGTAGGCTGACAAGAATGCCCAGGCTGAGATCTGCAGGAGAGCACAGCAACGGCTCGCTGCTCCTCTGTTTGCCCATCTCGGAGGAGTTGGGAGGAAGGCAGAGGTGCGTGGCCCAAAGTTTTTCCTCGCATGACCGAACACATCTCTCCTGTTCGGTGTCACATGAATCTGCTTCGCACTGACACACAATCTCTGTTCAAAAGTTCATATAATAAACACATAATATGGATACTCATTTAAATTCACAATTACAACTGACAATTTTATTTATTTAGCGAATGCAAAGTCCTTAAGCCAAGCAGTTGCCTCCTGGTTTGCTGTATGGAGGGTGTGTAATCCTCCTTCCAGTCTTTGGAGCGGGCAAGTCTCTATGATGTGTTCCATAGTTTGCTCCTCTCCACATGCGCACAGTGGGCTAGGGCTACTGCCCCATCTGTGAAGGCTGGCCAAGCAGGGGCCATGTCCAGTCCTGAAGCGATTGAGTGTAGACCACTGTCTCCTTGGGAGGTTGGTGCCCGGGACCTGTTGGTTGGGGTTTATCACCAGCTGTTTGTTTGGGACCTCCTTGGTCTCCCATTCCTCTTGCCAAGCTGTCTGGATGGTAAAGTCAGCTGGGGGAGGGTTTTTCCAAATCGGCCGTCTGGATGAAAGTCGGGCAGTGGGTGGGGTGTAGATATCTGCATGGATTGGTAAGTGAGGAAAATCTTTAACTTTTTGGAGCATCCTTTGAGTTAATGCTGCTCGCCGGATGTGTGGAGGGGCTATGTTTGACAGTACAGAGAGCCAGGGGAGTGGTGTTGAGCGGATTGTTCCAGTTATAGTTCTCATGGTTGAGTTGAGCTGGGTGTCTACATAGTGTGTGTAAGATGACCTGGACCAGACAGGGGCACAATATTCTGCTACAGAGTATGAAAGGGCTGACAAACTGACAATGCAAATGGAAAAAGGCTATTCACTGTCATATTAAAATGAAAATGACTGATGAAATTAGATTATAACGGAATTTTTACAACTCTGTCCATCAAAATGACAAAGACTAGCACAACTTCTGATCAGGATGTACAGAAATGAAGAAATGCAAATATCACTTATTTTGTGCCGTAGTCAAATGTGTGCGAGACTAATTTAGTGACTGTAGATTTTGTTCTTTTCTAAGAACAAATTCCAAACAATAAAACAATGGATGTAAGAACCTTCACAGAAAGTGAGTTTTAAGAAAAAAATTTTTCTCCTTTTAATTATTTCAATAATATTCTTGTGCATATGGTGACAAACTGAAGCTATCCTGCTAATTTTAGCTCCTGAAAGATTCAAATTACTATGGGTAGCATTACTGTACATAGACTGCTGTTGTTTTTCCATCCTTATTCCTTCTTGTCTTATATATTGCACACACCACTAAGAGAGAGAAGTATGTATAGAAGTACTGACAAATATAAATCTTTGAACTTTTGTAGATACTAACTATAAGACAACCAGACAAAAAGAAATATCCTGGGTTCATACTATCCACAAAAAGTAGAAGTAAATTCAAGAATTTTCTACAATATGCCAACAGCAGCAATTTGGGGATGTGTATTGGGATATGATTTTTGGTCCATACCGTCTGCTCTATATTTGAGGATCTATTCACTTTTGACCTCTTTTGCTCTGTTGTCAGGCAGCAGGATTTGAGAGGGAGGCAGGGTTAAAGAGAGAACACACAGTAGCTACGCAGTGACTCTGGCTGCAGGAATGCGTTACCTTCTCTTTGAAACACGCAAGACCATAAAACGCATGTCCACGGCTGCTTGTTGAAAAAGAAAAGCAGCTGCAATTAAAAGGAAGAAGCCTTGGTATGCTGAAGGTGGTTTTTTGTTTTGGTCAAGGTGTGATCACCCCTGAAGTGACTGTACAAATGAAATGCAAAAATATGATGTATGTAAAGCTATGGTCACAAATGTCCTTACGAACAGCTGCAAACACCATACAAACAATTTTTGGACCATTCTGTACAGCTCTCTTAAGGTGGCCGTAAGAGAGTCCAGCATTAATAGACCATTCGTAAGTTCGTGGCCAGGTCGAAGGTATTGCCCAAGGTTTCTACAAAGGCCTCACGAAAACCCCTCATCATAGGGCGGCCACATGAAGGCCTTAGAAACAATGTAAGAACTACGCAAGATGTTGGCCATAAGTATGCCTTGAGACCACCTTAAATGGTTCTCCCTTACAGCGGTCATAGGAAACGCCGTATGAATCCCTGTTCGTATGGAGATCCGTACAGCGTGCATAAGGCAATTGTGAGACGCTCCTAAGGTGGGAGTACATCATTCGTGCTGACAAAATGTGCCACAAGCCACAAGATCTTTCTACCAACAACTTGAGAGTGCTGTGAGTTGCACAAAAATTTTCGTAAGATGGCAGTAAGTATTCCGTAGGAAGATCCCAATGCACCCTTATGAAGAATGTAAGAACTCTAGGGCCATCGTACGACAGAAAAACACCTCATTTCTCAAGAATGCTTCAAGCTGTTCTTGTGATGGCAGATGTAAGAAGCTATGCTCCCCTCCACGAATACCTCTGAACTCCAGAATTTGTAGGAACTGGGAGATTCTTATGGACCCCTCATTCGTAAGAATCTTTGTGAGCGTAGCTGAAATATATTTGCTTCCTCTTTAAAGGAGTCGCGCTCGTGCTTCCACTGCTCCTGCTGCATTTAAATCTCTGCCTGGAAAGCCAGGTTCATGGAGACTCAAATGGGACAGGTAGGATGTAAAGGAAGAAAGGATGCATTTGTGCGTTAAATATGATGTTACAGTATTTGATCAGCTATTGTGACAATGAACCAATCAAGAGCTCTCATGGGTTTCACTTGTGTGTAGCTCTTCTGTTACAATAATCCAGCAATATGGCACCTTCCCATGTTAGGGCATTTTTACCCCTCGGCCTCTAAAAGCCTGAACGGTTATTGTCGTCATCCCACCACAGATGGGCAGCAGTGGCGTCAACACCTATCTTGTGAATGTTATAACTAGAGAAAGAAATTATTTAGGCTTTTTAAATCGACACCAAAGTTATATCTATGAGAAATCTCTGATGAGTTTGAATTTGGGTGACCATGACCTTGAGGTCAAGCTCAGAGGTAAGTTTTTTCCTTAAATCTTGTGAACGCTAAGGGTGGGAATTGCGAGGGATCTCACCATACGATACATATCGCGACACTTGGGTCATGAAGCAATACAGTCAAGATACTATGATACAAGTATTGCAATACCAGATACGCCCCACCCCCAATTCAACATCAAATTTTCTCTCCAAAATACAACTGTCAACGAGGGATGCAAGTTATCAATTAATTCATCCGACGTACCGACATATAGTAGAAATCCAAAATCAGTATATTAAATAAACCAGAATCAGTGCATCCCTTATCAATAACATTCAAGCTGATAAATTAAATTGCTTTCAAACAAAATTTTAGCGATACCTTGTGCTCACAAAGCAAATTACAACCTCATTGACCCCATTCATACATGTCACACATGACTTCAAATGGACTGACATTCATTATGCTGACCTCTCAATGCATCTCTTACAACACATTCTCCTATTCAAAGGAAGAGCACTCTGAGGTAAGTGCAATACCCCCCCTTTCATTTTATTTCAAGATCCCAATATGTCACTGAAGGTGAGCAGTTTTCAACTTTTCTATATAATTATTGAAGCAGAACCAAATTATGATAAGCCTATCACCATGGCAGTGTTGGCCTAATGGTTAGGGATATGGACTGGTGACCGGAGAGTTGCCGGTTCAATTCCTGGACCAGCAGAATCACATCTGGGTGGGATTTGAGCAAGGCCCTTAACCCCACTGGGTTGGACTGGGCAGCTTCTGGGTGTGAATGTGCAACTGTGTGAGTGTGAACAGGGTGTCCTTGAAAAAGAGAGGTTCCCTCTCAAGGGGCCTTCACTGTATAAATAAAGGTTAAATTAAGAATTAAAATATACAACAAAAATAGTTGTATACAACCCATAGTTGTAGGTCAGGAACCCAACGTGAACCTGTATAGTAAGTTTGGTGGCCCTAGCTGTACTCGTTCTATAGTAATAGTGCAAATGGAATACTAACTGTGACCTCTGACCTTTTGACCCCAACCCATAGTCAGGTTAGGGTTTAAGCCATCCAAGATTTGTCTTAGAGAAAATTATGGCATCGATTTGAAAGCCTACTGCATTTCTTTCAGTAGTCATCATGTTTACTGACCTCTCACCTTGACTTCAAGGTCTATAATTCCTGCCAAGATCATCCGATCAGAGTCATATTGCAATATGTACACCATTAGTGTATATCAAACCCTGGTACAAAGCTTCAAAACATTTGGAACAAGAATGCAGGAGGAATGGATTTCACAAGAAACTTACTGTCTATTAACTCAGGTGAAGTAGCTGATCGCTACGAGAGCATATACCGGGAGTGCTACCTTATGCTACTCACGGAGACGTGGCTAACAGAACTAGCAGCAGATGCAAACATTGAACTGGAGGGTTTCCACGCAATACGGGCAGACCGAACACCAGACAGTGGGAAAGCAAGGGGCAGAGGCGTGATGATGTATGTCAATAACAGCTGGTGCCGACCGGGACATATCATGGTTAAACACCAACACTGCAACAAAGACATGGAGTTGCTAGCTGTTAGCATGCGGCCTACATATCTCCCGAGGGAATACTCACACGTGATCTGCATTGTTATTTATGCAAATCCGACGGCGAACGCTGGGACAGTGCGTGACGTCATCCACTCAGTAACTGGCAGGCTGCAGACAGAACACCGAGATGCTCTTCTCCTCATCTCAGGCAATTTCAACCATGTTTCACTGTCTCCCATTCTACCCACGTTCACCCAGTATGTCACATGCCACACTAGAGACAATAAAACACTGGACTTATTCTACACAAACACTAAGGAGGCGTACACCTCATCACCACTCCCCCCACTCGGGAGATCGGATAACAACTTGGTTCATCTCGGGCTGGTGTACAAACCCCTAGTGCACAGACAACCTCCGGTCATGCGCACAGTGAAGTTATGGTCTGAGGATGCAATGGACACTCTAAAGGACTGTTTTGAAACCACTGCCTGGGAGCAGCTCTGCGATCCACATGGTGAGGACATCGATGGCCTCACTCACACCATCACGGACTACATCAGCTTCTGTGTGGACAACACCGTACCCACCAAGACCATACGGTGTTGCTCGAACAACAAACCCTGGATCAACCCTGAGATAAAAACACTTCTGAGAGAGAAGAAGAGGATCTTCAGGTCAGGGAACAGGGAGATGCTGAAGTCCGTACAGAGGGAGCTGAGGAGGAAGATCAGAGAAGGCAAGGACAGCTTCAGGAAGAAGATGGAGGACAAGCTGCAACAGAGCAACATTGGTGGGGTCTGGAGAAACCATAAAACCATCTCTGAGCTCCAGAATACCTCCCCCCAGGCCACGGGGGGCAGGGAGTGGGCAAACAATCTGAACCTGTTTTTTAATAGGTTTGACCAACCGCCCTCCCCCCCGACTGCACAACAACCACTGCTGCCTCTGAAGACATCGAGTCCTGCTGCCCACACCCCACTCCACCAACACCCCCCCACTCCCAATACACAGCCCCCCAACATGACCCTCACTAACACCCAGGTGAGGACGGAGCTGAGGAAGATCAAGGCGAGGAAGGCGTCGGGACCAGACAGCATCAGCGCAAAGCTCCTCAAGTCCTGTGCAGACCAGCTGTGTGGGATTGTGGAGCACATCTTCAACCTGAGCCTGAAGCTGGGGAGGGTACCACAGTTGTGGAAAACATCTTGGGTGGTACCTGTACCAAAGACTTCCCACTCCAAAGATCTGAACAGCTACAGACCAGTGGCCCTGACGTCCCACATGATGAAGACCCTGGAGAGACTGCTCCTTGCTCACCTCTGCCCCCTGGTGAGACCAGCGATGGATCCACTCCAGTTCGCCTACCAGCATGACATTGGGGTGGAGGATGCAGTGATCTTCCTCCTTCACCATTCTCTGTCCCACCTGGAGAAGCCCAGGAATGCGGTGAGGATCATGTTCTTTGACTTCTCCAGTGCTTTCAACACCATCCAACCGATGATCCTGAAGGACAAGCTGCTGTGCGCAGGGGTGGACCAGCACCTGTCATCATGGATCCTGGACTACCTCACTAACCGGCCACAGTTTGTGAGAACCCGGGACTGTGTGTCCGACACGATCATCGGTAGCACGGGGGCTCCCCAGGGAATGGCTTTGGCTCCCTTCCTGTTCACCCTTTATACTGCGGACTTCTCACACAACACAACACACTGCCATCTACACAAGTTCTCTGACGACTCTGCGATCGTCGGCCTCCCCTCCAACGGAGATGAAGCTGAGTACAGAGGACTTATCCAGGACTTTGTGGACTGGTGCCATCGGAACTACCTCCAGATCAATGCGAGGAAAACTAAGGAGCTGGTGGTGGACTGCCACAGGCAAGGACAACCCCTCACAGCACCAGTAACCATACAGGGAACAGACATTGAGATGGTGACATCCTACAAGTACCTGGGTGTTCATCTGAACAATAAACTAGACTGGTCACACAATACTGACTCACTCTACAAGAAGGGACAGCGCAGGCTGTTCCTACTGAGGAGACTCAGGTCTTTTGGTGTACAAGGGGCACTGCTGAAGACATTCTACGACACGGTGGTGGCATCAGCCATCACTTTTGGAGTGGTCTGCTGGGGCAGTGGCGTTACAGCAACCGATAGGAAGAGACTGAACAAACTGAACAAGAAAGCTAGTTCTGTCCTGGGGCAATGCCTTGACCCAGTGGAGGAGACAGGAGAGAGAAGGATGGTGGCTAAACTGTCATCTCTGCTGGAGTCCGAGTCCCACCCTATGCAGGACATACTGAACGCACTGAGGAGCTCATTTAGCAGCAGACTACATCATCCTAGGTGCACAACTGAGAGGTTTCGCAGGTCCTTCCTACCTATGGCTGTCAGACTGTACAACCTAAGTAGGGCTGCTCGCAGAGATAGCAAAAAAACGTGACGACCTTAATAGTATTGAATGCAAAAGACGCAATAGACTTACACAATGGTCCCCTCCAGTATACAACTAGGACAATACCGGTCGCTACGGAGGGTGACAATATGTATGGGTACATAATCATACCATGTACGATAACTAAGTAGACAGTTATGCTGTTCATTCCACCTAGCTACAATGCTCCGCACTGTGTGTTTATATATTTATATGTACACATGTATATTCGCTGCTCTTGTTTTTTCTTGTCTTCTTGACTGTTGCTCTGAGTGTTGCTATCCCTGTGCTGTTGCAATCCTGGAATTTCCCCATTGTGGGACTAATAAAGGCTTATCTTATCTTATCTTATAAGTCAGGGGCTACAACGCCTGCAAAAATCATCTGAATGAGCCAAACTGCAATATGCACATCATCAGTGTATATCAAACCCTGGTACCAAGTTTCAAAACAATAGGAGGAGTTGATTTCACAGAAGTGGGACAGACAGACAGATGGACAGACTGACCCATAACATAATCCCCCTTTGGTCTTCCACGACCAAAGGGGGATAACAGCTATCAATAATGATACTATAATTATGCGTGAAATGGTACATAAGGAAACAAAGCTTTCAGTTTCTTTACCATCCTTTGGTTGAAGATTATGTGTCGAAGCCATTTGAAATCCAGAGCTTTAAAGGCAGACAGGACAAAAAGGGACTCTGCCTCATACTGCTCCGGTTTCTGGATGGCCCCCTCCGGATAGGTGATCCTCATGGTGGTCTTGGAGCCAACATCTTTTTCAAAGCCTTTCACTGGGGCCTCGTTTAATCTGAACACAAGCAAAACAACACAAAACAAAATTTATTTAATATTTCATATTAAACATTTAGGAGCAGATTTACTAAGGCAGTGCAAATTAGCGAGTGCACAAATTAGAGCGCCTCAGGGAGTGGCCAAGTTTTGCCAGTGATCTACTATCAACACACAAAATTATGAACACAGACGCAGTCACTTCATTTCAATAATGCCCACCCACCCACCAAGAGCACCGCAAAATTGTGCACAGGCACAGTTGAGGGAGCGGGTCATCAACACAGGCAGGGCCAGTTTGGAAGACTATAATATTTTTAAGCTTTTGTTTAAGCGCAAACCCCAGTAAAATAGTTTATATTTGTTTGCCATATATCAGAGTTTTGATTTTCATTTCACATAGGAAACTCCTTTGTTTAATATGTATAAATTAAGGACTACTCATGAATAACTTGATTACACAACATAACAAAAATAATTTTTTTGTAAGCTGTCTGTGTTTTTTCAACTGATTTAAGACAATTTTGCACCGCTGAATCCGAAAATGACATCCGTTTCTCTCCATCAGGTCAGGTTTTTATGCTAAGTTGTAAGCAGTTGTACAGCAGTTGTACTGTTGTACTGTAAACTGAATAGTAGACATTGATAAAGGTAAGTATATGTAAATTGAATGTTATGTCATCATTGTTCAAAATTCAGAGAATTTCAAGAAATAAAAAACAATTTTGCATCATATAAAGCAAAAATACCCGTACATGTAAACAAAAACGTAAGAAAACAACACGTGACCATAATTCAAAAAGTTGACCTGATTGAGCAAAACCAAAGTGATTTTTGGATTCAGCACATCAAAATGGTCCTAAATCAGCTAAAAAAAAACAAAACTTAGACAATAAATTTGGTGATGACCAGTGTTATTGACCAGCCTGTTTATTTTATAAATACAAGAACTGTCAAGATGGTCTGATGGAGACTCGGGGGTTTTATTGTGTGAATAACTTTGTTTTAACAGAATCTGCAGGTCTCCCAGTCCATGACTTTTCATAAATACTGTATGTGTGTTTTATCTTTTCTGAAGTCTGGAACATAATAACATTAAACACACACGATTTCTCTTATTCCTCAGGCAGCCACAGCAGAGACTGCTGTCACTGAGTTACTACCATGTTGCAATGTCGGGGGACGTTATGGATCTGTGCTCCTTTTGTCCACTCCAGGGCTGTACTATTTTATGGATACAAATTCATTGATTAGGAAAGCTTTTTCATTTTATTTATTTGACCGTTATTTTACCAGGTAAAATATTTGAGAACCACTTCTCACTAAGGACGTCCTGGTGTGTCATCGTATGTACTTAATGTTTGCTTTGATTCTTGTTCTTAATCCTATTTGTGTAGAGATTTTGCCCCAAGATGTAAAGTGCGTTATAAATTAAATAAATTATTATTATTATTATTATTAGGCTATAAACAAATGCAATTTTAAAATCCTCTGCCGGCTGATGTCCAGTTCAGCACAACACCGATCTCTGTGAGATCATTTCTACTCATATTAATCTGTTCTGTCATGCCAAATTCAGTTCAATTCAATTCAGTTCATCTTTATTTATATAGTGCCATTTCACAACAACAGTCATCTCATAGCACTGTCAACTGTAGGGGGAACCCCCAACAGTTGCAGAAAGACCCCAGCAATCAGGCGATCCCCTGTGAGCAAGCACTTGGCGATGGTGGAGAGGAAAAACTCCCTTTTAACAGGAAGAAACCTCCAGCAGAACCAGGCTCAGGGAGGGGCAATCATCTGCTGCCACTGGCTGGTGGGGGTGAGGGGATAGAGAAGAAGAAGAAAAGAACAGACATGTAGAGAACAAACAGCATGACGGGGACTCAATCTATGGGAGAGAACAAACAGATATTTCTTTATAAATATTTCATTGAGAGTGAAGAAAGGAGTGAAGCTCAGTGCATTATTGGAGGTCCCCCGGCTGTCTAAACCTATTAGCAGCATAACTAAGGGAGGGTTCAAGGGCACATGAGCCCTCCCTAATTGTAGGCTATATCAAAAAGGAAGGTTTTAACCCTATTCTTAAAAACAGAGATCGAGTCTGACTCCTGAATCCAGATTGGCAGCTGGTTCCACAGGAGAGGAGCTTGATAACTGAAGGCTCTGTCTCCCATTGTACTTTTGGAGATTCTAGGTATTACAAGTAATCCTGCATTTTAACAGGGAAGAGCTGCTAGCATTTAACCGCCACCCGGTCCCACTGGAAAAACTCGACATACCGAGAGAACTGAGGCGAAAACGCCGCGGCTGCTGGGCTGGAGTAAGGCGGAGGACAAAAAATATAAGGTACAGACCCTCCCTTCCATCTGTTGTCATGGGAAATGTACGGTCGATACTGGGAAAGTTAGATGAGCTAGCGGCTATCTCCCGTTATGATAGCACTTACCGGGAGTGCTCTCTCCTTTTGTTTACTGAGACGTGGCTAACTGAACTAGCAGCAGATGCTAACATTGAGCTGGAGGGTTTTCACATGATACGAGCTGACCGAACACCAGAGAGTGGCAAAACTAGGGGCGGTGGAGTGATAATGTATGTTAACAACAACTGGTGCAGACCGGGACATATCACTGTTAAACAACGACACTGCAGCAAAGACATTGAGTTGCTAGCTGTTAGCATGAGGCCTACATATCTCCCGAGAGAACACTCACACGTGATCTGCATTGTTGTTTATGCAAATCCGACGGCGAACGCTGGGACAGCGCGTGACGTCATCCATTCAGTAACCAGCAGGCTGCAGACAGAACACCCAGATGCTCTTCTCCTCATCTCAGGCGATTTCAACCACGTTTCACTGTCTCCCATTCTGCCCACTTTCACCCAGTATGTCACATGCCACACTAGAGACAATAAAACACTGGATTTGTTCTACGCAAACACTAAGGAGGCGTACACCTCATCACAACTCCCCCCACTTGGGAGATCGGATCACAACTTGGTTCATCTCCGACCGGTGTACAAACCCCTAGTGCACAGACAACCTCCGGCCATGCACACTGTGGAGTTATGGTCTGAGGAGACAATGGACACTCTAAAGGACTGTTTTGAAGCCACTGCCTGGAAGCAGCTCTGCGATCCACATGGTGAGGACATCGATGGCCTCATTCACACCTTCACGGGCTACCTCAGCTTCTGTGTGGACAAATCCGTTCCCACCAAGACCATACGGCGTCACTCAAACAACAAACCCTGGATCAACCCTGAGATAAAAACACTTCTGAGAGAGAAGAAGAGGATCTTCAGGTCGGGGAACAGGGAGATGCTGAAGTCCGTACAGAGGGAGCTGAGGAGAAAGATCAGAGAAGGCAAGGACTGCTTCAGGAAGAAGATGGAGGACAAGCTGCAACAGAGCGACATCAGCGGGGTCTGGAGAAACCTCAAAACCATCTCGGGGCTCCAGAATACCTCCCCCCAGGCCACGGGGGGCAGGGAGTGGGCGAACAACCTGAATCTGTTTTTCAATAGATTTGACCAACCGCCCTCCCCCCTGTCTGCACAACAACCACTGCTGCCTCTAAGAAATCAAGTCCTGCTACCCACTCCCCACTCCACCGACACCCCCCCCACTCCCAACACACAGCCCCCCATCCTGACCCTGACCAAGACCCAGGTGAGGACGGAGCTGAGGAAGATCAAGGCGAGGAAGGCGTCGGGACCGGACGGCATCAGCGCAAAGCTCCTCAAGTCCTGTGCAGACCAGCTGTGTGGGATTGTGACGTATATCTTCAACATGAGCCTGAAACTGGGGAGGGTACCACAGCTGTGGAAAACATCTTGTGTGGTACCTGTACCAAAAACTTCCCACCCCAAAGACCTGAACAGCTTCAGACCGGTGGCCTTGACGTCCCACTTGATGAAGACCCTGGAGAGACTGCTCCTTGCTCATCTCCGCCCCCTGGTGGAACCAGCGATGGATCCACTCCAGTTCGCCTACCAGCATGGCATTGGGGTGGAGGATGTGGTGATCTTCCTCCTTCACCGTTCTCTGTCCCACCTGGAGAAGCCCGGGAATATGGTGAGGATCATGTTCTTTGACTTCTCCAGTGCTTTCAACACCATCCAACCGATGATCCTGAAGGACAAGCTGCTGCGCGCAGGGGTGGACCAGCACCTGTCATCATGGATCCTGGACTACCTCACGAACCGGCCTCAGTTTGTGAGAACCCGGGACTGTGTTTCCGACACGATCATCGGTAGCACGGGGGCCCCCCAGGGAACGGTGCTGGCTCCCTTCCTGTTCACTCTTTATACTGCGGACTTCTCACACAACACAACACATTGCCATCTACAGAAGTTCTCTGATGACTCTGCGATCGTTGGTCTCATCTCCAGCGGAGATGAAGCTGAGTACAGAGGGCTTATCCAGGACTTTGTGGACTGGTGCCATCGGAACTGCCTCCAGATCAACGCGAGGAAAACTAAGGAGCTGGTGGTGGACTGCCGCAGGCATGGGCAGCCCCTCACAGCACCAGTAAATATACAGGGAACAGACATCGAGATGGTGACATCCTACAAGTACCTGGGTATTCATCTGAACAATAAACTAGACTGGTCACACAATACTGACGCACTCTACAAGAAGGGACAGCGCAGGCTGTTCCTGCTGAGGAGACTCAGGTCTTTTGGTGTACAAGGGGCGCTGCTGAAGTCATTCTATGACACGGTGGTGGCATCAGCCATCACTTTTGGAGTGGTCTGCTGGGGCAGTGGCATTACTGCAGCCGATAGGAAGAGACTGAACAAACTGATTAAGAAAGCTAGCTCTGTCCTGGGGCAACGCCTTGATCCGATGGAGGAGATAGGAGAGAGAAGGACGGTGGCTAAACTGTCATCTCTGCTGGAGTCCGAGTTCCACCCTATGCAGGACATACTGGATGCACTGAGGAGCTCATTTAGCAGCAGACTACATCATCCCAGGTGCACAACCGAGATGTTTCGTAGGTCCTTCCTACCAACGGCTGTCAGACTGTACAACCTAAGCAGGGCTGCTCGCAGAGATAGCAAAAAGACGTAACAAACTAATAGTTTTTTTTTTTTTTGTTTTTTTTTGAATGCAAAAGATGCAATAGACTTACACAATGGTCCTCTCCGGCATACAACTAGGAACATACCGGTCGCTATGGAGGGTGAGAATATGTATGGGCACATAATCATACCATGTAGGATAACTAAATAGACGGTTATGCTGTTTCATCCCACCTAGCAACAATGCTCTGCACTGTGTGTGTTTATATATTTACATATTTATTCCATCTAGCTACAATGCTCTGCACTGGGTGTGTTTATATTTATATATCTATATATTTATTCCATCTAGCTACAATGCTCAGCACTGGGTGTGTTTATATTTATATATCTATATATTTATTCCATCTAGCTACAATGCTCCGCACTGTGTTTTTATATATCTACATATTATTCCATCTAGCTACATTGCTCCGCACTGTGTGTGTTTATATACTTGCATATTTATTCCACCTAGCTGCAATGCTCCGTACTGTGGGTGTTTATATATTTACATATTTATTCCATCTAGCTACAATGCTCTGCACTGTGTGTTCATATATTCATATATTTATTCCATCCAGCTACAATGCTCTGCACTGTGTGTCTGTGTGTGTGTGTGTGTGTATATATATATTTTATAGTAATATGTACATATGTATATTAGCTGCTCTTGCTTGTTTTTTTTTTGTTTTTTTTTTCTTGCCTTCTGATTGTTGCTCTGAGTGTTGCTATCCCTGTGCTGTTGCAATCCTGGAATTTCCCCGTTGTGGGACTAATAAAGGCTTATCTTATCTTATCTTATCTTATCTTATCTTATTTTGGGAGCATAGTGCTCTGTTAGGATAATAAGGTAGTATCAGATCTTTTAAATAAAAAGGGGCCTGATTATTTAGAGCTTTGAAAGTGAGAAGAAGGATTTTAAACTTAATTCTAAACTCTATGGGAAGCCAATGAAGGGAGGCCAGAACCGGAGAGATATGATCTCTCTTTCTAGTACCTGTTAAAACTCTTGCTGCAGCATTTTGGACCAACTGAAGACTTTTTAAAGATGTTTTAGGACAACCTGATAATAAAGAGTTACAATAATCTAATCTAGAGCTAACAAAAGCATGGATTAGTTTCTCAGCATCGCTCTGAGACAAGATGCTCCTAATCTTGGCAATATTACGCAAATGATAGAAAGCAGTCTTAGAAACAAATTTAATATGTGAATTGAAAAACACGCGAAGGGAGAAGCTTCTGTCTCTCTGGCCACGCACCCTTGGTTCTCGCCGGTGTCTCGGCACTGGTGATCACTGTCATCAAGTGCAGATGAATTAACACAAGCTTTTTTGGACATTAAATCTTGGCGCATTTAGGACATTGACAACCACAAACCTTAGTAAATCACCTTGCACCAGTCATTTAAATACTCCCCTCCTTCAAATTTGCGAGTTGACATGACAACTCCTACAAATTTAGGGTGGAAGATGGCGGCGCGCATGGACGCTGCGGCCCCTCTAGGCATCAGTGAGTGTGAGAGTTTTGAGTGTTTTGATCATCCCAGACGTACATTTTGTAAAACTTACAACCATGAGACTTTATTAAACATCGAGGTACTGCACACTGCAAGAATTGCAGCGCTTGGATGTGACTTGGACATTCTACGCCAGCATGGAATACTGTCGGAGATTCCGCTGGCAGCTACCTGGGAGAGGAGGAAGCGTAAGCGGTGCGAACGCAAACAAAAGCAAGGAAAACGAGCCAGGATTCATGCTAGGCTAAAGGCTAACCCCTCCAGACCAGCAGTACCGTCGCTCCTTCTTTCCAATGTCCGCTCCCTCGACAACAAGCTGGACGAGCTGCGTCTGCTGAGAGAAACCCGGAGAGAGCGGAGGGACTGCTGTGTGTTTGCGTTCACAGAGACATGGCTCCACGACAACATCCCTGACGCGGCCATTCAGCTGGAAGGGATGACATTGTTCCGGGCGGACAGAGAGGCTGCTAGCTCCGGTAAGGGGGGGGCGGGCTATACATCTATATTAACAAGAACTGGTGCGTTAACACCACATTAGTATCTAAACACTGCTCTCTGTTGGCGGAGTTCCTTATCGTAAATTGTCGGCCATTCTATCTGCCGAGGGAATTCACCAACGTGTCTGTAGCTGCTGTTTACATAGCTCCTAGTGCTAATGCTAAAGTTAATGCTAACGAGGCACTCTGAGAGCTGCACGATGCTATTAGTGAATTTCAAACTTCACACCCGGACAGTTTTGTGGTGGTTGCGGGGGATTTTAATCACACCAGTTTAAAGACTGTGCTTCCCAAGTTTAAACAATGTGTGGACTTTAAGACCAGAGGAGAGAATATGTTGGACTTGGTGTACACAAACTTCCCAGATGCATATAAGGAAACACCTCGCCCCCACCTCGGCCATTCTGACCCCCTATCCGTGATGCTGGTGCCTGCCTACAAACCTTTACTGAAGCGCAGCAGGCCAGCAGAGAAACAAATCAGGATTTGGCCAGAGGGTGCAGCATCAACACTTAAGGATTGTTTTCTGCACAAAGACTGGGAGGTCTTCAAAATAGCAGCCTCCCAGGGAGACAGGACAGATGTGGAGGAGTATGCTGAAACGGTCACCAGCTACATCGCAAAGTGCACAGAGGATGTCACTATAGTGAAGACTATCACTGCACGGGGCAACTATAAGCCCTGGATGACTGCAGAGGTGCGCTCGCTGCTCACAGCCAGAGATGCAGCCTTCAGAGCAAAGGACAGGATCGCCCTCCGCTCAGCCAGGTCTGTGCTCTCAAAGGGAATTAAGACGGTGAATCGCGCCTATGCGGAGAAAATCCAGGGACACCTATGTGACACAAGGAACACCAAACGGATGTGGCAGGGAGTTCGGGTGCTGACGGATTATAAGTCTAGGCAGAGGGTCAATGATGACAACACTTCACTTCCAGACAGGCTCAACAACTTCTTTGCACGTTTCGAATCATCAAACCCGACAATCAGAGGGAGGGCTGGCCCATCTCCACCATCTGTTGGGCCAGCTATCATCATCAACGCAGTGGACACACAGAGGACCCTAATCAGGGTCAATCCACATAAAGCTGCAGGTCCGGAGAACATCCCGGGACGTGTGCTCCGAGACTGCGCGAGCGACTTGGCGGATGTCCTGAATGACATTTATAACATCTCCCTGAGTCAGGCCATCGCTCCCAGATGCTTTAAGACCTCTATCATTGTACCGGTGGCAAAGAAACCAGTTGTGTCCTGTCTGAATGACTATCATCCTGTTGCACTGACACCAATTGTGATGAAGTGTTTTGAACGGCTTGTCAAACCACACATCACAGCCTGCCTCCCTGCATCACATGACCCGCTCCAGTTTGCATATTGTTCAAACCGCTCCACGGAGGATGCTATAATCACCACCCTGCACTCTGTCATCACCCACCTGGATCAGAAAGACACCTACGCCAGACTCTTTATTTCGAACAGATACTTTATTTCGAACAAAAAAGTATAACAAAAACAAAACAAATGACAAATGCAATAAAGTAATAGTATACACTGTTCGAAAGGGAGAAGGAAGAAGTGAACACTTTTTAATTCCATCTCCTCTTTTCCATAAATACACCCATGTGAATTATATACAAATTACCACATTTAAGACCCCAAGTAAACAATTAACTGTATTTTGTACATATCAACATTAACACCCATCCATCCTAACATACATTGATGTCCATACATCAAAACCAGCCTCAAACAACACAGATATACACAGTACTGTCCCACCCACCATAGTGTCCCAGAGTGAGCATAGTGAATCGTACATATAAATACTACCCTTCTAACATACATCCTTTCAGCAAATAATGTTTGTACCTCTTTTTGAATTGATTTCTGTTTGTACATAGTTTCAGTTCCGGCTCCAGACTGTTCCAGAAATCCACCCCACAGACAGATATGCACAGACTTTTCTTGGTTGTTCGTATCTTGGGTTTTGTAAAGTTTAAGTCTCCTCTCAAATTATGATCATTGTTTCTTTTTTTAAATATTTTTTGTATATCAGTTGGGAGTTGATTATTAATTGCCCTGTACATTACTTGTGCTGTCTTAAATTTAACTAAATCCATGAACTTTATGACATGTGACTTTATAAACAACGAATTGGTATGGTCTCTATATCCTACATTATTTATTATCCTTATAGCTCTTTTTTGCAATGTGCATATTGACTGTAGGTTGGTCTTGTAGGTGTTTCCCCAGACTTCTACACAGTAGTTAAGATAAGGTAGAAACAGTAAGTACAGTAAGACCAATGATTTATAGTCCAAGATGTGTCTTGTCTTCCCCAGTATGCCTATACATTTTGCCAGCTTGGCCCGGATGTGACTGATGTGAGGTTTCCAGCAGATTTTATTGTCTAGCGTCACCCCCAGAAACTTATTTTCCTGTACTGTTTCTATTCTGGTATCATCTATCGTTACCATTATTCCATGATTTATTTTATAATTTCCAAACAACATAATCTTTGGTTTTTTTAGATTTAGAGATAATTTATTTTTGTTGAACCACTGCGTTAACTTTTTCATTTCAGTTGTGACCACCTCTCAAACCTGCTGCAAATTCTCACCAGTGCAAAGGATATTTGTGTCATCCGCAAACAAAATAAATTTCAGAATTTTTGATACTTAGCATATGTCATTTATATACAAAATAAAGAGTTTGGGTCCCAAAACTGACCCCTGGGGCACACCACAAGTGATGTCCATGAAGGGTGATTTGTGCTCACCAATTTGTACAAATTGTTGTCTGTTACTTAAATAACTTTCCACCCAACTCAGTCCGACCCCTCTTATCCCATACCTTTCCAGTTTCCTTAGTAGTATTCTGTAGTCAATGGTGTCAAAAGCTTTCTTTAAATCTATAAATAATCCTACAGCAATCTTTTTTTTTTATCTATACAACTAGTAATTTCTTCTATAAGTTCGATCAGTGCCAGAGATGTAGATTTATCTGCTCTAAAACCATACTGGCTATCTGTAAGGAGGTTGTGTTTTTCAATGAAATCATCCAGTCTCTTAGTGAAGATTTTTTCAAGTATTTTGGAGAATTGTGAGAGTAAAGAGACTGGCCTGTAATTTGTGAAACAATGGCTGTCTCCTGTTTTGTACAGAGGTATTATTTTTTCTATTTTCATTTTGTTTGGAAATTTACCAGTTTGAAATGACAGGTTACAGATGTGGGTGAGTGGCTTAACAATTCCTTCAATTACTTTTTTCACTATTGTCATGTCAATTTCATTCCAGTCCGTTGATTTTTTGTTCTTAAATTTACTCACAGTCTCGATAATTTCCTTTTCAGTAACTGCACCCAAAAAGATTGTGTTTGGATTTCTATCTTCTATTTCATTTACAGAACCACTGTTGTTTGTTTCTGGTGTCACTATGACTGGCGCCTAGCGGCTGCCCCGGCCTTGGATGCGCTCTGCAGAGGGTGCCCAAATGCCAAGTCACGTTTCGTTACCTTGTATTCATACATGTGTAATGACAATAAAGTTGAATCTCATCTCATCTCAATCTATTGATTTTGCTAATTCAGGACCAACGTTTACAAAAAATTTATTGAAACCACTGACCACATCCTCCATATTATTTATCAAATTGCCATTTTCAATAAAATATTCTGGATAATTAGCATTCTTAGGTCGATTACTAATAATCCCATTGAGTACTTGCCATATTCCTCTTAAGTTATTTTTATTATCCTCTAATATTCTGTTGTAATATTCTTTCTTACAGGTCCTCATTATATTAGTAAGCTTATTTTTATATCTTTTATATTTGATCTCAGCCTCCACCATTCTGCACTTAATGAATTGTTTATATAATGTATTCTTCTTTTTACATGCATTTATTAACCCCTTGGTGACCCAAGGAATATTTTTCTTTTGTTGTCTGTCACTGTATTGTTTTATAGGACAGTTTTTATTGTACAATGATTGAAATATTTGTAAAAATTTATCATATGCTTTATTTATATCATTTTCATCATAAACTATCTTCCAATCTTGTATTAATAATTCCTTTGTCAGTAAATACATTGATTCTTTGGTTCTTATTCTTTTATATTTAATATTTTTGGTATACTTTTTCTTCCTATAATCACATTGATAGACAACAAAAATCGGCAGGTGGTCACTGATATCATTCAATAAAAGCCCACTTCTGATATTATTTTCCATAATGTTTGTGAATATGTTATCTATTAGTGTGGCACTGTGTGACGAGATTCTGCTAGGTCCGGTAATTGTTAGATGTAAGCCCATACTGTACATTGTGTTGATAAATTCTTCTGTCAAACTATGTTGTTTTGAATTCATCAGATCTATATTGAAATCCCCACAGATGAACATAACTTTATGAGTTAGTTTTGCAGACATTTTTTCCATCCAGTCCTTAAATAAGTCAATGTTTGATCCAGGTGTTCTATATCCACAGCTCACTACTATATTCTTCACATTGTCCAGACAGATTTCTATTGTAATACATTCAAATAAATCATCCACAGTTACTGACAGATTTTCAACAACCTTGTATTTCAAGCTCTTGTCAACATAAATTGCAACTCCTCCTCCTTTTTTCACTTTTCTATTTATATAATTTAATTCATAGCCATCCATGGTAAAATCCACTCCTTTCTCTTCACTGAGCCACGTCTCTGATATTGCCACAATATTGAATGGCTCTTTAAACTCATGTAAATAATCTTTAATGTTATTAAAGTTGGCATAGAGACTTCTGCTGTTGAAGTGGATCATAGAAATATTGAAATCAGATGTGACCATTGTGTTAAACTGATCATCCGTGTAGTAACTGCAGTCATTACTGATGGAGCTAAATAAATTATTATCAGGGTCTATGTCATATTCTACGTCCTGTGGGTTGTGATCTGTATATTCAAAAACTTTCAGTTCCTGTTGTTCCTGTTTGTTGATCTTTTGTTTCATGTTGATAAATGTCTTGTAGCAGATGAGTATAATCCTTCAGTGCCCTAAAATTGACTCTTGTTGCTGTGACTCCAGTTCATAACATTCATTGTTATTTGTCCAGTTCCATAATATTACGGAAGTTAATGACCTTGGCTTCTTCAGGTGATCTATTTAATTTGATGTATATTTTACAGTTTGATGTCCAGGTGTTTTGAATCTTTTTCTGCTTTCTCAGGTATCTTGCTTTTCTGGCTATTTCTACGTTTTCTTTTGTGAGGTGCTCGTTTATGTAAATGTTCGTTCCTTTCAGTTTCCTACCTTGTTTTAACAGCGCAGTCTTGTGTTTTCTGTTGACAAACCTCATGATCACAGCCGGTTTGTCGCCGTTTTACCTGGGCAGAGGGTGGCAGGCCTCTATGGTGTTACAGTCCAGCTGGATTCCTTTGGACTGCATGAAGGCCGCCACTTGTTGTTCCGTGGATTCGTCTTCCAGCTCACCGAGCCTCCCTCCGCTGTCTGCGGCCACAGCTCGCGCGTACATTCGGGGTTTAATGTGGAGCCCCGTGATGATCACGTTGTTCACCCGGGTGTTCTGCTCCAGGTCCGACACTCTGCTCTCCAGATACGCCAGCCTCTTGTCCTTCTCGGCGTTCTGGATCCGCAGCGCTTCCACCTCCTCGACAAGGTCCAGAATGTTTTTTTGCTGCAGCTTAACAGCAGAAATCTCTTCAGCCAAGAAGTCCAGCGCTCTTTTAACCTCTTGCACTCCGGTGTACCGCGGATGGGCAGGTCTCTGCGTCCTACAGCGCACAGAGGGCACTCTCGTGCGCTCTAGGACGCACAGGGCGCTGCGTCCTAAGAGCGCACTGGAAAAAAAAGCTGCATTTCCGTTCTCCCACTACAGACACAGCCGCGAACAGATCGGATATGATTGACCTCTCATTCGACTAATAAGAGCTTTGAATTGGGTTTCTGAAACCTTGAAGAACCAATGACTGAAAACCTAGCAAGAAGGACCCGCCTACCAACGCTGTGAATGCAGCGAGCCAACTGAAGCACAGAAGTTCGCGAGCTTTTTTGTGTAAGGCTGAGTGAAGAGAGACTGACTGCTGCAGCAGATGAAAAAAAGGACCCGCAGGAAGAACCTGCCACAGACCCAGCAGCACGGAGACCACCCACAAGTGCAACCTGTGTGACAGGGACTGCCATTCGCGCATCAGCCTGTTCAGCCACAGGCGGTGCTTTTTTTGTTTTTATTCCAGCAGAGTAGACGTTAGGATTCTCTTCCATGGTCATCATAGACCGACGGAGGCCGACGACGAAGGCTGAGTGACACACACGCATTCGCCAGTCTTTTTTTAAATTACTACTGTTATTTGTTTTGAAAAATCGTTCGGCAAAACCACAATCATGGAATTATATTTTGATCGGGTCGCGAGACCAGCGTCGCGTTCGTCTGACAATGAGGAAGAAGTTCGCCAGCTCCACTTCTGCTGTGAAGAGGTAAGTGTTCTAAGCTAAATTATTCTTTATCCCTGAAAATTGTAATCAAAATGACTTTTGACCAATCGGTAAATTACAGCTGTGCGTCATCGCTGCATGACGGACTGTGGCGCAACGGGCAATGTCTGTCCTCTGTAGCAAGGGGGGGGGGACAACCCCCCCCCAACACACACACACACACACACACACACACACACAGCCCTGAGTGTCACTTTCATTAGAGCCCAAGATGAAGCTTCTATATTGAATCATTCAAAAGTTACAGACGTTTTTCCAAACTGTGCCATTTGGCACAGTTCAAAAACGCCTGGGAACAACCTGAGGAAAAAGCTGTGTAATATACCGTATTCATTTTTTGTGGTATTGTTACAAAATTTGGACCTCAGCTGGATAACACTTGGTTCTACATTTCTGTTGCATTTTCCAGCCCGGATCTGAAGCTGTGTGTTATTTGCAAGCATTTGTATCCAAAAAAACACCCAGGCCAAATTTATTTTCTTCAAGTTCACTATGTTTAGATGACTGTAACTCAGTGGCCGGAGCACTTAGAGAGATTATGACTGTTTTGCCAAAAAATTCAAAGTGTTTTCTTTTAAATGAGACCAACCCCATGAAGATGATGCAAAGGGTTGAAGAACAGCTTTCGATTTACTTTGGGCACATTATTTTTTGGCGTTTTTAGGGAAATTGACCGGAGTGCAAGGGGTTAATGTCGTCCACCTCCTCAGTCTGCTGAGCTTTCTTGGGACCCATTATCCCGGCCGAGGTTTGTTTATTGTGATCGTAAGAAACAAAAAAAAAAAACACGTGGGAGAAATCCCTTTGTTCTCCCGGAATGTGAGGGGACTGATTGCTTCACCAGCCACTACAATATTAAGTTATGAGACTGGCAATTTCTCTTTTTTCACACAAGCAGGTTTATTCTCCAGCGGTAGTGACAAAAAAAAAAAAACAGCTCAAAACGCCAGCTCTAAACTGAGTTTTTAGCAAGAAACGAACTGGGAGCCTTTACCTGTGTGTCCTCACCTTACATGCCACAACCGGAAACTCCTGTACATTGATTTCAGTTCAGCATTCAACACCATTATTTCCCAGAGACTGATGGAGAAATTACTCCTTCTCAGTCTGAACTCCGCCACATGTCTCTGGATCCTGGACTTCCTGACTGAGAGACCTCAGTCTGTCCGTGTTGGAAATAACATCTCCAAAAAAAAAAAAAAAAGGCTACATACTCAGTCCACTGTTCTTTACACTTCTAACACATGACTGTGTATCCAGACACGAGGGGAACCAGATTATTAAGTTTGCAGACGACACCACAGTGGTGGGACTTATTCGAAGGGATGAGGAATCAATGTACAGGGAAGAAGTTAGAGACCTGGAGGGCTGGTGCAGGGAGAACAATCTGGTGCTCAACGTGGACAAAACGAAGGAGATGATTATCGACTTCCAGCAGTCAAAGCCTGAACACGTCTCTCTCAGCATCGGCAGCCGTTTGGTGGAGAGAGTGGAGAACATCAAGTTCCTCGGAATGCAGATCTTGCAGGACCTGACCTGGAGCAAGAATTCCTTGGGGATCAGGAAGCGGACCCAGCAGAGACTGCACTTCTTGAGGAAACTCAAACAGGCCTCTCTTCCCATCTGCATCCTCAGGACCTTCTACAGAGGTGTGGTGGAGAGTGTTCTGACGTACTGCATTGCAACATGGTACTCCAGCTGCAGTATGTCAGACAAAAAAGCCCTGCAGAGGATAGTTAAGGGAGCTGAGAGGGTAATTGGAGTTTCCCTCCCCTCTGTGCAAGAACTTTTTCAGAACCGTTGTAGGAGCAGGGCACTGAACATTGTCAAGGACCGTTCTCACCCTCTGCATAAACACTTTGAACCTCTTCCATCTGGCAAACGATTTCGGAGCATCAGAGGCAGAACCACCAGACTGATTAACAGCTTCCTTCCACAAGCTGTTAGGATGCTGAACAGATGATCCGGAATCTTTCATACACACTACTGCACCTTATGGACATTATGTATATTATTTGTATATTATAGTTCTAGTTAGTTTTCAAGTATGTCTCAGGGATGTGTGAATGGCTGTGGTGGGGTGGGGGCTGAGGGTGTGTGTGAGTATGTCTTAAATTATGTTCTTTTTACTTATATGGATGCCGAGAGAAACGCAATTTCATCTTGCCTGCACTGCAGTTGTATGTACAGCAATATGACAATAAAGGTTGATTTGATTTGATTTATATATATGCAATGAGGCCAGGTGCAAAATTAACATAGTGCACACCTTTCCACCGCTAACTTTGCCCTGCAAAGTTAGCAGTAATTTTTTTAATGTCAAAACAGGGTTTTGCAATGGCACAGCACGTTAATAAATCTGCACCTTAATATAATTTCACACTGAAGAAATCAAATGCTATGCTAAATAAGTGAGAAATTTCACCACATTTCAAACATTTCTTAATTGTTTTCTTGGTCTGTTATTGAAATGCCTTTCTCTTTCTGTCACACTTTTTTGATTCAAAAAATGCTCAAGCTTCTAAAAGTATTGGAACACTGACAAGTTTGTTATTTTAGTTGTTTACCAAAACATATTCATACTGTTATATAATGAATATGGGCTCAATGGACAGATTCTCATTTTTAATTTGAGGGCATTCACATCCAAATTGAAGGAACGGTATAGGGACTGGAACCATTTTTACACAAAATCTCTTTATTTTAGGGTCTCAAACGTAATTGAAGAAATTAATCCATCCATCTGCTACTGTTTATCTGGGGGTCCAGGTCTCGGGGGCAGAAGCTGAAGCACAGAAGCCCAGACTGCTACCCTGTTCACACAGCACCATGATCCCCATAATTCCTCTCGCAGGTGCTATGCCCATTGGAGGGTGGACCCATGTGGCTTCTTTGGTACAATGGATCCTTGCTGTAACATCTTCATGGGGATCCACTGGATCACTCTTGGCCTGGCCCTTCACCCAGGAAAAATTTACCTTGGGAGATCCTACCAGGGGGAACTTGCCCCTGACAACATAGCCCCTAGAATCATTAGGGCATGCAAACCCCTCCACCACGATAAGGTGGCAATCCATGGAGAAGACTTGAACAAATTAACATTACTGTAAATAAAATGTTCATTTTTAATACTTTATTGAGAATCCTTTGCAGCCAATGACTGCCTGAAGTCTGGAACCCATGGACATCACCGAATGCTGGGTTTCCTCCTTTGTGATACTTTGCTAGGCCTTTACTGCAGCTGTCTTCAGTTGTTGTTTGTGGATCTTTCTGCCTTAAGTTTTGTCTTAAGCAAGTCAAAAGCTGCTCGATCAGGTTGAGATCTAGTGATTGACTTGGCCATTGCAGAATATTCTACTTCTTTGCCCGAAAAAATCTCCTGGGTTGCTTTCTCAGCATTTTTGGGGTAAGAGCCATCCAATCAACTTTGCTGTGTTTGGTTGAATCTGAGCAAACAGTATTTCCCTGTATACTTCAGAATTCATCCGGCTGCTTCTGTCTTCTGTCACATCATCAATAAACACTAGTGACCCAGTGAAATTGGAAGCCATGCATGCCCACGCATCACACTGCCTCCACCATGTTTTACAGAAGATGTAGTGTGCTTTGGCTCATGAGCCATTCCAAGACTTCTCCATACTTTCTTCTTCCCATCATTCTGGTCCAGGTTGATCTTGGTTTCATCTGTCCAAAGAATGGTGTTCCAGAAGTTGGCTGGCTTCTTTAGATGTTTTTCTTTTCTTTTTTTTTTTCTTCTTCTTTTTTGGGGGGGGAGGTGGGGGCAAAGTTTAATCTGGCCTTTCTATTTTTGAGGCTTCACCTTGTGGTGAACTGTCTGTATTTGCTCTCATGAATTATTCTCTTTATGACAGACTTTGGTACTGATACACCTACTTCCTGGAGAGCATTCTTCACTTGGGTGGCTGTTGTGAAGGGGTTTTTCTTCACTATGGAAAGGATCCTGTGATCATCCACCACTGTTGTCTTCTGTGGACGTCTATTCCTTTTTGAGTTCCTGAGCTGTATAACACTCCCAAGAGTGTGCTCTTTTTGTTCTCAGAATGTACCAAACTGTTGATTTGGCCACTCCTAACATTTCTGCAATCTCGTTGATAAAGTTCTTCTTTTTTCAGCCTTAGGATTGTCTGTTTCATTTCTATTGAGAGCTCCTTTGACTGCATACTGTGGGGTTCACAGCGAACAGCTTCCAAATGCAAATGCCACACCTGGAATTAACTCCAGGCCTTTCACCTGCTTGACTGATGATGGATTAACAAGGGAATAGCCCATGAAATAGTTTCTGAGTCAACTGTCCAATTACATTTGTAGTGTTAACCCTTTTGGTTCCAATCCATAAAATCATTCTTTGCTGAAGAAAATTATTTCAACTCAAAAGTCTGGTCATAAACTGCTTCTATCACCCAAGGGCCAGAGCTGTAACACTATCCATTGGCCATAAAGTGGAAGTTAATCCCTTCTCCAGGACTTAGTCATTCTCCCTTTTCTGCTCTTTAGCAAAGGAATGCCCCAAATGACAGATTTATGGTTGATATAATCCAGACTTGGGAGTCAAGTTTCTTCATTAACCAACCAGACAGTTTCACAGTGCCATCTGGTGGATAACGCAGGAATATTTAATTTTTTTTTTTCTCTCTCTGAAATCGAATCTCTACAGTTGTGAACAATACATTAATTCATATTCTTTCTCTCAAGACTGCATCTGCTACTGAAGACATAGTTGAACTCTAGAATGGACAATTGTAGTTTCAAATGCTTTTATTGATATGATTTGATATGTGTTGCTTTATTTTCAGGAAGAAATTAATTTTTGCATGCTTACTATCACAAATTAATTACAGTTACAATGTAGAGACATTGTATGGTCCCTTATTATTGAGTAGAATATCTTAGTCACTAAAGTTTAAGGAATTTATGCTTTATTCAGCAACATATGTGTCTTAAGTGGGGGTCTCACTTCTCATATCAAATGTCTCTCTCCCTCCTCTTGGGCAGCACGGTGGTGCAGTGGTTAGCACTGTTGCCTTACAGCTAGAAGGTTCCTGGTTTGAATCCCCAGGTTGGCAGGAATTGGAACCTTTCTGTGTGGAGTTTGCATGTTCTCCCTGTGCTGCGTGGGTTTACTCCGGGGGCTCCGGTTTCCTCCCACAATCCAAAGACATGCATGTTAGGTTAACTGGCTGTTCTAAATTGTCCCTAGATATCTGTTTCCTATAGGCCCTTAGAATAGAGGGTTAGTATTAGTGAAAGCGCTTTGAGTGGTCTTTGTGACTAGAAAAGCGCTATGTAAGTGCAGGTTAGTTAGTTAGTCCTCTTTCTGCTGGGAGACCCACAAAGCCCTGAACTTCGAAATGACCAATGGGTTTCTAAGCTTCACTGTGTCTCCTGTTTTGGCCAGCTGTTTATGACTTCTGTTACATTTACACGACAGTCTGAGCAAACAGCAGAGTTTACATCCTGAGGCTGTGCATATTGTAGCAGGGGATTTTAATCCTGTGGACTTGAAAAAGGTGCTCCCCAAGTTCCATCAGCATGTTAATTGTGCTACTAGGGGAGCAAATACACTTGATAAACTGTATTCCAACGTTAAGCAGGGCTTTAGGGTCACCCCACTTTCACATCTGGGCCAGTCTGACCACATGTCCCTGCTTGTAATCCCAGCATATGCACCACTCAGGAAAACTGCTCCTATTATTACAAAAACAGTTAAAACATGGCCCGATGGTGCAACTCAGCAGCTGCAGGACTGCTTCAATAGGATAAATTGGGACGTTTCTGAACACCCAGACCTGGACATATTTACAGATAGTGTGCTGTGTTATATTAAAACTTGCATGGACACTGTCACAGTTGAGAAAGACATCAGGATTTATCCTAACAGAAAGCCCTGGATTACCCAGGAGGTCCAGCAACTGTTGAGGGAGAGGAGAGCTGCCTTCAGGTCAGGCGACACGGCTCATTATAGCTCAGCCCGGGCTAACCTGAAAAGAGGCATCAGGAAGGCCAAGAAGGAATACAGGAGGAGGATTGAGGACCACCTGGATAGTAGTAACAGTAGACAGGTGTGGGAGGGGGTGCAGCAGCTCACTAACTTTAGAGCCAACCCTAGAGCGGCTGTAGGGAGCCCCTTGCTGGCAGAGGACCTGAATATTTTCTTTGCTTGTTTTGAGGTGGAGCCTCCAGAGATAGAAACAACAACGGAGCCTACAGCTCCCAGTAGCCCAAGCCTCATTGTTGAGGAGTATGAGGTGAGGAGAGTTCTGGGAGCGGTCAATCCGAGGAAGGCCACTGGACCTGACGGTGTCTCCGGGCGTGTGCTGAAGCACTGTGCGTACCAGCTGACTGGAATCTTTACTAGGATTTTTAACCGGTCCCTGTCACAGTCCACTGTCCCACACTGTTTAAAATCCTCCACCATAATTCCTATACTCAAAAAACACAATGTTACCAGTCTTAATGTTTACCGGCCAGTGGCTCTGACTCCAGTGGTGATGAAGTGTTTTGAGAAGCTGGTCAGAGTTCACATCATATCACTTCTCCCACAGTGTTTGGACCCCCACCAGTTCGCTTATAGGGCGAACAGATCCACTGAGGATGCTGTTCCCACGGCCCTCCACGCTGCCCTGTTCCACCTGGAGCAGCCGGGGAGCTATGTGCGGATGCTATTTGTGGACTACAGCTCCGCCTTTAACACCATCCTTCCCGGCAGACTGGTGCCCAAACTTGGGGAACTAGGACTTCCATATTCCACTTGTACTTGGATCCAAAGCTTCTTCTCAGATCGCAGCCAGAGAGTCAAAGTGGGACCTCACATGTCCACCACCATCAGCCTCAGCACCGGCTCCCCACAAGGCTGTGTGCTGAGCCCCCTACTGTACAGCCTTTACACCTATGACTGCACCCCCATACACCACAGCAACAGCATCATCAAGTTTGCCGACGACACCACAGTGGTGGGGCTCATCTCGAGGGGAGATGAGACCGGTTTTAGGGGTGAAGTGCAGCAGTTGATAGAGTGGTGTGGAGACAACAACCTTCTTCTAAATGTCACAAAAACAAAGGAGGTCATCATAGACTTCAGAAGAAATAAAACACACTTTCAACCTCTGATTATTAGTGGCATGGGTGTGGAGAGGGTCGAGGATTTCCACTTCCTGGGGGTCCACATTCAGGAGGACATGACATGGGGGTTGAACACAACTGAGCTGCTGAAAAAGGCCCAGCAGAGA
The DNA here is from genome assembly GCA_020510985.1 of Pholidichthys leucotaenia. NCBI lineage: Eukaryota > Metazoa > Chordata > Actinopteri > Cichliformes > Pholidichthyidae > Pholidichthys > Pholidichthys leucotaenia. The sequence goes on from CM035839.1 coordinate 262,017,696, forward strand.
CTACATTTCCTCAGGGTGCTGAGAGGAAACAACATCTGTCAGAGACTGCTGTTGTCTTTTTATCGTTGCTCTATTGAGAGCATTTTAACTTATTGTATTTGTATTTGGTTCAGCAGCTGCACGGTAGCTCAGAAGAAAGTTCTTCAGACTGTTATCAACACAGCCCAAAATGACTGAGCTCCTCACCCAATCTCTGAGGGTGAGTCCAGCAATCCTACAAAGAAAGTTGATTTCAGCCGCTTGTATCCGCAATCTCATTCTTTCGGTCATTACCCAAAGCTCATGACCATAGGTGAGGGTAGGAACGTAAATTAACTGATAAATCGACAGCATTGCCTTAGAGCTTAGCTTCCTCTTCACCACAACAGACCGGTACAACGTCCGCATCACTGCAGATGCTACTCTGATCCGTCTGTCAATCTCTCGCTCGATTCTCCCCTCTCTTGTGAATGAGACGCCGAGACACTTAAACTCCTCCACTTGGGGCAGGAGCTTGTCTCAAACCCGGAGAGGACAATCCACCCTTTTCTGACTGAGGACCATAGACTCAGATTTGGAGGTGCTGATTCTCATCCCAGCCACTTCACACTCAGTAGCAAATCATCCCAGTAAGACCTGTAGGCCAATGCTTGATGAAGCCAACATGACAACATCATCTGCAAAAAGCAGAGATGAAATCCTGTGATCCCCCTCATGGATCGTCACCTTATTGTGGTAGGGGGTTTGCGTGCCCTAGTGATCCCAGGAGCTATGTTGTCCGGGGCAATTTGCCTCTGGTAGGGTCACCCAAGACAAACTGGTCCTGGGTGAAGGGCCAGACTAAGAACGATCCAACAGACTCTCATGATGAATGCGAGAACAAGGATTCAGTGTATCCCGCCCGGTATGGGGTTACCGGGGCCCCACCCTGGAGCAAGTCTGGTGGCCGGGTTTCCGCCCATGACACCCGGCCAGGCTCAACCCAAAGGAGTTACATGGGTCCGCCCTCCAGTGGGCTCACCACCTGCAGGAGGGACCATGGGGGTCCAGTGCTATGTGGATCAGGTGGTGGTCAAAGGCGGAGACCTTGGCGGTCTGATCCCAAGCTTCCGAAACTGGCTTTTGGGATATGGAATGTCACCTCTCTGGTGGGGAAGGAGGCTGAGCTGGTGTACGAGGTTGAGAGATACCGGCTCAATATAATCGGCTTCACCTCAACACAAAGCTCCGGTTTTGGAACCAGTCTCCTGGAGAGGGCTGGAGCCTGGCCTACTCTGGAGTTGCCCCGGGCAAGAGGCAATGAGCAGGGGTGGGTATTCTTGTATCCACCCACCTTGCTGCCTCTATATTGGAGTTTTCCCCGGTGGGCGAAAGGGTTGTTTTCCTGTGCCTTCGGGTTGGGAAACTGCTCCTGACCATCATTTGTGCCTATGCACCAAATGATGGTTCAGAGTACCCACCCATTTTGGAGTCTCTGACTGGGGTGCTCGTCTTGGAGACTCCATTGTCCTACTGGGGGACTTCAATGTGCACGTGGGCAATGACAGTGAAACCTGGAGGGGGGTGATTGGAAGGAACGGCCTGTCCAATCTGAACCCAAGTGGTGTTCAGTTATTGGACTTCTGTGCTAACCACAGTTTGTCCGTAACAAACACCATGTTCAAGCATAAAGGTGTCCATATGTGCACCTGGCACCAGGACACCCTAGGTCGAAGGTCGATGATCGATTTTGTTATCGTGTCATCAGACCTGTAACCATATGTCTTGGACACTCGAGTAAAGAGAGGTGCAGAGCTGTTAACTGATCACCACCTGGTGGTCAGTTGGATCCGATAGTAGGGGACAATGCCATTCAGACCTGGTAGACCCAAACATATAGTGAGGGGGTGCTGGGAATGTCTAGCTGAGGCTCCTGTCCGGAGGTCTTCAACTCCCACCTCCGGAAAAACTTCAACCACATTCCAAGGGAGTCTGGAGGCATGGAGTCTGAATGGGCCATGGTCTCCACCTCCATTGTCGAAACAGCTGGCCAGAGCTGCGGTTGCAAGGTCGTCGGGGCATCTCATGGTGGCAACCCCCGAACCAAGTGGTGAACACCAGTGGTGGGGCCATTAAGCTGAGGAAGGAGTGGTGTCCACCACTTGGTTCGGGCAACCCCTGAACCAAGTGGTGGACACCAGTGGTGGGGCCATTAAGCTGAAGAAGGAGTCATATCAAGCTTGGTTGGCTTGTAGGACTCCCAAAGCAGCTGAGGTATACTGGCAGGCCAAGCAGAGTGTGGCTCGGGTGGTTGCTGAAGCAAAAACTCTTGTATGGGAGGAGTTCTGTGAGGCCATGGAACAAGACTTTCAGACGGCCTCGAAGAGACTCTGGCAAACTGTCCGGCAGCTCAGGCGGGGGAAGGAGCTCCCTGTCCACAGTGTGTATGATGCGGATGTGGCACTGCTGACTTTGACTGGGGATATCATCGGGCGGTGGAAGGAGTACTTCGAGGATCTCCTCAATCCCACTGACACACCTTCCACAGGGGAAGCAGGGCTTGTGGACGAGGGGGACGACTCGCCTATCACAGGGGCTGAGGTCGTCTAGGTGGTTAAAAATCTCTTTGGTGGCCGGGCTCTGGGGGTGAATGAGATTTGCCCTGAGTACCTCAAAGCCCTGGATGTTGTAGGGCTGTCATGGTTGACACGCCTCTGCAACACTGCGTGGAGGACGGGGGCAGTGCCTTTGGCATGGCAAACCGGGGTGGTGGTTCCTCTCTTCACAAAAGGGGACAGGAGGGTGTGCTCCAACTTGAGAGGGATCACACTCCTCAGCCTTCCTGGGAAGGTCTATGCCAAGATACTGGAGAGGAGAGTCCAGCCGTTGGTCAAACCTCTGATTCAGGAGCAGCAATGTGGTTTTCATCCTGGCCATGGCACATCGGACCAGCTCTTTACCCTCTCAAGAATCCTCGAGGGTTCATGGGAGTTTGCCCAACCAGTTTACTTGTATTTTGTGGACTTGGAGAAGGCATTCGACCGCGTCCCTTGTGGTTTTTTGTGTGTGGGGGGGGATGCTTTGGGAGTATGAGGTATCGGGTTTGTTGTTCCAAGCTATTTAGTCTCTGTACAACCGTTGTGAGAGTTTGGTTCATATTGCCAACACTCGGTCGGACTCATTCCCAGCGAGAGTTGGACTCTGCCAGGGCTGCCCTTTGTTACCGATCCTGTTCATAATTTTTATGGACAGGATTTCTAGGTGCAGCCAGGAAACAGAAGGTGTCATGCCTGGTGACTACAGGATCTCATCTCTGTTGTTTGCAGATGATATTGTCCTGCTGGCTTCATCCAGCAATGACCTACAGGTCTTACTGGGACTGTTTGCCGCTAAGTGTGAAGCGGCTGGGATGAGAATCAGTACCTCCAAGTCCGAGTCCATGGTCCTCAGCAGGAAAAAGATGGATTGTCCTCTCCGGGTTGGGGACAAGCTCCTGCCCCAAGTGGAAGAGTTTAAGTATCTTGGGGTCTTATTCACGAGTGAGGGGAGAATGGAGCGAGAGATTGACGGACGGATAGGAGTAGCATCTGCAGTGATGTGGATGTTGTACCGGTCTGTTGTGGTGAAGAGGGAGCTAAGCTCTAAGGCAAAGCTGTCGATTTACGAGTCAATCTACGTTCCTACCCTCACCTATGTCACGAGCTTTGGGTCATGACCGAAAGAACGAGATCGCGGATACAAGCAGCTGAAATCAGCTTTCTTTGTAGGATTGCTGGACTCACCCTCAGAGATAGGGTGAGGAGCTCAGTCATCCGGGAGAGGCTCAGAGTCGAACTGCTGCTCCTCCACATTGAAATGACCCAGTTGAGGTGGTCATGTGGGCATCTGATCAGGATGCCTTCTGGACGCCTCCCACTTGAGATGTTTCGGGCATGTCCCTCTGGGACGAGACCATGGGGCAGACCCAGGACTCGCTGGAGAGACTATGTCTCTCAGCTGGTCTGGGGACGCCTTGGTATCCTCTCTGAAGAGCTGGAGCAGGTGGTTGGGTAGAGGGAAGTCTGGGCTTCTCTGCTTGAACTGCTGCTTCCGGGACCCAGACCTCCGGAAAAGTGGTAGAAGATGGGTAGATGGATGGATGAAAATCCTGTGATCATCGAGCATGACACCCTCCAATCCTTGGCTGTGCCTAGATATCCTGTCTATAAAAATTATGAACAGGATTGGTGACAAAGGACAGCCCTGGCGGAGTCCAACTCTCACTGGAAATGTGCTTGACTGGGTGTTGCCAATACGAACCAAACCCTTGAAACGGTCGTATAGGGACCGCATAGCTCGTAACAACAAGCCCGATACCCCATACTCCCGCAGCACCCCCCACAAGAGACCATGAGGGACATGGTTGAATGCTTTCTCTAAGTCCACAAAACACATGTGGACCGGTTGGGCAAACTCCCACGAACCCTCGAGGATTCTCAAGAGGGTAAAGAGTTGGTCCGATGTTCCACAGCCAAGACGCAAACCACATTGCTCTTGCTGAATCCGAGGTTCGACCAACGGTCGGACTCTCCTCCACCTTTGACCTTGCAATCCCAAAACTAGAGTCACAGTTTAGGGTTGCAGGGTGAACCTGTGTACCAAGTTTGGTGACCATAACTTTACTCGTTGTACAGCAGTAAGGCATAGGAATGTTAACCTTGACCTTTGATGTTTTAACCCCAAACCCAAAGTCAGAGGCCAGGGTCCCAAGGTGAACCTGTGTACCAGGATCGGTGGCCCTAGCTTTACTCATTGTACAGCAATAAGGCATAAGAAATGCTGGCCTTGACCTTTGATCTTTTGACCCAAACCCATAGTCAGCATTCAGGATCCCAAGGTGAACCTGTGACACAAGATTGGTGACCCTAGCTTTCTTTGTTGTTGAAATATAGTTTATAACCCATTTTTGAAGTTGATGTTTGACCTTGTGATCGCAAAACCATAGTCACACTTCAGGGTCACAGGGTGAACCCATCTACTAAGTTTGGTGACTCTAGACTTTACTCATTTTATATTAATAGTGCAAATGGAATGCTAACCTTGACCTTTGACCTTTTGACCCCAAACCTATAGTCAGAGGTCAGGATTCAAAGGTGAACCTGTATACCAGGTTTGATGCCCCTAGCTTTCCTCGTTTATAGTAATAGTAAATGTAGCATTTACCATACAGTGGTGTGAAAAAGTGTTTGCCCCCTTCCTGAGTTCTCATTTTTTTATATGTTTGTCACACTCAAATGTTTCAGATCATCAAACAAATTTAAATATTAGACAAAGATAACACAAATAAACACAAAATGCAGTTTTTAAATGAAGGTGTTTATTATTAAGGGTAAAAAAAATCCAAACCTACATGGTCCTGTGTGAAAACGTGATTGCCCCCGCATTGAAGCATAAATTAACTGTGGTTTATCACATCTTTGGAAAGCTGAGTTCAATTTCTCTAGCCACACTCAGGCCTGATTACTGCCACACCTGTTCTCAATCAAGAAATCACTTAAATAGGACCTGTCTGACTAAGTGAAGTGAACCAAAACATCCTTAAAAGTAGACATCGTGTTGCGATCCAAAGATATTCAGGAACAAATGAGAAACAAAGTAATTGAGATCTGTCAGTCTGGAAACGGTTATAAAGCCACTTCTAAAGCTTTGGGACTCCAGCAAACCACAGTGACAGCCATTATCCACAAATGGTGAAAACATGGAACAGTAGCGAACCTTCCCAGGAGTGGCCGGCCGACCAAAATTACCACAACAGCGCAGCAACGACTCATCCAAGAGGTCACAAAAGACCCCACAACAACATCCAAAGAACTGCAGGTCTCACATGTCTCGGTTAAGGTCAGTGTTCATGACTCCACCATAAGAAAGAAACTGGGCAAAAATGGCCTGCATGGCAGAGTTCCAAGACAAAAACCACTGCTGAGCAAGAAGACATAAAGGCTCGTCTCAGTTTTGCCAGAAAACATCTTCATGATCCCCCAGACTTTTGGGAAAATACTCTGTGGACTGACGAGACAAAAGTTGAACTTTTTGGAAGGTGTGTGTCCCATTACACCTGGCGTAAAAATAACACAGCATTTCAGAAAAGGAACATCATACCAACAGTAAAATATGGTGGTGGTAGTGTAATGGTGCATCGGCGCATCGGCCTGTTCAGCCACAGGTGGTGCTGTTCCAGCAGAGTAGACGTTTAGGATTCTCTTCCATGGTCATCATAGACCGACGGAGGCCGACGAGTGTAATGGTCTGGGGCTGTTTTGCTGCTTCAGGACCTGGAAGACTTGCTGTGGTAAATGGAACCATGAATTCTGTTGTCTACCAAAAATTCCTGAAGGAGAATGTCCAGCTATCTGTTCCTGACCTGAAGCTGAAGTACACTTGGGTTCTGCAGCAAGACAATGATCCAAAACACACCAGCAAGTCCGCTTCTGAATGGCTTAAGAAAAACAAAATGAAGACTTTGGAGTGGCCTAGTCAAAGTTCTGACCTGAACTCAATTGAGATGCTGTGGCATGACCTTAAAAAGGTGGTTCATACTCGAAAACCCTCCAATGTGGCTGAATTACAACAATTCTGCAAAGATAAGTGGGCCAAAATTCCTCCACAGTGCTGTAAAAGACTCATTGCCAGTTATCGCAAACGCTTGATTGCAGTTGTTGCTGCTAAGGGTGGCCCAACCAGTTATTAGGTTTCGGGGCAATCCTTTTTCACACAGGGCCATGAAAGTTTGGATTTTTTTTCTCCTTAATAATAAACACCTTCATGTAAAAACTCCATTTTGTGTTTACTTGTGTTATCTGTCTAATATTTAAATTTGTTTGATGATCAGAAACATTTACATAAGTGTGACAAACATACAAAAAAATGAGAAATAGGAAGGGGGCAAACAATTTTTCACACCACTGTAGTCCAACTGCAATATTAACTTTGACCTTTGACCCCTTGACCCCAAACTCATAGTCAAGTCAGGGTGTAAGTCATCCAAGATGTGTATTAGATACAACTACTGTATCAATTTGAAAATTCTACATCATTTGTTTCAGTAATAATTGTGTTTAGAAGATTTAGGGAAAATCTGACCTCTGACCTTTGACCTCAAGGGCACCCAATGAGAGTGACATTGTAATATGTGCATCATCAGAGTATATCAAACAATGCTACCAAGTTTCAAAACAACTGGAACAAAATTGTAGGAGGAGTTGATTTCACAAGTCAGGTACAGTCTATGAAGTGAGGTGAAACAGGAGGTCATAGGTCAGGGGCTTCGATCCCCACAAAAATCATCTGATCACAACCAAACTACAATATGTGCATCCTCAGTGTATATCAAACCATGGCACCAAGTTTCAAAACAATCGGACCAAAACTGTAGGAGGAGTTGATTTCACAAAAGTGGGACAGACAGACAGACGGACCCATAACATAACCACCACCCCCCCCTTGGGCTTCAACTGGCGGGGGATAAAAATGGTACTTCCTGTCTTCTAGCTTGGTGCTCAGCATAATAGAATGGGGGAAGGAAAGCTGGTTGTGGTGGCACCTAGCATGGCAGCAGCTCATCTGATTCGAGATGTCATTATAGATAGCAGAAAATGTAATTTCGTTCTACTGCACAAGCTGGGCTGTATGGATTGGATGACAATAAAACTGTGTTTCTTATTTTTCTAGGTAATGCACCCCTGCCTGTAAATGCAACATGATGAGCCATTCTGTTTGGTTTATTACACCCAAAACACACCTCGGAATAATTAAGAGAGTTAGTACAATCTTTTTGCACTTTTCACCAGCACAAAATCTGCTTTTTCCACCAAAAACAAAATGGACTTGGACACACCCGTAAATGATATTTGTACTTTTAGTATTGCACTTCTGAGTAGACCATCATAATAGGGCCCAATGTGATACTTATCATGAAGCAGAAAGACTAAACAAATAGTAGCTGTAAATGTGACCATCTTGTACCCTGTACAAGCTTACCTGACCACCACATCAAAGTCATCAATCTTCTGTCCCAGAGACTTGTTGGCGAGGATTCCTCCATTCCCAACAATGACGCACGTCTTACAGCTTATACTACAAAACAAGAAACACACAGCAGTGATGTTATACAGTAAGGTACTCTTTAGTCTTAAAAGTCCATGACAGATTTAAAACAGGCATTTTTTCCTGTATTTTAAAATACGACTAAAATACATAAAGTGGATCAAGAAAAGTCACTCAGAAATTCAACAGCAAACACACACAGTAACAACTCATTCAAACACCACACTCAACCTCTCCCAGGTGAGCTTATTTCACCCACTTTTTAGAATTTAAAACAGCAGTATTTTCACATTTGTGACAGAGACAGCTTTGTTTAAATTCTGAAAACTTGTATCACCATTTCAAATTTATGTATCAAATTTCAAATCGTGTAATGTCCCCTAATGCATGTAGACACCGATTCAACATACAATGAATAAAACTGAACTACGGTAACAACTGCTAGCTACCACTGTAAGGTAGAACTTGGACTTCAGTGGTTGTACACCAGTCCCACAGTGAGGCCTGCCAGGCTATGTGACTGCCTGCAGGTTCAAACAAACACCGAAGATTATGATGTCTGAATATGATAACTCGAAAATTGTGGAGACCGACACTGTGAGCCAAGAACTGCGATAAGAGGAAGCAACTCACCTGTCAAGTTCTTCCCCAAGGCTGTATATCTTAGTAGCTGACAGCAGAATATCTATGATCTTCTCTGTAGATAAATAGGACAAAGAGGCAAAGCACAGTTGAGAGTACAAGGCATTTTTCTTCCTGCACTGGACTACCTATACTGTTCTAACCCCCTGCATTACTGAACTTTTATGATTATGTTTGCTTAAAATAGTCTATAAGCCTGTGCCTTGGTGGGCCCACAATATCCAAGGTACAATGCAAAACTGTTTAAAGACAACACAAAAAGAACCTTTTTTCCATACAAAATGTGTAATTGCTGAAAACTAGAGTGGCAACAGCTGAATATCTTCTAAAGTTTACCAAACTCAATAACAAGGACAAGCTATATCTTAGCAAATCACAAAATGACAACCAAAGAAACAATACAAACCAACAACAAGAATGCCGTCAGAGTACGATTTTAAAGTGTGAATGTTCAAAATGTTTGGTCAGTGTGATTATTGTTTCTAAAGCTGCACGGTGGCGCAGTGGTTTAGCACTGTGACAGCACAGTTTACTCTCGGCCGGGGGATCGTGGGGATCATGAGATCGTGGGTTCGATCCCAGCCCCCGACCAACAGTGAGCTGTGTGGAGTTTGCATGTTCTCCCCGTGTTGCGTGGGTTTACTCCGGGATTTCTCCGGTTTCCTCTCGCATACCAAAAAAAAAACCATGTAGGTTTAGGGCGCTCGCGCACGCAGCGACCGACAGCCGGTGGCTTGTCACCCGACTGCAAACCAAATCTACCTACGGGTACAAATAAGTAACAAAAAAAAAAAAAAAAAGCTTAAAGTTTTTTGTGTATGTGGTGAATATGACCAGCAGGGTCGGCCCTGGCCATTTTGGCGCCTTAGGCAGGATTAGGGTACCCCCCCTTCCCACACACACACACGTTATACGCTTTCAGTCTCTGAAGTCCCTGATACCACCAAGAGACCTGGGAACTCACGTTACTGCTCATTAAAAAAAAAAAAAAATGCAGAAACCCCTTTCAGTCTAGGCTTGCCGCTATTATCTGAATAGGACTACTGATGTCAGATGACACTGGCTAAATGACCCTGCAAGCAACATAGGTCGGTGACCACTTCACCTCAGCTCCATGGACATTTGCATAGGAAACGTGAATAAACTTCCGGCGCCACACGAGTAGGCTGCCTTTTTGCAACAGCGGATCAGTTTCTTCCCATTTCTATTTACTATCTGGCTCTCTTGCTAATCTTTCTGATTCGGCGACACCTTTATCCATCACAAACACGTAGATTGCCCAAATGTCTCCTGAGCCAGCGGACGGAGCCACTGTGTCTTGCAGGAGGCAGTATAATAGAGACCAGCTGTTAGCACTTAACTGGCCCACAATGCGAACGCAAAAACTCGACATACCGGGAGAAATAAGACAGAAACGGCGTGGATGTCGAGCTGGAGTAAGACGGCGGACGAGGAATATAAGGTACAGACCTGCCCTCCCATCCGTTATTATGGGGAATGTACGATTGCTACTCAATAAAACAGATGAGCTAGCGGCTATCTCCCACTACGACAGCGTGTACAGAGAGAGTAGTTTGATGCTGTTTACGAAGATGTGGCTAACAGAACTAGCAACAGATGCTAACATTGAACTGGAGGGTTTCCACACAATACGGGCAGACCGAACACCAGACAGTGGGAAAGCAAGGGGCGGAGGAGTGATAATGTATGTCAATAACAACTGGTGCAGACCGGGACATATCACGGTTAAACAACAACACTGCAACAAAGACATGGAGTTGCTAGCTGTTAGCATGCAGCCTACATATCTCCCAAGGGAATACTCACACGTGATCTGCATTGTTATTTATGCAAATCCGACGGAAAATGCTAGGACAGCGCGTGACATCATTCACTCAGTAACTGGCAGGCTGCTGACAGAACACCCAGATGCTCTTCTCCTCATCTCAGGTGATTTCAACCATATTTCACTGTCCCCCATTCTGTCCACATTCACTCAGTATGTTACATGCCACACTAGAGACAATAAAACACTGGACTTATTCTATGCAAACACTAAGGAGGCGTACACCTCATCACCACTCCCCCCACTCGGGAGATCGGATCACAACTTGGTTCATCTCCTGCCGGTGTACAAACCCCTAGTACACAGACAACCTCCGGTCATGCGCGCAGTGAAGTTATGGTCTGAGGAGGCAATGGATGCTCTAAAGGACTGTTTTGAAACCACTGCCTGGGAGCAGCTCTGCGATCCACATGGTGAGGACATCGATGGCCTCACTCACACCATCACGGACTACATCAGCTTCTGTGTGGACAACACCGTACCCACCAAGACCATACGGCGTTGCTCGAACAACAAATCCCGGATCAACCCTGAGATAAAAACACTTCTGAGAGAGAAGAAGAGGATCTTCAGGTCGGAGAACAGGGAGATGCTGAAGTCCGTACAGAGGAAGCTGAGGAGGAAGATCAGAGAAGGCAAGGGCAGCTTCAGGAAGAAGATGGAGGACAAGCTGCAACACAGCGACATCGGCGGGGTCTGGAGAAACCTTAAAACAATCTCTGGGCTCCAGAATACCTCCCCCCAGGCCACGGGGGGCAGGGAGTGAGTGAACAATCTGAACCTGTTTTTAATAGGTCTGACCAACCGCCCTCCCCCCCGACTGCACAAGAACCACTGCTACCTCTAAAGACCTAAGTCCTCTAAGTCCTGCTGCCCACACAATACTCCACCAACACCCCCCCCCCACTCCCAGCACACAGCCCCCCAACATGACCCTCACTAAGACCCAGGTGAGGACAGAGCAGAGGAAGATCAAGGTGAGGAAAGCCTCGGGACCGGACGGTATCAGCGCGAAGCTCCTCAAGACCTGTGCAGAACAGCTATGTGGGATTGTGGAGCACATCTTCAACCTGAGCCTGAAGCTGGGGAGGGTACCACAGTTGTGGAAAACATCTTGTGTGGCACCTGTAACAAAGACTCCCCCCCCAAAAAAGATCTGAACAGCTACAGACCAGTGGCCCTGACGTTTCACATGATGAAGACCCTGGAGAGACTGCTCCTTGCTCACCTCTGCCCCCTGGTGGGACCAGCGATGGATCCACTCCAGTTCGCCTACCAGCATGGCATCGGGGTGCAGGATGCAGTGATCCTCCTTCTTCACCGTTCTCTGTCTCACCTGGAGAAGCCCGGAAATGCGGTGAGGATCATGTTCTTTGACTTCTCCAGTGCTTTCAATACCATCCAACCGATGATCCTGAAGGACAAGCTGCTGTGCGCAGGGATGGACCAGCACCTGTCATCATGGATCCTGGACTACCTCACTAACCGGCCACAGTTTGTGAGAACACGGGACTGTGTGTCCGACACAATCATCGGTAGCACAGGGGCCCCCCAGGGAACGGTTTTGGCTCCCTTCCTGTTCACCCTTTATACTGCGGACTTCTCACACAACACAACACACTGCCATCTACAGAAGTTCTCTGACGACTCTGCGATCGTCGGCCTCATCTCCAACGGAGATGAAGCTGAATACAGAGGACTTATCCAGGACTTTGTGGACTGGTGCCATTGGAACAGCCTCCAGATCAACGCGAGGAAAACTAAGGAGCTGGTGGTGGACTGCCGCAGGCAAGGACAACCCCTCACAGCACCAGTAAACATACAGGGAACAGACATTGAGATGATGACATCCTACAAGTACCTGGGTGTTCATCTGAACAATAAACTAGACTGGTCACACAATACCGATGCACTCTACAAGAAGGGACAGTGCAGGCTGTTCCTACTGAGGAGGCTCAGGTCTTTTTTTTCCCACAATATCTTTATTGAACCTTTTTTTTTTTTTTTTTTAACAAACATGATACAAACAATCAAACACTAACACTAAAGTACTACAAAAAAAAAAAAAATGCACTAAAAACACCAACAACCACCAACAAAATCAAGTCTTCAACAATGCTCCTCTGTTTAGTCTAGACAATCCAATACATAAGTATACATATTATGTTCACCAGTTTGGAATTTACAAGGTCCACACACATCATTCACCTTCTTCTTCAAGAGTTATGTTTAAATTTTTTACATAATCAATAAAAGGTCTCCATATATTCTCAAACACAATTTCCTTTGATTTTAGTATATATGTTATTCTTTCTAATGGAAGGTTTGTTAACATCTGTCTTAACCACTGAGTCACATCTGGTCTATGAGTCTTTTTCCATAATAGTGCAATACATTTTTTGGCATTAAGCAAACTGAGGTCTATGAATGTTCTTTCACTTTTATTAAAATTATGCTTTTCTGGGTACAGACCCAACAAAAACAGTTTAGGATTCAATATGATTTGTTTTGAGATTATTTTTTCAATTGTTACCCTCACCTCTTCCCAAAACATTCTTATTAATCTACATTCCCATAAACAATGAAATAGGGTTCCTTTACTTTCCATGCATTTTGTGCATGTATCTGGTATATTTTTGTTATATCTATTTAACTCCTCCGGTGTAACATACATCCGCATTAACCATTTGAAATGTATCAATTTAAGGCGTGCATTTATTGATTTGGTTTGAGCTTCTGTACAAGCCAATTCCCATTGTTCCTCTGAAATTTCAATTTGCAGATCTTCTTTCCAGTAGTTTAATCTTTTCAGTGAATTTTCACTTGAAGATAGTGTCAGTGAGTTATAAAACTCTGAAATAATACCCTTTCTTTTACTATCTTTCATCATCATTTTTTCCAAGGATGAATAAATAGGTCGAGTGAGAGCTTTATTTTGATTTGATCGAATAAAGTTTCTAAGTTGAAGATATTTAAAAAAATGTGTTCTATTGAGATTAAATTTGATCCTCAGCTCTTCAAAAGACATTATGTTGTCTGCACATGGCAAATATAAATCCTGAATCTTTTGTATCCCTTTTAAATTCCATACTTTAAATACAGCGTCCGCTCTCCCTGGTTTAAAATATTGATTACCCCATATTGGACTAAATTGTGACAATAACTGTGGTTCTTTTAAATAGTTTTTAGCTTCACACCATATTTTGATTATATGCTTTACAAATGGATTTTTAACTTGTTTTTGTAATTTTTTTGCCGAATCTGAGTATATGAATATGGGAAGAGGTAAAGGTAAATTGTATGATTCCATTTCAGTCCAGTGAGGGAGATCATTTGATGAAAAATAATATGTCATAGACCTCAGTTGTGCCGACCAATAATACAACATAAAATTTGGACATTTCAGACCTCCACGATCAAATGGTAAATATAATAAAGACAAACGTAATCTAGCCCTCCTGTTGTTCCATATAAATTCCACTAACTTTTTTTTTATTCTTGAGAATAGATCTAAAGGTGGTGATAAGGGAATGTATTGAAATAAATAAAGTATTTTAGGTAAAATATTACTTTTAAGTATATTGATTCTCCCGATCATCGACATTGGTAGTGACATCCATCTCTGAGTTAACTCATTGATATCTGACATTAAGGCTTCATAGTTGACACTGGCGACTGATTCTAGCTTAGGCATAATTTGGATTCCTAAATATTTAAACTGATTTACAACATTGAATTGATTTACCTCAGGGGCTGGGTAGTTTCTCTGGGTCTCATTTAGCATTAATATTGAAGATTTAGTTTTATTTATTTTATATCCTGATATTTCCCCAAAATTCTTTATTAAATTCAACAGGCTCAGGTCTTTTGGTGTACAAGGGGCGCTGCTGAAGACATTCTATGACACGGTGGTGGCATCAGCCATCACTTTTGGAGTGGTCTGCTGGGGCAGTGGCATCACAGCAGCCGATAGGAAGAGACTGAACAAACTGATCAAGAAAGCTAGCTCTGTCCTGGGGAAACTCCTTGACCCAGTGGAGGAGATAGGAGAGAAGGATGGTGGCTAAACTGTCATCTCTGCTGGAGTCCGAGTCCCACCCTATGCAGGACATACTGAATGCACTGAGGAGCTCATTTAACAGCAGACTACATCATCCTAGGTGCGCAACCGAGAGGTTTCGCGGGTCCTTCCTACCTACGGCTGTCAGACTGTATAACCTAAGTAGGGCTGCTCGCAGAGATAGCAAAAAAAACGTGACGACCTAATAGTATTGAATGCAAAAGACGCAATAGACTTACACAAATGGTCCCCTCCGGTATACAACTAGGACAATATCAGTCGCTACGGAGGGTGACAATATGTATGGGTGCATATTCATACCATGTAGGATAACTAAGTAGACGGTTATGCTGTTTATTCCATCTAGCTACAATGCTACGCACTGTGTGTATATATATTTATGTGTACATACAGTATGTATATTCACTGCTCTTGTTTTTCTTGTCTTTTTGATTGTTGCTCTGAGTGTTACTATCCCTGTGCTGTTGCAATCCTGGAATTTCCCCATTGTGGGACTAATAAAGGCTTATCTTATCTTATCTTAAACGGGCAAAGAAAAGAGTGGACATGAATCAGAAGGCTGTCGGTCATTACTCTGACAGATTATATTAATTTCAAAACCGCAACAGACAACTGTGTGCGCCACAATTATCACAGTGGCTGAGAGTGAGCCTCAGCTAACAGTCAGCGTCTCCTCCAGCTCTGGGTGTCCCCCGGATGTTGTCTACCCGATACAAGCCTGTCCTGGTTCGGCAAGGGGAAATCTCACTGTTTAGGTCAACTCTGCTCATTCATGCATCCCACTTCATCTCATATCAATTTATCCTCTGCTCCTCTTTTTTCTTAACAGCCCCCTCCAAAATAAAACCTATCCTGCCTTCAGTGGCGCTGGAAATGAAACACAACACACAAACACTCGTCCTCACCAAATAAAACTACAAGTCTGTGCACACAAACACAAACAAGAGCAAAAACAAACTTCATTTTTTACAGCCACAACAATAAATTTTAGGGCCTTTTCCACTAGCACGCTTTAGCGCGACACGGGACGGCTCAGCACGCTTTGTACGCTTTTCCACAAGCCCCAACACGGTTTAACAGCCGCGATTCTCAGCCCCGCTCCAGGGCAGGGTACAGCAGTGCTGAGCTGTGCCGTGTTGTGACGTTAACAGACTGGTCGCCGCTGATTGGTCAGGTCGTAACCGGCGCTGATTGGTCAGGTTGTAACCGCCCCTCTCCTCCTCCTCATCTACCAAATCTTCATGACCTTCTCAATAAAGTTTTTGAAAAAAAAAAAAAAAAAGGAATCTCCACGACCGCCTTTACTCAGCACGCAACCACTGTTGGCGGTTCCTTTTCAGTGTATTGCTGTTCTATTTTCATTTATTCTCTATCAAAAATGGCTTCGCGTAATAAGGGTGTTCCATGGACCAATAAGGAGGTGCAGTGTCTACTCACTGCATTGTCAGACGAACGTATTCAGCGCGAGTTAGACGGAGCCGCCCGGAAAGAAAAAATATACCGGGAGGTCTCGACATCGGAGTCCTTTAACGGTGTGTTTTAATTTTTTTTTATTGTGTGTTTTTTCGCAAATATATTCGGTAAGACGCTCAGTTTATTTATGCAATAAAAAAGCTGTTCATTTGTGGATGGATTGCTGCTTTATTGCAGCACACTGCGGACTAAAGCTTTTATTGTAATTATTCATGTGAACAATACGCTGAAATAAGCTTATGTATTCTTGTTAAAAACTATTGTCTTTTCTGTATATATTGCACTTTCGTGCTGTATTTTATTGTGTGTATTTTCCTTGTAGAATCATCCCACGCGTCCGCCGCGACAGCCCGCACGGATTATTCAACCGAGCCTTCCTGACCCACAGCTGGCAGAGACGCCTTCATTCATCCGAGCCTCAGCACTCAGTGGTCGGTGTGTATAAAATGTCGATTAACCTTCATGTTGTGTTGCAAAGTTTTTTTTTATTTTAATATTTTGTATATAATAAAATGGAATTTTTTTGGAAAGTGTGGTTTGTCTGTTATAACACTGAATTATAAAACAGTATAATTACATAGAAATTCCATTGCCTAGTCTGATCAAAATGATGCTGAGGGTCAACCATTGTAAAGGTAATGTAATTTTTAACTAGACCAAAAAAGAAATCTTTTTGTAAGCTTTCTGTTCTTTTTATTGAAATATCATAAAAAATTAGCACCAAGTCAATGGTACAAGTATATGTAAATTGAATGTTCTATCGGCATTCCAAATTCAGAGATTTACAATACTTTAGAAGGAGTGTAGCATCATCTAAACGGAAAATAATAATACTGTTGTTCCAAACGTTGACCTGAAGGTGAAAAACATGAATTTTTTTAATTCAGTACATCCAAAATGCCCTAGGATGTGGTGTTGGACAGTGTGCCACCGTCTCATTATTTAAAACGAATAAAAACAAGTTTCAGCTCATTATTTCTAGGTCATTTGGCAGTTAATTCAAAACAAAAGTGACTTGTGTTGTTGCAGCTTAATTATGAGATAAAATTAATTGTGAGATAAAACCACAGAGCGAGCAAGGCAATAATCCTTAGATCCTCCATTTTTTGTCTCGTGTAAATAAGGACTCAGTCCGGTGCGTAACATCACGGGAGTGTGGCCCCGCCTCGCTGGGAATCTGCTGCTGCCCCGCTTCTAAAACCTCCTAACACAAACCATCACAGCACAAGCACAACACCGTGCTAATGGAGACAGAAGCATTCCGAGCCGTACTGAAGTGAATCGAGCCGTACCGAGGTGTGCTGGGCTAGTGGTAAACAGGCTTAAGTTCTACCTTTGCTGTTTTGTCATTACAAAACATATTTGAGAGGCAACACACAGGATCGGTGGCTGGAGCTGTTTGTAGCCGGAGACTGAATCTACAGCACTTGCCAGTCGGAGGTGAAATCACTGCTGATACAACACAGCTGGTTCTGCTGTTTGTCACAGTGGACATTTGGTGGGTAGAGGAATAAGCAAAACTGGACTCTCTTCACTCTTTAGTCAGCCTGCATATTTATTTAATTTTAAAAATCTTATCAAGTTCCTCTCAGCAATTTGTTTACAATAGTGCATTGCCCATAGAACCAAGTATTCCTGTCTGAAACTGGTATCCCAATCAGGCTTTACAGGCCCAACTGTAGGCTGGGTTTGAAAGTGGAATACAGAGGTGTAGCCTATATGTAGGCAATCACATTAAACTTTAGACTTTAGACAAACAGTAAAGGGAGTAAATGGCACTAAGTAAATGGCACTAAGCTTTATTTGATTGTGTGAATATTAATTACAGAATACCTAATTGAAAGTTAATGGGACATCCAATATTAGCGACTGTTTCAAATCCCTTGTTTATTTGTTTGTCAGATCAGTTATTTGTCTGATCTTTTATCACTCATATTCATAACAGTGTATCTTGCACTTTGAGGAATGGGAGTTGTTCAGTCATCATTATAATTATTCAAGTTTCTATCACTTTTCAGTGATGGAGTTCAGTGTAATATTGAATTTCTTCTGTGTATCGTCAATAAACTCATGCAGTGCTGTAACAGGACACATTTACAAATATTTGAGACCCACTGTAGTCCATCATTTTATATTTTAGCAATATTTTGTTATTAAAAGGTTTTTTAAAACTGTAATCAACCGAATTAACTACAAAACACCTAACATTATTATACACAGCAGAAGGACCCGTTTGACCGCAGCCGTTGCATCAGTGTTGCCCATTTGTTAGTAAATATTGAACTAAAAATGATTTATTTCATCATTTGGGTGTTTTTGTGTCCTGCGTTTGGTCGTTAAGTCATTCCGGCCATTGCGATCCATAATCATGGCGGTATTATTAATAAGTTTTTAATTTTTAGATACGTAGAAGGGGGGATTTGCGGTCCTGCAAAGTACAGTGGTACCACACTGGTGAAGCAGAAGCAGGGACTCCCGTCTACCACTGACTGGGCAGGCTGGGCATGCCTCCCCGTGAAGGACCATGGCCTGTCTGGTCGGGCCGCTGCTTCTCCCGGCATGTTCTGTGTTGGATACCCCTTTGTTCTTTGTCAGACCCTGATCCTCGCTGACGCTCCACCCAGTCTGCTCACAGGCCTCATGTTCTCCACATATGCCATATCCTTTAGACCTACGCAACCAAAATCTCTGAGAAAAGCTAGAACAAGTTATTATTCTGCATTAATAGAAGAGAACAAGAATTATCCCAGGTTTCTTTTCAGCACTGTAGCCAGGCTGATTAAGAGTCAGGACTCTGTCAATCCTAGCATTCCCTTAGAGCTTACTAGTCAGGACTTTATGAACTTTTTCAATAATAAAATTTCATCTATCAGAGATAAAATCAGTCAGATTCTTCCCACCGTTAACTTAAATGCAGTAACTACTACAACTCCTTCAACTGACATCTGTTTGGATCAGTTTACTGCAACTGACCTTTTAGAGTTAGACAAAATAGTTTCCTCATCCAAGCCTTCAACTTGTCTTTTAGACCCTATTCCTACCAGGTTATTTAAAGAAGTCTTCCCATTTATTGGTAGCTTTATTCTTCAAATAATTAATTCTTCATTAACTTTAAGCCATGTACCGCAGACTTTTAAAACTGCTGTAATTAAACCCTTACTCAAAAAGCCAACACTGGATCCAGGAGTTTTAGCTAACTATAGACCAATCTCTAATCTGCCTTTCATTTCAAAAATCTTAGAAAGAGTTGTTGCTACACAATTATTTGGCCACTTGCAGGGAAATGGTTTATTTGAAGAGTTTCAATCTGGGTTTAGAATCCATCATAGTACTGAAACAGCCTTAGTGAAGGTCACTAATGACCTCCTGATCGCATCTGATAATGGACTTGTTTCTGTACTTGTCCTTTTAGACCTTAGTGCAGCTTTTGATACTATCGATCATAATATTCTACTTAATAGATTAGAACACTATGTTGGACTTAATGGAGCTTTGTTGCAGTGGTTTAGATCTTATTTATCTGATAGGTTCCAGTTTGTTCATGTCAGTAATGAGTTTTCTTTAAACTCAAAGCTCAGTCATGGAGTTCCACAGGGATCTGTGCTAGGCCCTACTCTTTTTAGTTTATATATGCTTTCGTTAGCAACATTATTAGAAAGCACTGTATACATTTTCATTGTTATGCAGATGACACACAATAAGCGACTTTCGCATCTTGGCTCGTGCAAAGCATCATGGGAACGTGGCTACCAAACATGCTCTATTGATACATTTAATTTATGGAAAGTTCCTGATCTGCGAGCATACTGTATGCATAGGGGTCTTCCTGGTTGTACCGCAAATGCAAGGATGAACTAGTTGCGCGTATTCGTGGCCACGTTGCAGAAATTGGCCAAAATGACCCCCTATGCTGACAGCAGATTTTTTGTTGTCAAAGGACCAAGCACCCTTACTTGCGAGTCTCCAGAACGACTACAAAGAAGTTAAGCAAGTGGTTTGACAGCTCAACTTTGGTTTTGTCATTTTGAGTAAATTTCACTACAAGGTATAGCCTGCTTACTTAGATCTATATGTCGATACTACTATAGTTTAAGTACCACACGTTTTCAATGATTTGCAATTTTATTTTATACCAGCCTACTTATCAATGGCCTTAATTAGATGTGTGTGTAGATCAAGCTTCATTACCAATATACAAAAAACTATATCCTAGATCCCTGCCTGCCTGTCTGTACCTACTACTTGAGGGTTTAGACTCGTGTCATTTAGGCTATAACTTGAACAATACACAACACTATTTAATTATGTTATAATATAGACTTACTGCTTTAATCCAACAATTAAGTCCATCCGGATCCTTCAGCTCCATGGGGAATGTATACAACGTGAATGGTGGTGGACATGTACACACGCTGGTCCCCAAGTTACACGCATGTATGCTGTAAGTTTGCTTTTCCACCACTCTAGATGATACATGCCGTTCCACACTTCACTACGGCACAATGTGCACATGGCATAACAGCAATTTAAAGCTTAAAGCAGACTTTAAACGGCAATTGTTCAGGCGTGACAGTACTGTCTCTATACAAAAGCAAGACGGCTACCGGAATGTTTGGTAGTCGTGAACTTTGAACTTCACATAGTCCGCACATGCGCACTTGTAATGCGAAAGTTGCTTATTATACCTGTCAATGAAGCCAGATGATAGTAATCAATTAGCCAAGTTAGATGCCTGTCTTAAGGAAATCAAAGCTTGAATGACTTGTAATTTCCCGCTATTAAATTCAGATAAGACTGAAGTCATTCTTGTTGGTCCAAAAAACCTTAGAAATGTGGCGTAACATTATGTACCTCAACCTGGCCCTCCACTCCATCCTGCAGCACCTGGACTCCCCGGGAACCTACGCCAGGATTCTGTTTGTGGACTTCAGCTCTGCATTCAACACCATCCGCCCTGCTCTGCTCCAGGACAAGCTGTCCCTGCTCGATGTGCCTGACTCCCTCTGCAGGTGGATCACCGACTTCCTGGCGGACCGGAGGCAGCATGTGCGGCTGGGGAAGTCTGTCTCGGACTCTGTTAGCATCAGCATCGGATCACCCCAGGGCTGTGTACTTTCCCCCCTACTCTTCTCCCTTTATACCAACTCCTGCACCTCCTCCCACCAGTCTGTTAAGCTGATTAAGTTTGCGGACGACACCACCCTCATCGGGCTCATCTCCAACGGCGACGAGTCCATCTACAGGAAAGAGGTGGCCCAGCTGGTGTCCTGGTGCTGCCACAACAACCTGCAGCTGAACGCTCTGAAGACAGCGGAGATGATTGTGGACTTCAGGAAAGTCACAACCCCCCTGCCCTCCCTCACCATCACAGGCTCTCCCATCACCATTGCAGATTCCTTCCACTTCTTGGGCACCACCGTCACCCGGGACCTCAAATGGGAGCCAACCATCAGCTCCCTCATCAAAAAGGCCCAGCAGAGGATGTTCTTTCTGCGGCAGCTGAGGAAGCTCAAGCTACCCACCAAGATGTTAGTGCAGTTCTACACGGCCATCATCGAGTCCATCCTCACCTTCTCCATAACTGTGTGGTATGCAGGAGCCACTGCCAGGGACAGACTAAGGCTGCAGCGCGTCGTGCGCACTGCTGAGAAGGTGATCGGCTGCAAGCTCCCATCTCTCCAGAATCTGTACATCTCCAGGACCCGGAGGCGTGCTGGCCGGATCATAGCCGATCCTTCACACCCTGGTCACGTACTGTTTGCCCCCCTCCCCTCAGGTAGAAGACTTCGGTCCATTTGGACTAAAACCTCCCGGCACATGAATAGCTTTTTCCCCTCTGCCATCAGACTGCTGAACATTAAGTGACTTATTGACTCTCGTGCACTATGTACAGCAGCTCAACCAGACTCATGACATTCATCACTGTTTTTCTGTTGCATTATCAACTGCACTGTGGTACCCCATATTATCTGCTACTTGCTAATTTATTTAAAACTGCCTTGACTAGTATTACTCATTATTACTATTATCATTATTCTTATTCTTATTATTACTTATTTTTCTACACTTATTGCACGTTTTTAGTCCTTTAGTTTTTTTAGTTTATTTCTTTATCTCATCATGTTTTTAATGTTGCAGCATGGCACCAAGACAAATTCCTAGTTTGTGTACTACATGAACAATGGCAATAAATCTGATTCTGATTCTGATTCTGTAGCTCACATATTCCTTGGCAGAGACTCAGACATGAGGGAACTTTGAGCTCGCAGTGTGTATTGACATCACGCCTCAAACGGACATTGAGTCTGGACCCCCTGCGGACTAGAGAAGAAGTGAGAAGATCTGAGAGTGGGCCTGAAGAGATTGTCTGACTCCTGGGGTCAGACAGAGAAGCCGAGAGGACAATGGGAGGATTAGATTTGAATGGAATTCTTTGTTTGATATGAATGTGATTTGTGTCTGATGTAACAGTATAAAGGTATGTGGTTTACCCCAGCTTGGTCTCTTCATTCCCTGACTGAGAGAGGGGCTGTAGGACTTGAGATGGAATAAACCAATACTGAAAATCATTCAGTCTCTTCATTTCGAGTTTCCTACATTGGTGACCCACACGTGAGAAATATGGAAAGGCTTGGAGGTCGTCTCTCCGACTCCGAGCCCGATTCACCGGAGACTGCCCGCACCGGCGTAAACTCCATTAGACTCCCCGAGTTCTGGCAAGAGGACCCGCACTCATGGTTCCAACACGTGGAATCACGGTTCGTGCTTAACGGGGTATCAGAGGATGACATTAAGTTCCACAATGTCATCGCAAGACTCGACAGCCACTTAGCCCAGTGTGTGCGGAGCCTGGTGCAGCAGCCGCCCGCTGCTGGCAAATACGACGCCCTGAAAGCCGCCCTCATTCGGAGCTTTGTGCCATCAGCCGAGGTGAGGGCCAGAACACTCCTGGACCTGCGCGACAGAGGAGGACGCAGGCCTACCGTCCTCATGGAGGACATGCTGCAGATGATCGGGGCAGACAACGATGCATTTTTATTTAAACACATGTTCTTGAGGACCCTTCCAGCGCACATGAGAGGCTCCCTGTCCAGCATGAGGTGTGTGGACCAGCAGAACTTCCGCGCGCTGGCTTTGGAAGCGGAGCGGCTCCTGGACGCATGCGGCGAGCAGGAGACGGCAGCGGCAGCAGCAGACCTCGGCGCGGCAGCCCAGGGCGATAGAGAACCGGTGGCAGCAGAGCCGACCCCAGCGACAACAGCGGCAGCACGGTCCCGGAGCAGAGGAGAGGACGAGATGTGCTTCTACCATCGACGTTTCGCGCACAAGGCTCACAGATGCGTCCCGCCATGCAACTTCAGGAAGCAGGGAAACGCAAAGAGCCGGAGGTCGTTAGCAGCTTCGACCCTCGGCGAACGGAACAAGCTGCTCTACCTGACAGACAGGAGCTCCGGATGGCAATTCCTCGTCGACACCGGAGCACAGAGGAGTTTCATCACCGCAACCTACGTGGACCGGGCGGCCGGTCCCCGCGGAGATGGAGCAACAGCCGCAAACGGCTCGTCGATCAAGACTTTTGGCGAAAGAACTCTGCGCCTGTCCTTGCACGGCCGCATCTATGAATGGACCTTCATAGTAGCGGCGGTGAGTTTCAACATGTTGGGCGCCGACTTTTTGTGCTCACATGGCTTGTTGGTAGATCTGGCTAATAGACGCTTGGTTAATGCACTCTCTTTTTGTTCTATTCCCTGTGCAGCGCGAGTGTCCCCGCCGTCAGTACAGACCAACGCCGCCGCAGCAGGAGGTAAGTTCCACACTCTCCTAAACCAGTTCCCAGCACTCACAGTTCCCACGTTTTCAGCTAAGGTGGCGAAGCACGGGGTGGAGCACTTTATAACCACAAGTGGCCCACCGGTTTTTGCGAAGGCTCGGCGCTTGGATGCAGCTAAGCTCTCTATTGCACGTGAGGAGTTCGCCAACCTGGAAAGGTTAGGCATAATTCGCCGCTCAAAGTCCACTTGGGCTTCCCCCCTCCACATGGTCCCTAAGGCGGACGGCTCGTGGAGACCGTGCGGCGATTATCGCAGGTTAAACAATGCCACAGCGCAGGACTGCTACCCAATTCCGCATATCCAAGATTTTACGGTGCATTTGGCCAAGGCGCGAATTTTTTCTAAAATAGACCTGGTCCGCGGTTATCATCAGGTCCCGGTCCGACCAGAGGACATTCCCAAGACAGCGGTAATAACCCCTTTCGGGCTTTTTGAATTTTTACGCATGCCTTTTGGCCTTAAACGCGCTGCGCAAACCTTCCAACGCATGATGGATGCCGTTTTGCGCGACCTCTCTTTTGTTTTTGTCTACTTAGATGATATTTTAGTCGCCAGCGCCTCTGAGGAGGAACACGAAAGTCACCTCAGAACTGTTTTTCAGAGGTTGGGAGCGCACGGGTTGATAATCAACCCAGCCAAGTGCCATTTTGGCACAGCACAGATCGATTTTTTAGGGCACCGCGTCTCTCCAGAGGGTGCAGTTCCGCTGCCCTCCAAAGTACGCGCGGTGGCTGAGTTTCCCCAGCCACAAACGGTAAAAGTGTTGCAAGAATTTTTCATACCTCACGCGGCGCAGCTCATGCAACTGTTGTATGTCACGCTAAAAAAACAGAAGCCCTCCAATGCGACTGAGTGGTCCCCGGAGCGGGAGCGCGCATTCACTGAGGTTAAGAAAGCACTAGCGAACGTAGCACTGCTGGCTCACCCAGACCCGGCAGCCCGAATAGCGCTAACCACAGACGCGTCAGACGTGGCCATAGGAGCCGTGGTAGAACAGCAAGTCGCCGGGGCTTGGCAACCACTCGCTTTTTTTAGCAGATCCCTACGCGATGTCGAGCGCAAATATAGCGCGTTTGACAGGGAACTGCTAGCGCTCCACCTGGCCATTCGCCATTTCCAGTTCTGGTTGGAAGGGCGGCGTTTCACCGCGTTTGTCGACCACAAACCGTTAACCTTTGCAATGTCCAAAGTCTCTGAACCATGGTCAGGCCGACAGCAGAGGCAGCTGGCCGCAATTTCAGAATTCACCACCGATATACAGCATGTAGCCGGTAAATTTAATGTGGTTGCGGACTGCCTCTCGCGAGCGGTAACAGCGCCTGTCCGCGCGGATGGGGGCTATAGTGCCGCAGACGCGGAGCGCGGTAAAAGCGCGAACGTGCACGCGGCTCTGGTGGACGTAGGGATAGATTACGCGGCCATGGCAGCAGAGCAGGGCGAAGACACAGACGTGCGCGCGCTCCTATGTGGACCAACAGGGTTAAGGCTGGAGAACGTAAGTTTACAAACCGGTTCACCCCCGCTTATTTGCGATGTATCCACCGGGCGACCTCGCCCAGTGGTACCGGCCACGTGGCGCCGTCCTGTTTTTGACGTGGTGCACTCCCTAGCAGACCCGGGAGTACGCGCTTCGGTGAAAATGGTAGCAGAGAAGTTTGTTTGGCCGAGCCTGCGCAAGCACGTGAAGGAGTGGGCTAGAGCCTGCATGTCCTGCCAGTGGGCCAAAGTTCACAGACACACAAAAGCCCCTTTAGAACCTTTCCACATCCCGGCTAAGAGGTTTGATCATGTGCACGTAGATCTAGTGGGACCCCTGCCGCCCTCGCAGGGGTTCACACATCTCCTGACAATGGTGGACCGGACCACGCGTTGGCCGGAAGTGGTTCCATTGCAGTCTACCACAGCAGCAGAGGTAACTCGCGTTTTTTTAACAGCCTGGGTAGCGCGGTTCGGAGTCCCGTCGGACATTACGTCCGATAGGGATCCGCAGTTCGTTTCAGAGCTATGGTCAGCCATGGCCAGCGGCTTAGGGGCAACAGCCCATCACACCACCGCTTATCACCCACAGGCCAACGGTTTATGCGAGCGTTTTCACAGGTCGTTGAA
Source organism: Pholidichthys leucotaenia (assembly GCA_020510985.1). Classification (NCBI taxonomy): domain Eukaryota; kingdom Metazoa; phylum Chordata; class Actinopteri; order Cichliformes; family Pholidichthyidae; genus Pholidichthys; species Pholidichthys leucotaenia. The sequence continues at coordinate 262,043,716 of CM035839.1, forward strand.
GGCATCCCTCAGAGCGTCGCTCACGGATACAAATTGGGTAAACAAACTACCATGGGTTTTATTGGGGTTGCGTTTGGCACCCAAGGAGGATTTAGATGCCTCGCCTGCTGAATTAGTTTTTACTCAACCTCTCAGGCTGCCAGGAGAATTCCTGCCAGCCCACGCAGCACCCGAGTGCCCCCCGGTGCGGGGACCTCTAAGCGGCACGGGGGCAGAAATGCTCCCGGGCCCCACTCATCACACTTTTCCGCGGGTTTTTGTTCCCAAGGCTTTGCAAAACGCAGAGTTTGTTTTTGTCAGGCACGACGCCCAGCGTCACAGCCTCCGCCCACCTTACGATGGTCCGTTCCGAGTGCTGGAAACTGGGGAGAAATATTTTGTGCTGGACTTTGGGGGCAGGAAAGAGACAATCAGTGTTGACAGATTAAAGCCTGCTTTTGTGTGACGTGACGAACCTGTACGGCCGGCGGGGGCGCATTGACGCGGCAGGCCTCCCAAGGGACAGCCCCTAGTTCCCCAGCAGGGGGCAAATAACCCTTCTCCCCCTCATTCCACAGGCGCACCGCAGGACGGCGCAACACAGGCTGAGAAGCCTGCGTTCAGCAGATTCGGGAGGAGATTGAAGCCTAAGCAACGGGCAGAGTGATGTGTATTTTGATCAACCCGTGTAAATTGTGCTGTAGATCCTGCAAAGGGGGGGGCGGGGTGATGTAAGGGTGTAATGTGTATGACTGCCCATTATGGACATAAAGTCGGTGTGTGTGTCCATTCTTGACGTAGTGTGTATGGCTGTCCATTATTGACATAAGGTATAGCAGGTAGAGTAATGTTGGTGTATGTCTGTTCTTGGGCGTTTCGGGGAGAGTGATGTGGCGTAACATTATGTAGCTCACATATTCCTTGGCAGAGACCCAGACATGAGGGAACTTTGAGCTCGCAGTGTGTATTGACATCACGCCTCAAACGGACATTGAGTCTGGACCCCCTGCGGACTAGAGAAGAAGTGAGAAGATCTGAGAGTGGGCCTGAAGAGACTGTCTGACTCCTGGGGTCAGGCAGAGAAGCCGAGAGGACAATGGGAGGATTAGATTTGAATGGAATTCTTTGTTTGATATGAATGTGATTTGTGTCTGATGTAACAATATAAAGGTATGTGGTTTACCCCAGCTCGGTCTCTTCATTCCCTGGCTGAGAGAGGAGCTGTAGGACTTGAGATGGAATAAACCAATACTGAAAATCATTCAGTCTCTTCATTTCGAGTTTCCTACAGAAATACCTTTCCAAATCAAACTTTCAGTTTGGATGCGGTTACTCTTTCTCTTAATAGCTCTGTGAGGAACCCTGGAGTTATTTTTGATCAAGATCTGTTTTTCAATTCACATATTAAATTTGTTTCTAAGACTGCCTTCTATCAATTGCGTAATATTGCCAAGATTAGGAGCATCTTGTCTCACAGTGATGCTGAGAAACTGATCCACGCTTTTGTTAACTCTAGATTAGATTATTGTAACTCTTTATTATCAGGTTGTCCTAAAACATCTTTAAAAAGTCTTCAGTTGATCCAAAATGCTGCAGCAAGAGTTTTAACAGGTACTAGAAAGAGAGATCATATCTCTCCGGTTCTGGCCTCCCTTCACTGGCTTCCCATAGAGTTTAGAATTAAGTTTAAAATCCTTCTTCTCACTTTCAAAAGTCTAAACAATCAGGCCCCTTTTTATTTAAAAGATCTGACATTACCCTATCATCCTCACAGAGCACTATGCTCCCAAAATGCTGGATTACTTGTAATACCTAGAATCTCCAAAAGTACAATGGGGGGCAGAGCCTTCAGTTATCAAGCTCCTCTCTTGTGGAACCAGCTGCCAATCTGGATTCAGGAGTCAGACTCGATCTCTCTTTTTAAGAATAGGGTTAAAACCTTCCTTTTTGATATAGCCTACAATTAGGGAAGGATCATATGTTTCTGAACCCTCCCTTAGTTATGCTGCCATTAGGTTTAGACAGCTGGGGGACCTCCAATAATTGCACTGGGCTTCATTCCTTTCTTCACTCTCAATGAATTTCTTTTTTTTTTTTTGCTGGTCATTAACATCTGTTTGTTCTCTCCCATAGATTGAGTCCCCATTGTGCTGTTTGCTCTCTACATGTCTGTTCTTTTCATCTTCTCTATCGCCTCACCCCCCAGCCAGTGGCAGCAGATGACTGCCCCTCCCTGAGCCTGGTTCTGCTGGAGGTTTCTTCCTGTTAAAAGGGAGTTTTTCCTCTCCACCGTCGCCAAGCGCTTGCTCACAGGGGATCGCCTGATTGCTGGGGTCTTTCTGCAATTGTGGGGGTTTACCCTACAGTTGAAAGTGCTATGAGATGACTGTTGTTGTGAAATGGTGCTATATAAATAAAGTTGAATTGAATCACAGCAACTTTATGGTATTTTTTTTTAGAATTAAATCTTCAGTATTATCTTTTTCTAGTCAAATTTGACACTTTTCGCTTCCTTGTTTTGCTCACGGTGTGTTGTAGTTACTGATGCGGTGATGTTGTGTATTATTCAATCACTACAGAGTCAGTGCAAAAACCCACCCACACCTCTAGAAGCCAGAGCATGAGGAGAGAGAGATGACTACATTTTTCTTGATAAAAATTACATATTTTGACTGAACAACTCCATACGCGGGAATGCACACTCGCGTAACTCAACAAAACACATATAAAATCTTATAGGTCAGTGAGACAGTTTAAGAGATATGTGTGGAACAAGCACACAGACACATAGACACACAGACCTACTCATACACACACACAGACAGAGATTCCGTAGATTTATAGCTAGATTAGAGGCACACTGGTACGAGAGTGAGAGGTGAGGGTGGGGCCCCTGTAGGGAGTTCTATGAAGACCTGTCACAGTCTTCGCAAACTCTCCATACGGTCACTGATGAAGTGATTCAAAGTTGGTCAGCCCCTGAAGGCCCCCTTCTGGCCTGGAGCGCTAAGCATTTGTCTGCCTTGTCTGTCAGCACAGCGCCTCTATTAAGAATTTTATTTTATCATTTTTAAAAAAATGAGGAATTGCAGCAACACCCCTTCCAGTAGGTGGCGCCCTAAGCATCCACCATGCCACGGACCAGCACTGATGACCAGATACACTCAAATATCCATGGCAGAAAAGCTCACGATAACACGATGAACATATCCCAAGGTCAACTAGAACCTTTGCTTCTCTTTTTGTATATACATTCAGAAGTCTATGGTTGTGGTAAAAACTGATACGGAATAATACTGCGAGACTTTACTGTGATGACACTGTGTCGATTCTGTATTTGATACTGTATATTGGTTTCTGCTACTCCATATCATAGCACTTTTATGCTCTATACCAGGGGTGGGCAATCATGTGCCATGAAGGGTCAATCCACTGCAGTTTTTTTTGTTCCACCTAGTTTCTTCAGCAGGTGTTTTCAGTGATTAGCAATCCTTGAAACTGATCAATGAAAACACCTGCAGAAGAGACTGGGAGGAACAGAAAACCTTCAGTGGACTGGCCCTCACTGACAACGACTTCTCTACACTGAGAGGGACAGAGTATTGTTTGTACTCTGCATTCACTTTATTAATATCTTACTTTTTCTGAAAGCTTACAGATACAGACCAAAATGTAGCAGTACCGGCAGAAATTGTGGGTGCAGTGCTGGGCAGTGTAGCCAACAGCTCAAGCAAGAGTAGTAAAATAAAAGGTAGAAGTTACAAACATACTTATGATCCTACCTCTGTTTTGTTGCCATATTAACATCTTCTCCACTGATGCCATGTTTGCTCTTAAGTTACATTCACAAAGATTCTTACGAATGATGGGTTCATAAGAATCTCCCAGTTCCTATAAATTCTGGAGTTTGCAGGCATTCATGGATGAGGGCATAGTTTGGGCTGCCATTTAATTTGCAAGAGCAGCTTGAGGCATTCTTGAGAAACAAGGTGCTTTTCTGTCATACAATGGCCCAAGAGTTCTTACGTTCTTCGTAAGGGTGCCCCGGGATCTTCCTATGGCATACTTACTGCCATCTTACGAAAATTTTTGTGCAGCTTACAGCACTCTCAAGTCGTTGATAGGAAGATCTTATGGCTTTCCGCACATTTTGTCGGCACAAATGTCACATGAATGACATACTTCCACCTTATGAGTGCCTCACTACTGCCTTACGCACACTGTACAATCTCTGTACAGATTCCGACCAACGGAATTGGAAAGTCCACGGCTCTGAAGATCCTGGCGGGGAAACAGAAGCCCAACCTGGGCAAATATGATAAATGATAGGTGTTTCCTATGACTGCTGTAAGGGGCCCTCAAGAACAACTTAAAGTGTTCTTGAGGCATACAGTGCAGCTGGAAAGTATTCACAGTGCTTCACTTTTTCCACATTTTGTTATGCTACAACCTTATTGCAAAACGGATTAAATTTTTTTTTTCCTCAAAGTTCTACACACAATACCCCAAAATGACAATGTGAAAAAAGCTTTTTTTTTTTTTAGATTTTTGCAAATTTATTAAAAATAAAAAAAATAAAAAATCACATGTACATAATAGATAGATGTACTTTATTGATCCCAAACTGGGAAACTGCAGTGTAACAGCAGCATGACAGTAGAGAACCAAACAACAGAAACATACACAGCATAATAGACAAAGGGATTATCCATGGAAAGTAAAACTAATACAAAAGCCTAGCTACATCATAGGTGAATAGATGGTGACCCGTACAGACACATGAATCATACCCGCTGTACAATGCAGGACTATCAGGAGCAGAGTGAGATGTGAGGTACCAATTAGACTGTAAGGTGCAGTATGGCAGCATAGTTATGACAAGAGTACAACATCAGAGTGAGTTATTGTACAGTGAAATGGCATGTGGCAAGAAAGATTTCCTGTACCTAACCATTCGACAGCGAAGCTGCAGCAGTCTGCTGGAGAAAGTGCTCTGCTGTCTGTCCAGTGTGTGGTGGAGGGGGGCGATCAGAATTGTCCATGATGGATCACAGTTTATTTAGTGTCCTCTTCTCCACCACAGTCTCAAAGGTCTCCGGCCTGAGACCAATTACAGAGCCAGCCCTCTTGATAATCTTGTCAAGTCTGTTGGTGTCGCTGGCCTTGATACGACTACCCCAACAGACAGCAGCAAAGAAGATGGTGCTGGTGACAACGGTCTGGTAGAAAAGCTCCAGCATCCTGCTGCGCACGTTGAAGGAGCTCAGCTTCCTCAGGAAGTAGAGTCTGCTCATCCCCTTCTTGTGCGTAGCATCGGTGTTGGATCTCCAGTCCAGCCCATTGCCGATCATGACACCCAGGTATTTATAGTCCTCAACCACTCCCACATCCTCCCCCTAATCTGCAATGGCTGAGAAGGAGTCCTCTTCTTCCTGAAGTCAATCACCATCTCTCTGGTCTTGCTGACATTTAGCCTCAGGTGATTCTGCTCTGTCCACTCCACAAATCTGTCTACCAGTGCCCTGGACTCCCCCTCCTCTCCCCGTCTTATACACCCAACAACAGCTGAGTCATCAGAGAATTTCTGCAGGTGGCATGACTTGGTGTTGTACTGAAAGTCAGTGGTGTATAAGGTGAAGAGAAAAGGAGCGAGCACAGTCCCCTGTGCAGGTCCCATATCACTAACCACCACGTCAGACAAGACACTGCCCAGCCAGACAAACTGTGCCCTGCCTGTCAGGTACTCAGTAATCCAGGAGACCACAGAGCTGTCGACTCCCATCACCCGCAGCTTCTCACCCAGCAGCAGTGGCTGGATGGTGTTAAAGGCAATGGAAAAATCAAAGAATGTGAATCTCACAGTGTCTCCTCTGCCATCCAGGTGCAGATGGGTTTGTTGCAGCAGGTAGATGACAGTGTCTTTAACTCCTAAATAGGGCTGATATGCAAACTGCAGAGGGTCCAGCCATGTCTTCACCTGTGGCCTCATGTGGGCGAAGACCAGTCTCTCCAGGACCTTCATCACATGAGATATGAGGGCAACTGGTCGATAGTCATTCAGGTCCGATAGAGATGACTTCTTGGGGACAGGAACCAGGCAGGATGTCTTCCACAGAACCGGTATTCTCTCCAGACTCAGGCTCAGGTTGTACAGGTGTCTCAGCACCAAAGCTAGCTGGTTGGCACAGGTCCTCAGGGTCCTGGCAGAGATGCCATCAGGGCCCGCAGCCTTCCGCTGACAGAGTCTCTCCAGCTGTTTCTTAACCTGGTCTGTAGTCACAGTGATGTGGGGAAAGGGGAAGGGAGGAGGGGGCTGGTGTCCCCCGAGGAGGGTGAGGGGGGAGATGGAGAGAGGTGCTGCACAGGAGGGTGGGGGAGGGGTGTGTGGGGGCCTGGCTATATTGTGGAGGTGACAGATGGTGAGCTGAACCTATTAAAAAACAGATTCAACTCATCAGCTCTCTCAAGGCCCCCAGATGTCTGTCTGTCTCTCTCCTTACACCCAGTTGTTTGTTTCATTCCCGTCCACACATCTTTGGTATCGTTTTGCCTGAGTTTATCCTCCAGCTAATAAAAGAACTTTAAAATTGATTCTATAACTCACAAGGAGCCAATGCAGTGATTCTAAAACTGGCGTAATATGCTCTCTCTTTCTGGTCTTCGTCAGCACACGGGCTGCTGAATTCTGTAATAGTTGTAAGTTACTGATCATCTTTTTAGGAAGACCAGAAAGGAGAGCATTGCAACAATCAATGTGACTGGAAATAAAAGCATGCATTAGCTTCTCTCTGTTTTGTCAAGAGAGAAACAGGTGGAATCTGGCTATATTCTTTAGATGATAAAATCCAATTTTAAAAATATTATTAACATGTGGAATAAAACTAAGCTCAGAGTCAAAAATAACGCCCAGGTTTTTAACTCGTCTTGATGGAATAAGAGACAATGTTTGTAATCTTGGTAAACATTTCTCTCTCTGAGCTTCAGGACCGATAACTACAACATCAGTTTTGTCCTGGTTGAGCTGTAGGAAATTCTCTGCCATCCACGACTTAATGTCTAAAATGCAGTTAAAAAGGACATTGATTGGTGCTGGGTCATCAGGAGAGATGGAAATGTAAAGCTGGGTATCATCAGCATAACTGTGGAAACTAATTCTGTGTCTCCTGATGACATTGCCTAGTGGCAGCATGTACAAATTAAAAAGAATTGGACCTAAAATCGAACCTTGAGGAACACCACAATCCATGTTGTATCCCTTTGATGAGGAGTGTTTACCTAGGGTGACATAAAATTCTCTGCCAGCAAGGTAGGATTTAACCCCTTGCACTCCGGTCAATTTCCCTAAAAACGCCAAAAAATAACGTGCCCAAAGTACATCGAAAGCTGTTCTTCAACCCTTTGCAGCATCTTCATGGGGTTGGTCTCATTTAAAAGAAAACACTTTGAATTTTTTGGCAAAACAGTCATAATCTCTCTAAGTGCTCCAGCCACTGAGTTACAGTCATCTAAACATACTGAACTTGAAGAAAATAAATTTGGCCTGGGTGGTTTTTTGGATACAAATGCTTGCAAATAACACACAGCTTCAGATCCGGGCTGGAAAATGCAACAGAAATGTAGAACCAAGTGTTATCCAGCTGAGGTCAAAATTTTGTAACAATACCACAAAAAATGAATATATTACACAGCTTTTTGCTCAGGTAGTTCCCAGGCGTTTTTGAACTGTGCCAAATTGTGCCAAATGGCACAGTTTGGAAAAACGTCTGTAACTTTTGAATGATTCAATATAGAAGCTTCATCTTGGGCTCTAATGAAAGGTGACACTCAGGGCTGTGTGGACGGACACCAGCCATCGCTACATGACGGAATAGACTCATGTGGCGATGTGGCGACCGCGGCGCAGTCACCGCGGCTTCCCCCCCCTCGCTACAGAAGAGTAGCGGGGGGGGGGGGGTTCACGGTCTGGACGCGCCGCACGAACTGTGTACCGCAGCACACGGACTTCGGACTTTGTGCGCCGCACAGTTGTAATTTACCCATCGGTCAAAAGTCATTTTGATTACAATTTTCAGGGATAAAGAATAATTTAGCTTAGAACACTTACCTCTTCACAGCAGCAGTGTCCTGGCGAACTTCTCTTCTTCATTGTCAGACAAACGCGACGCTGGTCCGCTCGTGGGTCTGGTCTCGCGACCCGGTCAAAACATAATTCCATTATTGCGGTTTTGCGCTTCCATGATTGCGGTTTTGGCGAATGATTTACGACCTTCGTCGTCGGCCTCCATTGGTCTATGATGACCATGGAAGAGAATCCTAAACGTCTATTCTGCTGGAATTTAAAAAAAAAAAGCACCGCCTGTGGCTGAACAGGCCGATGCGCGAATGGCAGTCCCTGTCACACAGGTCGCACTTGTGGGTGGTCTCCGTGCTGCTGGGTCTGTGGCAGGTTCTTCCTGCGGGTCCTCTTTTTCATCTGCTGCAGCAGTCTGTCTTCACCCAGCCTTACACAAAACAGCTTGCGAACTTCTGTGCTTCAATTGGCTCGCTGCATTCACAGCGTTGGTAGGCGGGTCCTTCTTGCTAGGTTTTCAGTCATTGATTCTTCAAGGTTTCAGAAACCCAATTCAAGGCTCTTATTAGTCGAATGAGCGGTCAATCATATCTGATCTGTTCGCGGCTGTGTCTGTAGTGGAAGAATGGAAATGCAGCTTTTTTTTTTTTTTCAGTGCGCGCTTGGACACAGCGCCCTCGTGCGATCTGCAGAGACGTGCCCTTCCGCGGTACACCGGAGTGCAAGAGGTTAAACCAGCTAAAAACAGTACCTGAGAGGCCGATCACATTGCACATCTGTTTAAAAGAATATCATGGCCTACTGTGTCAAATGATGCGCTTAAATCCAGTAAGACCAGGACCGAGAGCATGCTCTTGTCCATGTTGATTCGAAGATCATTTAGAACCTTGATCAAGGCTGTTTCAGTTCTGTGATTAGACTGAAAACCCGACTGAAATGTTTCATACAAATCACGAGTTTTCATAAAATCATTTAACTGGTTAAAAACTACTTTCTCTAATATTTTACTTAAAAATGGCAGGTTGGACACTGGTCTGTAATTGTTCAGTACTTCAGTGTCTAAATTATTTCTCTTCAGAACAGGCTTGATAGTAGCGGTCTTAAAAGCACTTGGAAAAACTCCTGTCTGAAGAGAATAATTTAAAATGTTCAGAACATCATTAACTAAAAAGCTGCAAATGGATTTTAAAAAATAATGTAGGAATTGGATCTAAAAGACAGGTTGATGGTTTTTTTGTAACTTAGATTTTTATTCATTTTTCATCATATATAATGCATTCAGATCACATTCTACATTTAAAAAACAAAGGGGTTAGGGTAGGGAAAAATAAAAAAAAAATAAAAAAAATAAATAAAAAAAATAAATAATAATAAAAAATAAATAAATAAATAAAAAATAAAAAATAAAAGGGGGGGGACAAATGTTGGAGCATCAAGTTTTTAGTTTCCATCTCTTAATTCTTCTGGTTTTTTCAGTGTCTTTGGTTATTCTTTCAATTTCTGCCTCGTTGTTTGCACTTTGTAGTGTGTCCCATTTCCGCCATTTTTTCTCCCATATTCCTTCTTGCATTCTTCGTCGATATGTTAGTTTTTCCATCATACGTATGTCCTCAACAATGTCAGTCCATTGTTCTTGGTCAGGAAGAACTTCTGATCGCCATTTTTTTTGTGATAGTTTTTTTACATGCAATCAACAAGATTTTAACTAGATATCTGTCCTCAGCCTGTATAACATTGTCTTTTTTAAGATCACATAAGTACATTAGGTTACAGTTCATTGGTATATTATATCCTAATATCCTCTGTATTGTCACATGCATAGATTTCCAAAATGATGATATTTTGTAGCATTTCCAAAACATATGTGAGTGGTCTGCATTTTGAGCCCCACATCCCCTCCAGCATAAAGATTGGGTATTTGTATATTTTCCTTGAATCTGTGGTGTAATGAAAAAGCGAATCAGGTTTTTCCATCCAAATTCCCTCCATGCCCTTGAATTTGTTGATGTGTGTTGTGTTTTCCATATTTCCTGCCAGCTTTCTTCTGTTATGTTTAAATTGAGCTCTTTTTCCCATTTCTCCTTTATAGAGTTACTTGTATGATTGTCATAAGTTTCTGATATAGTTTTGAAATAATTCTTATTTTATTTCCTGCATATGAGCTTAAAATAAGTTGTATAATCTCGTTCACATCTGTTTGGAGGTTATGCCTAATCTTCTTCATATAGTAATCTCTCATCTGCAGATATCTGAAAAATTCCGATCTTTCTAATTTAAATTTTCTCCTGATATTTACAAAGCTCCCGAGATCTTTTTTTCCGATATTGCCCCATGCTGTGATTCCCTTGTTCACCAGATTTTTGTATCCCCTATCTTGTTTTGCCGGTTCAAACTGACTGTCAAATGCTACCCATTTCAATAGTTTTATGTCTTCCCTTATATTATATTTTTGTACTATTTTATACCACAGTTCCAAAGTAAATTTAGTGATTGGGTCTATTTGTTTGATTTGCTTATATGCATCTTTATCCCCTATTATGCTTTGTACTGGGAGTCCCTCAATTTTCCTTTTCCATTTCTTTCCATTTTGCCTCATATCCCTCGTCGCACCAACATATGATATATCTTATTTGTGCTGAGTAGTAATATTCCTTTAGACTCGGTAGGCCCATGCCTCCTTTCTCTTTTGGTAATTGGAGGGTTTTATATTTCACTCTTGGTTTTTTACCTCCCCAAACAAATCTCGATATCATCCTGTCCCACTTTGAGAATTGGGCATCTGGAATCTCTGTTGGTATAGCCTGGAAGAGGTAAAGTAATCTAGGTTGTATGCTGATTTTGACTGTCTCAATTTTTGAATTCAGATCCATATTTAAGATTGACCATCTATCAATATCTTTTTTTATTTCTTGTTCCAACCTATCATAGTTTGCTTTATATATTTTGCTTAGGTCTTTAGGTATGTTCACGCCAAGGTATTTTATTTCTTTTTGGTTCCAGTTTAGTTTGATCTTATCAGTTATCTGGTTTAGAGGGTTATAGTGGAATGTCAGTATTTGTGTTTTTGTTATGTTTATCTTGTATCCTGATAATTTCCAAAATTTTCTATCAAGTTCATCATTTCCATATTGGATTTATCTGGTTGCTCAAGGTAAACTATAATATCATCTGCAAATAGCCCAATCTTGTGTTCCGCCCCCTTTATTGTTACACCTTTTAATTTCTTATTTTGTCGTATCGCTTGAGCCAATGGTTCTATGAACAGAGCAAACAAGGTGGGCGATAAGCAGCATCCCTGCCTAGTTGATCTTTGTATATTTACTTTGTCTGTTAAGCTACCGTTTATCTTGATTCTTGCCACAGGTTCTTGATATAGCGTCCTTATGCATTGTACTGATTTTTCGTTAAATCCAAGCGCTCCAGTACACTATATAGGAATTTCCAGTACCCTGTCAAATTCTTTTTCTGCAGTCTAAAACTCATTATTACTGCGCATTTCGTTTCTTTATGTATTGGTTAATTATATGTAATTGTTCTCCTGGATATTGTTCATGTGTTTTGCGTCTCCCTCTATGAATCCAGTTTGATCATCATTCTACAATTCCGTCAAGATGTCTTTTATTCTGTTTACATCTATTTTGTAGTGTATATTTTATAATCTACATTTAATAAAGAGATGGTCTATAGTTTGCCCGCAGTGTTCTTTATCTATCCCCTGGTTTTAAAATAACAGAAATGATTGCTTCGTTCCATGTTGGAGGTTATATAGTGTTGTTTCAGCGTCCAATTAAATGACTTTAGGAGTTGTGGCGTGAGTTCTTCTATAAACAGTTTATAAAACTCAGATGGGTACCATCACATACCTGGTGATTTAACCGTTTTTAAGTGACTTAATCACATCTCTGATCTCTTGTGTTGTTATTTCTGCTGTTAGTTTTTCATTTTGTTGATTTCCTATTGATGGCAAGTCCAATGTGTCTAGAAATTTTTTGATATCTTTAGTATTTTGTTTCTTCAGGTTGCGAGTATAGTTCTTGGTAGAAATTATGGAAAATTTCTTCGATGTTTTTCTGGTTAACTGTGGTTTTATTTGTGGTGGGTCTTTAATCTTGTATACATTATTCATTGTTTGTTGTTTTCTTAAACCGTTTTGCCAGCAGTAGTTGTGGCTTTTGGCCCCGTTTCATAATATTTTTGCTTTAGATATCTATTTTTCCTTTCATTTTCATCCATTTGTGTTTCTTTTATCTTGTTTTTTCTTCTTAATTTCTTGATATATTTTTGGATCATTTGTGCTTTGATGTTTACGTTCTAATTCCTCTGTCTCTCACATCTTTGTTCATACGCTTCCAGTTTAGTCTTATTTGCTTTTCCTGTTTCAACAATTAATTTACCCCTTAAACACGGCTTTTAGTGCGTCCCATAGTATTGTTGGGTCCACTTCTCATTGTCATTCTCTTGGATATATTCGTTTATGTTTATTTTTATTCTTTCTTTCATTTTCTCATCATTTAACAGTCCTAACGTTAAGTTTCCATGTTGTTTGTCGTTTTCTATTGTTTAAATATATTTCCATGTATATAGGATTATGATCTGATATTTCTGCCCCTCCAATCCAACAATTTCTCACCCTGTGTCTGTCACCTCATTCATAAGGAAAGTAATCTATTCTAGAGTGTACTTTATGGGCTGCTGAATAATGTGTATAGTCCCTTTTTCGAGTGGGTTGAGGTCCCTCCATATGTCTACCATACCCATTTCTGCCAGTGAGGTTCTTATGAACTTTGTTACATGTTTTTTTTGTCTTCTTAACACTTGTTGTGTCAACTTCATGATCCATGACAGCATTTAAGTCTCCTCCACAAATTAGGACTCCTTCACTGTGTGTTGCTATGAGATCAAACAGATGTTGAAAAAAACCCTTGTCACTTTCTGGTGGGGCATAGATGTTCACTAATGTGATCTGCATACCATCTATTCTTCCCTTTATTATTACATACCTGCCTTCTTTATCCTGGATTTCCTGTTCACTTTCAAATTGTATTTTGTTTGAGATTAGTATCATAACCCCCCTTTTTGCTCCTCCCTTAAATGAACTGTAGTAGGAGTTCTTATAGCCAAATCTCTTTAGTTTCACATGTTCTGCCTTGCTCAAATGTGTCTCTTGCATAAATATAATTTCAGCTTTTTCCTTCTTGAATTTTCTTATTATTCTTTCCCTTTTAACAGGTGAGTTCAGACCATTCACGTTTAGTGTCATTATCTTAAGATTTTTACCCATATTCATGTTTTTCCATTTTTTTAACATGTGCTCCTAGCCCCTTTAACAACAAAAATAACACATATTTATATAAAAACACATTAAAAAAAACTCGACCTCCGTACTTTGGGCCTTTCTTCTGCCCACTGGTCCCTGTTGGTGGGTGGGGGGGTTTGTCTTCACAGAGTGAAGGGCCCTCCCTAGACTTCTAATTACTATCAAAGTAATAGTCATAAGTCTAGAAATGTCCAACAAATATCACTTAAACCTCTCCTAGCCGTCTGTTTCTCTTTTACCTTGTCTTCTTGGCCTTCATTTCTTCTGTGCCTTTCTTAATCTTTGTTATGATCTAGGCTTTCAGTTGAAAGCCTTGTAGCTTGTCCTGGGCCCGCTGCTCCACGTCTCTCCCCCTTCTTCCGCCGTTCACTCGTCTCCACTCCGTCTGTCGTGGTGCGTTCAGGGCCGCCGCTGCTCCAGCCGTCTCCTTCGGCACGCTCACCTCAAGGCCCCGCTCCATCATATCCCGCGCTGCCTCTTCGGCCGTGTTGTAGGTTCTTGTGCCTTCCTCCCAATGAATCCTCATTTTCGTTAGCGGCGTTTGGAATCTAATTTTTTTCTCTTTCAGCGTTTTTTTAATATTGGCATATTTCTTCCGCTGCTGCACAATTTCTGTCGGGTAGTCATGGTCAAAAAATACCTGTTTGTCGCAGATTCGTATCTTTTTTTTCCATGCTTGCGTCAGGATTCTTTCCTTTATGTCATATTTCACAAAGTTTACCACAACTGACCTGGGTGGAGAGTTTGTTTTCGGGTTCTGTGCCGGTGTTCTGTGCGCCCGTTGAATCTGCAGATCCGTTTCTCCGGGTATTTCCAGTTCTTGTTTTAAGAACTGATCCATGAATTTTGTCATCGAGTTGCCTTCAATGCCCTCCGGAATTCCAAAGATGCGCATATTGCTTCGTCGGGATCTGCTCTCCAAGTCGTTTATTTTCTCCTGCATCCTCTGCGTTTGCGTCGTCAGGGTCTGTAGTTGTTCGTTTGCCTCGCTTTTCCAATCTTCTAGTTCCGAAATTTGGGTCTGCGCTTCTGTCATACACGCCCGCTGGGAGCGCAGCTCCTCCATGTTTTCCGTTAATTTACGCTCCATTTCTCTTCGGAGGTCCATGATTTCCTCCTTAATTTCTTTTTTCAGTTCCTCCTTAAGAGCCGCTAAATCCTGTTGTAGCTGTCGCTTGAATTCTCTTAACTCTTCACCCAAACTGGCGATGCCAGCGTTCATGTTGTCGAGTCTGGTGTCCTCCATTTTCTCTGCTGTGGACATCTCGTTTTTTTGGGCTTTGCGTACAGCGGTTTTTCCTGCGTTGTTGGAGAGGAATTCTTCAATTTTACCCTGTTTTTGTCCTTGTGCCCGGTTCCTTCGTGTTTTCATCCCTTAGTTTATTGATTCGTTTATGTCGAGTTGGCCATTTACCGATGATTTTTAATCCGGCTAGGGAGAGCTCTTTGTTTAAGTGTTATGTCTCTTCGCCATCTTCGACAGGTTGATGGTTTTAACTGGGAAATAATTTTCTCCAGCACCTTAGCATCAACCAGGTCAAAACTGTTCAGTGTTTCCCCACATAAAAACAAAGGTTCAGCTGTATTAAAAGTAGCAGGTTGTAAAAGATTAATAGCTGACCTCATAGTTTCTATTTTACTACTGAAGTGAGCTGCAAACTCCTCATATTTGGAGTCTGTAGACATCCTGGTAGACATGTTAAAAACCAGGTTTATTAACCGATCAACTATTGAAAAAAGATTTTTTTGGATTATTGAGATTATTGTTGATGAGTCTGAAAAATTGTGCCTGTCTTGCTTCTTTTATTGCTTTATTGTAGGTGGTAAGTTGATTTTTTTTTTTAATTTGGAGGTTAATTTCTAATTTGTTTTTTCTCTATTTTCTTTCAGCAGCTCGACATTTCTGTTTTAGTTGTTTAATTTCTTCAGTTCTCCAGGGTGGAGTGGGATTAGTGGAAAGTTTTTTGTTTTAAAAGGAGCTACTGTGTCGAGTGCTGTTTCCAATTTTCTGTTAAAACCATCCACAATAAAATCACAAGACGGGGGTAAAAAGTCTGCAGGAATCTCACTTAAAAAACTCAAACTTAGTAGCTACCTCAGCAGTGAGATGGAACCTCCTCACAGTGCACTCTGGGATAAAATCATCATTCTGTTTAAAACAATTGATAGTAAAAAAATATACAAAAATGATCTGAGATGGCTAAATCTAAAATAGAGGTGATGTGTGTTGACAGGCCTGAGGTGATGACTAGGTCCAGAGTGTGACCTTTAAGATGAGTAGGTTGTGAGATGTGTTGGGTGAAATTCATAGAGTTAAGAACATTTAAAAAATCAGCTGCAAGAGAGTTTTATTCATAATCAATGTGTAAGTTAAAATCACCTAAAATAATAATCTGATTGTATTTGCTGTGGATAATTGAGAGAATCTGGGAAAAATCAGAAATAAAAGATGAGCAGTATTTGGAAGGCCTGTAAACATACAGAATATAGGAGGACTGCTAAAATCAAAGAAGTGGTGTTCAAAAGAGGGATAAGAATCAATGGTAGTGTCTCTAAAATTTAATGATGATGATAAAAGAGCTGCCACCCCCTCCCCTTTTAACTTCTCTATTAGAAAATAAGTTATAGCTAGGAGGGGATGGTTCTAGAAGAACTGATGGTCCCTCTGTGCCCAGCCACATCTCACATAAAAACAAATAGTCAAGATCATGCTCTAAAATCAAGTCATTAATAATGAAAGACTAATTGGCTAATGATCTGGCATTTAAAAGTGCCATTTTGAGGGGTGCGTTATTGGGTGGTGTGTGTATGTGTGTGTGCACTTGATTGAGATTATTGAGGTTAACAGAGGGTACAGAGGATTTATCATAGTGGGTATCATAGTATCATTTGACCTGGGCATGGTTATAACTGGGATATTATACGTGCTGTGTGAGTGAGGAGGAGAAATGGTGTGTCAGGAGGACTTACAGAATAGCAGAGTCAGTTCAATGTTTGTAGCTAAAAGATGTGCTCCATCCTGAGAGGGGTGGAGGCCATAAGGTCTAAAAAGTTCTGGCTTACTGAGAAAGGCAGCAAAGTTGTCCACGAAGTGGATGTCTTTGTTGCTGCAGGAGCCTTTCAGCCAGATGTGAAGCTGTCACAGGCAGCTTAATTTCACATCACCAAAACAAGGCAGAGGGAGTGGACCAGAAATGATCACTTGCTTCCCTGTGTCCACCAGGCAGTCAACGAGGTGGACGAACTCCTGTTTCAGAGTCTCAGACTGTTGCTTCTTCAGGTTGTTTGTGCCCACGTGCACAACGATTGCAGCAGCAGATGGGTGAGTCTGAACCACGTGCAGAGCTGTAGCTGTAATGTCCGTTACACAGGCACCTGGATGGCAGAATGTCTGTCCGCTACGCACCGCTACATGCCAGACCATGGAGGTGCCCACTACAAGCACAGCTGGACAGCACCGCACCGATGTGGAGGCAGGAGGCCGGCAGCTCAGGAGAGCCACAATGATGGAGGGGCCGGGAGTGGCCTCAACAGCCACAGCAACACCAGAGGGAGCCTTTGGTGGACAGGCTGGAAGACGCTATGTGCTGGAGGTACCAGGGGAATCCCGAAGGCGAGCTGAAACTTGTGCTGCGCCGGTTGCAGCAGGGGAGCCTCGGGGAGTAGCCGACTGGCTGTGGGGGCTGGCCTGGCTCAGTGTTGTCCAGTGGCTGCTCCTCGGCGGGAACCACAGCCTCAACAGCAGAAATGACAGAAGTCGTCATCTGAGCAGGTAAAAAAGAATGATGCTCTGCAGCAAGGATTTGAAATTTATTGCTCTGCTGCAGAGTGTCCGATGATGAAGGTTGAGGGAGAGAGCATCTGGCACGGCATTTGCCCTTTTTAACCAGCACCCATGGATCCGAGTTGTATGGAGTCGAGCAGGCTTGGGACTTGGGTTTGTTCCCAGGGAGGGCCAAATGTCATCATTCAGTACTGGGACGTTGACAAAGATGATGAAGTTTCCACCAGCGGTGGCAGACCCAGATCAGGGCAGAGTGACACTGCCTTCTGATCCACATCCAGAGCACTTGGCGGGGCAACAGGTGGCTCCTCTGCCTTAGGACCTGGAGCGGAGCACTGCGAGATGTTTTGTTTGCGTAGTAGCATTAGACGAAAACTCCAGGATCATGTCATCTTTGTCCCTGAGGTCCTGTTTGAGTCATCTGATGTTCTCTTTCAACTGTGGGTACTCCGGCAGGCAAACTTTACAATGGACCATGATGCTGTTAGCTGTTAGTGTGTGTTAGCAAAAAAGCTAACAACAAGCCTGGCATATAGTAGTCAGATGGTTAGCTTGGGTAAGAGGTGTTAGCCCTGAGCCCAGTTCGCCCTGCGCCTTTGCCTTGAATGTTTTGTCTTCATTTGTCTTCTTAAGGTAGTTTATGTGGTGATGTGAAGCTTTTCACTCACTGCTCCGTTAGTTGCAATTGCTTTGATAGTTGATAGGTGTCGGCAGCAGCAGCCCCGGTAGAAGATGATCAATGATGAATTGTTGCTCAAGTGCCATGACAATGATAACTGGCAATAAGTCTTTTACAGCACTGTGGAGGAATTTTGGCCCACTCATCTTTGCAGAATTGTTGTAATATGACTGGCACCTAGCGGCTGCCCCGGCCTTGGATGCGCTCTGCAGAGCGTGCCCAAATGCCAAGTCACGTTTCGTTACCTTGTATTCATACATGTGTAATGACAATAAAGTTGAATCTCAATCTCTCAATCTAATTCAGCCACATTGGAGGGTTTTCAAGCATGAACTGCCTTTTTAAGGTCATGCCACAGCATCTCAATCGGATTCAGATCAGAACTTTGACTAGGCCACTCCAAAGTCTCATTTTGTTTGTCTTAAGCCATTCAGAGGTGGACTTGCTGGTGTGTTTTGGATTACTGTTCTGCTGCAGAACCCAAGTGTGCTTCAGCTTGAGGTCAGGAACAGATGGAAAGACATTCTCCTTCAGGATTTTTTGGAAGACAGCAGAATTCATGGTTCCATTTACCACAGCAAGTCTTCCAGGTCCTGAAGCAGCAAAACAGCCCCACACCATCACACTACCACCACCATATTTTACTGTTGGTATGATGTTCCTTTTCTGAAATGTTGTTACTTTTACACCAGATGTAATGGGATACACAACTTCCAAAAAGTTCAACTTTTGTCTTGTCAGTCCACAAACTATTTTCCCAAAAGTCTGGGGGATCATGAAGATGTTTTCTGGCAAAACTGAGACAAGCCATTATGTTCTTTTTGCTCAGCAGTGGCTTTCGTCTCGGAACTCTGCCGTGAAGGCTATTTTTGCCCAGTATCTTTCTTATGGATGAGTCATGAACACTGACTTTAACTGGGGCAAGTGAGGCCTGCAGTTGTTTGAATGTTGTTGTGGGGTCTTTTGTGACCTCTTAGATGAGTCGTCGCTGCGCTCTTGTGGTAATTTTGGTCGGCTGGCCACTCCTGGGAAGGTTCACCACTGTTCCATGTCTTTGCCATTTCTAGATAATAGCTCTCACTGTGGTTCACTGGAGTTCCAAAACTTTAGAAATGGCTTTATAACCTTTTCCAAACTGATAGATCTCAATTACTTTGTTTCTCATTTGTTAATGAATTTCTTTGGATTGCAGCATGTCTTGCTTCTGAGGATCTTTTGCTCTACTTCACTTTGTCAGGCAGGTCCTATTTAAGTGATTTTGTGATTGAGAGCAGGTGTGGCAGTAATCAGGCCTGGGTGTGGCTAGAGAAATTGAACGCGGCTTTCCAAAGATGTGATAAACCACAGTAAAAACATAAATTAACGGGGGAGGGGGGAATCACTTTTTCCACACAGGGCAATGTAGGTGTGTGGACTTTTTTTTACTCTTAATAATAAACACCTTCATTTAAAAACTGCATTTTGTGTTTACTTGCGTTATCTTTGTCTAATATTTAAATTTGTTTGATGATCTGAAACATTTAAGTGTGACAAACATACAAAAAATGAGAAATCAGGAAGGGGGCAAACAGTTTTTCACACCACTGTAAGTACTCACAGTCTTTGCCATGAAGCTTAAAATTGAACTCAGGTGCATCCTGTTTATACTGATCATCCTTGAGATGTTTCTACAGCTTAACTGGAGTCCACCTGTGGTAAATTCAGTTGATTGGACATGATTTGGAAAGGCACACACCTGTCTATATAAGGTCCCACAGTTGACAGTGCATGTCAGAGCACAAACCAAGCATGAAGTCAAAGGAATTGTCTGTAGACCTCCGAGATAGGATTGTCTCAAGGCACAAATCTGGGGAAGGATACAGAAAAATTTCTGCTGCTTTGAAGGTCCCAATGAGCACAGTGGCCTCCATCATCCGTAAATGGATGAAGTTCAGAACCACCAGGACTCTGGCCGGCCGTCTAAACTGAGCAATCGGGAGAAGAAAGGCCTTAGTCAGGGAGATGACCAAGAACCTGATGGTCACTCTGTCTGAGCTCCAGTGTTCCTTGGTTGAGAGAGGAGAACCTTCCAGAAGGACAACCATCTCTGCAGCAATCCACCAATCAGGCCCGTATGGTAGAGTGGCCAGAAGGAAGCCACTCCTTAGGAAAAGGCACATGGCAGCCCACCTGGAGTTTTTCAAAAGGCACCTGAAGCACTCGCAGAGCATGAGAAACAAAATTCTCTGGTATGATGAGAGAAAGATTGAATTCTCTGGCGTGAATGCCAAGCATCATGTTTGGAGGAAATCAGGCACCGCTCATCACCAGGCCAATACCATCCCTACAGTGAAGTATGGTGGTGGCAGCATCATGCTGTGGGGGTGTTTTTCAGTGGCAGGAACTGGGAGACTAGTCAGGATAGAGGGAAAGATGGATGCAGCAATGTACAGAGACATCCTGGATGAAAACCTGCTCCAGAGCACTCTTGACCTCAGACTGGGGCGACTGTTCATCTTTCAGCAGGACAAGGACCCTAAACACACAGCCAAGATATCAAAGGAGTGGCTTCAGGACAACTCTGTGAATGTCCTTGAGTGGCCCAGCCAGAGTCCAGACTTGAATCCAATTGAACATCTCTGGAGAGATCTGAAAATGGCTGTGAACCAATGCTTCCCATCCAACCTGATGGAGCTTGAGAGGTGCTGCAAAGAGGAATGGCCCAAAGACAGGTGTGCCAAGCTTGTGGCATCATATTCAGAAAGACTTGAGGCTGTAATTGCTGCCAAAGGTGCATCAACAAAGTATTGATAAAAGGCTGTGAATACTTATGTACATGTGATTTCTTAGTTTTTTATTTTTAATAAATTTGAAAAAATCTAAAAAAAAAATACTTTTTTCACATTGTCATTATGGGGTATTGTGTGTAGAATTTTGAAGGAAAAAAATGAATTTAATCCATTTCAGAATAAGGCTGTAACATAACAAAATGTGGAAAAAGTGAAGTGCTGTGAATACTTTCTGGATACATTGTACTTATGGCCAGCATCTTGTGTAGTTCTTGCATTGTTCCTATGGCATTTGTAGGGCGGCCCTACGGGATTTTCATGGGGTGTTTGTAGAAATCTTCGACAAGACCACGAACTTAAGGTCTACTAATGGTGGATTCTCCTGCGGCCACCTTAAGAAGGCCGTAAGAAATGGTCTAAAAATTGTTCATACGGTGTTCGCAGCCGTTGGTAAGGGTATTTGTGACCATAGCTTGAAGTGACTTTCAAATTACAATTTGTGAGCTGAAGTTGCAGGTTCCAAGCATAAATTAACACCTCAACAACCCTCCATCGCTTTTTCAAACTTCAAGGAGATGCAGGTCTGATCTCCCGCAGATTTCTCTGACGTATCTAGTTTCATGTCCTCACGTCACTGATGTCACACAAATGCACCGTGAGCCTCAAAGCTGAGGATGCTGGCACTACTGATTAGTTGAGAGTCACTGGCATTTTTACAGGTCCTTTAATTATGTTGCCCCTGTCAAACTCAGTAGATCAGTGGTTGATTGAAATATACCGATCTGTATAGTACAGTGGTTGCAAAAAGTACCTGACAAGGCTAACTTTTCATATAATTACAGTCATTATTTTCATAACGGCACTTCATATTTACAAGAAGAGAAGCAGAGAGTGTGTGTGTGTGTGTGTGCATACGTGTGCAGTAACACACAAAGCACGATCTTTTGTCTGGAGGGGGCTGTCACAGGAAAAAAGAGAGGATCAGAGGTGCAGGCTAATGTGAACAGGAAAGCATGAATGAACACAGAGCGGAGCTGAATAGGGAGACTTCCCCAGGCAGAACAGCAGCCAGAGATGGTCAGAGCCACTGCAGACTCTGCGACAGTGACAGAGAAATGCTCTTAACCAGATGAACTCTGGGATTCCGCGGGCGGTCACGTCTCTGCGTCGCAGTGCATCTCAGTGCGCACTGAAAAAAAAAAAGCTGCATTTCCGTTCTTCCAGTACAGACACAGCCGTGAACAGAAAGCCAAAGGAGTATTTGAATGGTTTAGATTTGAATGACCTCTCATCCGACTAATAAGAGCCTTGAATTGGGTTTCTGAAACATTGAAGAACCAATGACTGAAAACCTAGCAAGAAGGACCTGCCTACCAACGACCGCGAATACAACGAGCCAATTGAAGCAGAGAAGTTCGACGATTGACGTGTCGTTTAGCCAATGAAATTCTGAATTCAGCAATACCTGACATGCCTTTGTTATGTGTTTATATTGCCGTTAAAGCACGTGCGTCCCCGTGCGTAAAATCTTTTTTGCCTAAGCCGCTGGGTGACACACATTGAGATCTGTGCGCAACAGTAGCATTAGCCACTCTCAGCCATTAGCCAGTCTTTTTTTATTACTACTGTTCTTATTTGTTTTAAAAAATGGTTCGCAAAAACCGCAATCATGGAAGCGGAGATAGTTTGACCGGGTCAGGTGACCAGAACCACGAGTCCGTAACAACCGGACCAGCTTCATGTTCGTCTGACAATGAGGAACAGATGTTCGCCAATGACACTGCGGTTGTGGACAGGTAAGTCTTATAATCTAAATTATTCTTTACTGATAAAATTAGTAATAAAAATAACTTTTGACCAATCGGTAATTACAAGGGTCCTGCTTGGCGACGTTTTTGTGTGTGCTGTGGGGGAGGGGGGGTTATTTGTTGCTGTGTATATTGCAGAAAAATTTTATATTTTTTTAGTATAATTTTTATTTCACTGTAGGCTATTTTCTCCTGTAAAAAAAAAGGAACTGTGCTGTGTATGTCTGGGTTATTATGCCTTTGTTTTACTGTGTAAACGTGATCTGGTGAAATGGAGCCCTGACCAAGTGAGCACACTATTGTGAGCACCCCAGGTGGACACCGGTATTCAATCTGTACATTTTCAATCCAGTGATTTACAAAGTGATTCATAATTTTCTAAAGCCTCATTCAGAACATTATAGTCCCACAGACTGGTTTTCATCTGGGGCAGTATTTATAAATCACTGGATGGAGAATGCACCTGTACATGTACAGATTGGATTCCGTGGTCCACTTGGGGTGCGCACTTGGTCAGGGGTCCAGTTGACCTGTATCTGTGTAAACTGGTGAGATAGTGAACTCTGGAAAAATTGGAGGGGGGAGAGGGTTGTTTTTGTGTATACTTTAGTAAAATGTATTAATTTTTTGCATAATTTTTCTTACACTGTAGGCTATTTTTGCCTGTAAAAATAAAACAGGAACTGTGCTGTGTATGTCTGGGTTGTTACCTCTTGGTTTTACTGTGCAAACTGCTGAGATAGTGAACTCTGGAACACAGCTTTCCAAACTGTGCCATTTGGCACATTTCAAGAACGCCTTGTTACAACCTGAGAAAAAAGATGTGTAATATATTCATTTTTTGTGGCACTGTTACAAAATTTTGACCTGAGCTTGAAAACACTTGGTTCTATATTTCTGTTGTTTTCCAGCACGTTTCATACAGCTGTGTGTTATTTGCAAGCATTTATATCTAAAAAAACACCCAGGCGAACTTTATTTTCTTCAAATTCAGTATGTTTAGATGATTGTTACTCAGTGGCCGGAGCACTTAGAGAGATTATGACTGTTTTGCCAAAAAATTCAGAGTGTTTTCTTTTAAATGAGACCAACCCCATGAAGATGCTGCAAAGGGTTGAAGAACAGCTTTTGATTTACTTTGGGCACGTTATTTTTAGGTGTTTTTAGGGAAATTAACCAGAGTTCAACAGGTTAAAAGAAACCTCTCACTCTTAATCACTATGATATTTGTGTAATTGTAGCACACACAGTTGTCTGCTGAAGCTTCAAAATTGATACAATCTGTCAGAACACTGACGGCCTTCAGATTCATTTTCCCTCACTGTCGCTATGCTGTGACGTGGTGACGGTGACACCTACTTATTTGCGTGCTTATCTGCTTTGTCCTATTCAAATGTCCGCCAAGATAAGGTGAAGTGGGTAATGACCCACCTCGCTTGCAGGGTCATTTAGTGCATGTCAAGCTGCGTGGGTGACCCTATTCAGACAACAGAGGGAACCCTGATCGTACTGGGCTTGCCTCGATTGCAGGCATACTCTGAAAGGGGCTTTAAAACTTTTGGCTCTTCTTCTCCTTTAAGGTAACATTTGACACCCTCTAGTGGATGTGCTTCATAAAGCATGTGCTAAAATAAAGTGCTTATGGAAGTATGACGGCAGTGATGGTTATAAATTGTAATTATAAATGGTACCTCACATGTCACTCTGCACCTGATAGTCCTGCACTATACAGCGGGTATGATTCATGTATCTATACAGGTCTCCATCTATTCATCTATGATGTATATTTTTTTTTTTAGCAGTTTTACTTTCCATGGGTAATCCCTTTGTCTATTATGCTGTGTGTGTTTCTGTCGATTGGCTGTCTACTGTCATGCTGCTGTTACACTGTAATTTTCCCAGTTTGGGATCAATAAAGTACATCTATCTATCTATCTATCTAAATTTTAGAATGAACAGATATTTTTTGTAGAGGGAGCATAACTAATAACAATAATAATAATAATAATAATAATAATAATAATAGCAAAAGTGTTTTTTATCCTAAAAATACAAGTTGCAATTTCTTTTCTATCTTGAAGTTATGATGACTCCAAAATGAAAAATAAGAGTGTCATTTTTAATTCCCCCTCATTTACTTCGAGGACCTGTGACTCTTAAAACTATAGAACAAAGAGAATTTTGAATGGCTTCAATGGATCCACTGAAGCTATCGTACACAGGTGGAAATTTTTCTTGGGATAGACTGATTTGATATGACAGTTATTTGCTTTTTGAGAAATATCAATCTCATGACTGCAATGAAAAATTCCAAACTTCTTTGCATCCTTATGTCATAAAAACAGAAGGAAATATCCATGCACAATTAAAAGAAGGATGCCAAGGTATCTACAGTGGTGTGAAAAAATGTTTGCCCCTTCCTGATTTCTCTTCTTTTTATATGATTGTCAGGCTTAAATGTTTCAGATCATCAAACAAATTTAAATATTAGACAACGATAACACAAGTAAACACAAAATGCAGTTTTTAAATAACGGTGTTTATTATTAAGAGTAAAAAAAAATCCAAACCTACATGGCCCTGTGTGAAAAAGTGATTGCTCCCTCCTGTTAAAACATAAATTAACTGTGGTTTATCACATTTTTGGAAAGCTGAGTTCAATTTCTCTAGCCACACCCAGGCCTGATTACTGCCACACTTGTTCTCAATCAAGAAATCACTTCAATACGACCTGCCTGACAAAGTGAACTACACCAAAAGATTCTCAAAAGCTAGACATCATGCTCTGATCTAAAGAAATTCAGGAACAAATGAGAATCAAAGTAATTGAGATCTACAGTATCAGTCTGGAAAAGGTTATACAGCGGTTTCTAAAGCTTTGGGACTCCA
Source organism: Pholidichthys leucotaenia (assembly GCA_020510985.1). Taxonomy (NCBI): domain Eukaryota; kingdom Metazoa; phylum Chordata; class Actinopteri; order Cichliformes; family Pholidichthyidae; genus Pholidichthys; species Pholidichthys leucotaenia. The sequence continues at coordinate 262,069,011 of CM035839.1, forward strand.
GTGAACCACAGTGAGAGCCATTATCCACAAATGGTGAAAACATGGAACAGTGGTGAATCTTCCCAGGAGTGGCCGGCCGACCAAAATTACCACAAGAGCGCAGCAACGACTCATCCAAGAGGTCACAAAAGACCCCACAACAACATTCAAACAACTGCAGGCCTCACTTGCCTCAGTTAAGGTCAGTGTTCATGACTTCACCATATGAAAGAGACTGGGCAAAAATGGCCTGCATGGCAGAGTTCCAAGACAAAAACCACTGCTGAGCAAAAAGAACATAAAGGCTTGTCTCAGTTTTGCCAGAAAACATCTTCATGATCCCCAAGACTTTTGGGAAAATACTCTGTGGACTGACGAGATAAAAAGTTGAACTTTTTGGAAGGTGTGTATCCCAGTACATCTGGAATAAAAGTAACACAGCATTTCAGAAATAGAACATCATACCAACAGTAAAATATGGTGGTGGTAGTGTGATGGTCTGGGGCTGTTTTGTTACTTCAGGACCTGGAAGACTTGTTGTGGTAAATAGAACCATGAATTCTGCTGTCAACCAAAAAATCCTGAAGGAGAATATCCGGCCATCTGTTTGTGACCTCAAGCTGAAGTGCACTTGGGTTATGCAGCAGGACAATGATCCAAAACACACCAGCAAGTCCACCTCTGAATGGCTTAAGAAAAACAAAATGAAGACTTTGGCGTGACCTAGACAAAGTCCTGACCTGAATCCGATTGAGATGCTGTGGCATGACCTTAAAAAGGCAGTTCATGCTTGAAAACCCTCCAATGTGGCTGAATTACAACAATTACAACAATTCTGCAAAGATGAGTGGGCCAAAATTCCACCACAGTACTGTAAAAGACTCATTGCCAGTTATCGCAAACGCTTGATTGCAGTCGTTGCTGCCAAGGGTGGCCCAACCAGTTATTAGGTTTCGGGGGCAATCACTTATTCACACAGGGCCATGTAGGTTTGAATCTTTTTTCCCTTAATAATAAACACCTTCATTTAAAAACTGCATTTTGTGTTTACTTGTGTTATCTTTGTCTCATATTTAAATTTGTTTGATGATCTGAAACATTTAAGTGTAACAAACATACAAAAAAATGAGAAATCAGGAAGGGGGCAAACACTTTTTCACACCACCGTATGCTTGAATATGACCTTAGAGAACAGGCAAAACCAAAAAACTCATGTAGTATAATTGTTCATCTGAAACAGGTACCAGCAGTGCAAGTGTCTGTTTTCCAGAGATTAAAACAAACTTAACCAGTGAGAAATTCACTTCCCACATCAACTGGGACAAAAATACTGAAACTTACCTTGTGACTTTACTCCAAATGGAGGCATGTATTCACCAATCTTGGAGAACCATTTGTAATTTGGATCAAGGAACATGGCTGCTGGTTTGGAAAACCTGTGGATGAACCAAGAAAGACATGTCACAACAAATAAGAATTAAAAAACAACACCACCACCCCCCCAGGTATTTACAAATGTAGTACTAATCCAAACCCGTACAACCCTGATGTGAAAAGAGATGACAGACTGCTCAGTGGAATATGTAAGAGGATTTAAAGCATCGTGTTTCCCACTAATCTACAGTCTGAGATCACCATCAGCAAAACAAAGTGAGGGTGAGGAGTGAGCAGATAAATTTGCACAGTGAAGCAGACAGCATAGCAGACAGGCATACCCAAGTATCCTACTCTGAAGGGCATTACGAATGATGGGTTCATAAGAATATCCCAGTTCCTACAAATTCTGGGAGTTCGCAGACGTCAGTGGAGGAGGGAAAGTTTCTTACGGCTGCCGTTCGATCTGCAAGAGCAACTTGAAGCATTCTTGAGAAATGAGGTGCTTTTCTGTCGTTCGATGGCCCTAGAGTTCTTGCATTCTTCATAAGGGTGCCTTCTTGGGATCTTCCTACAGCATACTTACTGCCATCATACGAAATTTTTTGTGCAGCTCATGGCATGCTCAAGTCATTGGAAGGAAGATCTTATGGCTTTCGGAACAGTATGTTGGCACAAATGTTGCACAAATGATGTACTGTACTTCCACCTTATGAGTGCCTCCCTACCACCTTAAGCACGCTGTACAAATCGATGTACAAACAGGGATTTGTACAGCGTTTCCTACAACCGCTGTAAGGCCAAAATCTTGTGTAGTTCTTACATTGTTCCTATGGTATTCGTACGGCCGTCCTATGATGACGGGTTTTTGTGAGGCAGCCGTGGAAATCTTGGACAAGACCATCGACCTGGTCATGAACTTACGGTCTACGAATGCTGGATTATCCTTTGGCCACCTTAAGGCCATACGAGATGGTCAAAAATTGTTCGTACGGTGTTCGCAGCCATTCTCAAGGGTATTTGTGACCATAGCTTAAAAGCGAAAATTTACCCTGTGGAGTGAATTTCATAACATCTGTTGCTGCTTTGTACCTGCAGGGGAAACCCAAAAATACCATCATGTTTGGATTCATATGATATCCTGTGAGGCTCACAGCTGTGACAATGTCATGAACTCCTCCAGAAAGTGCATCTTAGTGATGGCTGCTTTCAGTGCTAACTGAGGCTGACCGGTATCCAGTTTGATAAGCTACTAGCCAGCGTTAGCAGATTGATGGTAGGATTTCATAGACCAATACAAACTACAGTCACTCCGTCTCAGCTGCAGAGTGCCGGTTCTTCTGTCTTCAGTGAGTGTCCGTCTCATTTTCAGTTTATCCTCAATTATTGATTTTCATTCCCAGTGACGGCTGAGATTCTGCAGTCTCATCACAGTGCTGACTGGCTATTGCGAACAAGTCATATCAGTTTTTCAGCTGACTTGAAAAAAATTCAATCTGGACAGATACAGATCTGGTGTGTCTGCATCACCTGGAACAAATTTGTGCACATTTGTGACTTTCCATTGACTTTTTATGTAATTTTGCTACCCAAAAAAATTGCTCCACAATTGGTCTGAATACACCATTAATAACAGTGTGAACCTAACCAAACATTCCGGACATTGGGGGGGTCACACTTTGGTCATTACAGAACAGCTGAAATAGTACTAGGGGTGGGGTGGTGGGGGAATGTATGCACTGTCGCGATAATCTGTGGTGGCGATATTGTATCGATTCAGAAACAGAGTATCATGACATTTTATTAAAAGTTATTAATAAATGTTACAAATCCAGAGTTATCTATTTAGGTAACTTTTCTGTCCATCAGATGGTGCTAAAGGTGATAGAAAAGACAGATTTGGTGTAGTATAGTAATACATACATATATTTATATATATTGTAGCATCATCGTCTCCTCAAACCAAGACAGAAGATCACTTCTCTCCAGTTTACAGGAATTTCACTTTACTCATTAAACAGGAATACCACTTTTCTGCCTTTTCAGGAATATCACTGGCTTTTATGTCGAGTCATGCAGGCCTCTTCCGGGCCTGACCAAAGATGCTTGCTTTCCCAGGACCCCAATGTAAACAGTTGCCTCTTGCAGAGATTGTAAGGATCAGAATTTGCTTTTAAAGGCTCAAAGGAACATAAAACTCAGGAGACCAGACCTCTCAACGTGAACACTGCATTTGATAACGTACCTTTTCACAGGAAACCAATGTTCTTAAGAGTCATAAACCACTTAATCTGACGGGTTTATAGCCCGATGCTGTCCAGACCTTCGCCCAGATACTAAAGGAAATCATCTACAGCTCAACAGTACCTCCTAGCGGATTCCTACGGAATGTGTTTTCAGTATGTAGGATGACTTTTAATTTGTTCTAAACATTAAGTTTCTTTCAGCTTATCCTCTGGATCCTCAGGACACTGAAAATCATCCCTCTTTTATCACCAACCATGGTTTGCTGCATGTTTTGCTGCATTTTGTTCTAAATGTGAATGCATGTATTATAATTATGTATAAGAAATGTTATATTCATGAGTGTTATTGGAGTAATGGTATAAATGCATGATCACCAAATATTAGCCAAGTCATTTAATTTAGTTAGATTTTATATTGAGCATTTATTTCATAAGAACTGACTGAGTGTTGATTTTCCCTCTGAAATTTCATGGGATGGTGTCTTCATTTGATTGGCTGCTCTCAAACAAAGAAATGTTCTCACATTGGATAGCAGCCATTTCAAACTGCTTCTGAAAAAGTCGATTGGTCAGCCTTGCGACCGACATCATCAGTTTTACGACCCGGCGAGGTAACTTTAAAAGAGAGAAGTTAGATTTGAGTGGGTAAGAAGTATGGAAACAGTAAGAGAACAGTACAGACAAAGAACAGGCAGGAAGATTAGCAAGAAGCAAAACAGAGAACGGTGATAGAATTAAGAATCAGAAACACAGAAAGAAGAAAGAAAGAGATTTTGAGAAAGATTAGGAACTAAATTAAGATTAAAGAAGCAGAATAGTAATCTAGATCTCAGAATATTTTATTCCACCGTTTCAAGGCCCTGTGAAGTTTTATTTTATTCTCTGTGTGTTTGTCAAGTCTTTCGTTATATTCTGGTCACTGAGGAGAAACCATTTTTCTTTAGAGCTCGTCCTTTTAGAGAATCAAATTCTCAAACTTTTTCCTTCACCTCAGAAGCCATTCTTATCCTAGTAAATGTTTTTCTCATTTTTTTTCATGACTTTTCACGCCATTAAAGTGGACCTTTAATTTGCCTAATTTAAAGTGAACAGAGACTGAGAAGTTTCTCCTTCAGTTTTTGGGTCGATCCCGCTACAAGAGACCCCAAATTTGGACTCTTTTTCCAAGGACTTTTCACGCCGCCCTGAGACAAACCATCCACGGCTGCCACTGTCTCCTCGAAGGGCCCCCAGCTGAGTTATCACCTCCACGGCTGTGAGGACAGCAGCCGCTTCCTCCGATGTCCTAACTTCAAAACCGAGCGGTACCGACCCGCGGAAACGTGGACCTACGGCTGTTGTGTGAGTGAAACTCTTATTTCTCCTATCTGCTGGGTTAAAACGTGATGTTCTAACAATTAAATTACAATTGAATATGGCCCGTATTTCAGGGCTCAATTAGTCTCTCAGCCACAGGATAGAGCTATCAACTGAAGGAAAACTCTTAGTCATTTTTAAGTAACTGCCCTTAAATTTTTGTAGATTAATTCAGAATTCTTTTTTTTTTAGATAATTAGCTTATGAATTTTCCCCATAAAATTGCGTTGTTTTGTTAAAACATTCCAGCCTCATTTACCGTTGAAACATAAGTCTAGTTCCTCCTTGGTCCTACAGAGGTGTAACGCTGGAGTTTATGTTCAGGAACCCAATATCAGTTGATGTGATATTTTACGCTGTCATCATCTGAATCTGTTTATTCATCATTTGAACGCCATGCCATGTAAACTGAATGAGTTTAATAAAAGGGTGAATAAGAGAAGTTGAAGCGTTTTCCTTTCGCATATACAGGTTTCCTAATCACGGCAGGACAAAAACTCACTGAAACTTTGAGACTGATTCATTAAGTAATTTAAGGTACAAAGTTAATTAAAATTAAAGTTAATATTATTGTCCATTAGGACTGGTGCCCCTTTTACGAGTGCTTTTATTTAATTTAGTGGGTGTAGAAGTGATGGTTTAACTCCGCCCCCTTTCACACCCACTATTAAATAAAATAAATAATTCCTGTACCTTATGACAAATATTTTTATAGGCAATTCACGCTACAATATATATATATATATACAGTGGGGTAAAAAAGTATTTAGTCAGCCACCAATTGTGCGGGTTCTCCCACTTAAAAGATGAGAGAGGTCTCCAATTTTCATCATAGGTATACCTCAACTATGAGAGACAAAATAAGAAAAAAAAAATCCAGAAAATCACATTGAATGATTTTTAATGAATTAATTGGTAAATTCCTCGGTAAAATAAGTATTTGGTCAATAACAAAAGTTCATCTCAATACTTTGTTACATACCATTCGCTGGCAATGACAGAGGTCAAACGTTTTCTGTAAGTCTTCACAAGGTTTTCACACACTGTTGCTGGTATTTTGGCCCATTCCTCCATGCAGATCTCCTCTAGAGCAGTGATGTTTTGAGGCTGTCGCTGGGCAACACAGACTTTCAACTCCCTCCAAAGATTTTCTATGGGGTTGAGATCTGGAGACTGGCTAGGCCACTCCAGGACCTTGAAATGCTTCTTACAAAGCCACTCCTTCGTTGCCCGGGTGGTGTGTTTGGGATCATTGTCATGCTGAAAGACCCAGCCACGTTTCATCTTCAATGCCCTTGCTGATGGAAGGAGGTTTTCACTCAAAATCTCACGATACATGGCCCCATTCATTCTTTCCTTTACACGGGTCAGTCGTCCTGGTCCCTTTGCAGAAAAACAGCCCCAAAGCATGATGTTTCCACCCCCATGCTTCACAGTAGGTATGGTGTTCTTTCTCCTCCAAACACGACAAGTTGAGTTTTTACCAAAAAGTTCTATTTTGGTTTCATCTGACCATATGACATTCTCCCAATCCTCTTCTGGATCATCCAAATGCTCTCTAGCAAACTTCAGACGGGCCTGGACATGTACTGGCTTAAGCAGTGGGACACATCTGGCACTGCAGGATTTGAGTCCCTGGCAGCATAGTGTGTTACTGATGTAGCCTTTGTTACTTTGGTCCCAGCTCTCTGCAGGTCATTCACTAGGTCCCCCCATGTGGTTCTGGGATTTTTGCTTACCGTTCTCGTGATCATTTTGACCCCACGGGGTGAGATCTTGCGTGGAGCCCCAGATCGAGGGAGATTATCAGTGGTCTTGTATGTCTTCCATTTTCTAATAATTGCTCCCACAGTTGATTTCTTCACACCAAGCTGCTTACCTATTGCAGATTCAGTCTTCCCAGCCTGGTGCAGGTCTACAATTTTGTTTCTGGTGTCCTTTGACAGCTCTTTGGTCTTGGCCATAGTGGAGTTTGGAGTTTGACTGTTTGAGGTTGTGGACAGGTGTCTTTTATACTGATAACGAGTTCAAACAGGTGCCATTAATACAGGTAACGAGTGGAGGACAGAGGAGCCTCTTAAAGAAGTTGTTACAGGTCTGCAAGAGCCAGAAATCTTGCTTGTTTGTAGGTGACCAAATACTTATTTTACGAGAATTTACCAATTGAATTTATTAAAAATCCTTCAATGTGATTTTCTGGATTTTTTTTCCTCTTTTTGTCTCTCATAGTTGAGGTTTACCTATGAGTGAAAATTGGAGACCTCTTCATCTTTTAAGTGGGGAGAACTTGCACAATTGGTGGCTGACTAAATACTTTTTGCCCCACTGTGTGTGTGTATATATATATATATATATATTTATATATCTATATTATATTGTGGAAGATGTGAAAATGACGAGACAGAGTTCTTTCTCAGAGTCCGCTTTATTCACATCTCCATCATTTCAAAGCAGAGAAAAAAGAGAGGTGAATTAGTAAACTCTCGTCCTTAAATATCAGGGACTTCACACCTCATAGATCACATGTCTCACAGACCTCCTTGCATAATAAAGACAGTCACAATTGCATTTCACCACCTTGCATAATAACGACAGTCGCAATGCATTTCACCACCTTGCATAATATCGGACAGTCACAATGCATTTCTCTCCATGATATCACTTCCACTGTTCTCCCATGCATCCTTTCCTTAATCCCTTAATTGACCCCCCCACAGTCTCCAGCCTTGCATACCAAGGCTAAGGTTCCTGCCTTTGTCTGACCCTTAAAATGTGAGTCACAAAACCCGTCCAACAGGTCCCCTGTGTGTTCACCACAATATATACAATGTATGGTATTGCAATACTTAATGAATCCTAATATTGTTATAATATCGTGACTCAAATATCGCAATACATATACTGTATACTGTGAGGTCTCTCGCGATTCCACCCCTTAACAGTCGCAGTGGGTCACAAGAGATACCCAGTCTGAGGACGTACAAACCAAACTATGCTGCTGGAGCAAAGGTCCTCACCTCTATTCACCATTTATCTAACATGGGCATCAGCATCTTCTACTCTACCATTTTTGGCCTAAAAAAAATCAGCAGTGAGTTATACAACATATTACACCACGTTCCAAATTATTATGCAAATAGGATTTTAGGTGTCATAACATTCATTTTTTTGTCTTTCAGTTAAAACTATTGATGGCGTTGTGTCTCAGGGCTCTTTGGATCACTGATATCAATCTCAGACACCTGTCATAATTAGTTTGCCACGTGAGCCCAATTAAAGGAAAACTACTTAAGAAGGATGTTCTACATTTTTAAGCATGCCACAGGTTTCAAGCAATATGGGAAAGAAAAAGGATCTCTCTGCTGCCGAAAAGTAATCAAATATTGCAATACCTTGGACAAGGTATGAAAACATTAGATATTTCATGAAAACTTAAGCGTGATCATCATACTGTGAAGAAATTTGTGGCTGATTCAGAGCACAGACGGGTTTGTGCAGATAACGGTATAATGAGGAAGGTTTCTGCCAGACAAATTCACCAGATTAAGACAGCAGCTACTAAAATGCCATGACAAAGAAGCAAACGGGTATTTGAAGCTGCTGGTGCCCCCGGAGTCCCACGAACCTCAAGATGCAGGATCCTGCAGAGGCTTCCAGTTATGCATAAACCTACTATTCAGCCATCCCTAACCAATGCTCACAAGCAAAAATGGTTGCAGTGGGCCCAGAAATAAATGAAGACTAATTTTCAAACAGTCTTGTTTAATGATGAGTACCGTGCAACCCTGGATAGTCCAGATGGATGGAGTGGTGGATGGCTGGTGGAGGGCCACCATGTCCCAACAAGGCTGCAACATCAGCAAGGAGTTGGTGGAGTCATGTTTTGGGCCAGAATCATGGGGACACAGCTGGTAGGCCCCTTTAGGGTTCCTGAAGGAGTGAAAATAACCTCGGCAAAGTATACAGAGTTTCTGACCGACCACTTTCTTCCATGGTACACAAAAAAGAACTGTGTCTTCCGTAGCAAAATTATCTTCATGCATGACAACGCACCATCTCATGCTGCAAAGAATACCTCTGTGTCATTGGCTGCTATGGGCATAAAAGGAGAGAAACTCATGGTGTGACCCCATCCCTCCCCTGACCCTCAACCTTGTGAGAACCTTTGGAGCATCCTCAAGCAAAACCAGAGTGGTTCCTAGTGGTAGAGCATCCGCCCCATAGCCGGGTCATACCAAAGACCATATTAATAAATGGTATTTCCTGCCTCCTAGCTTGAGTGCACAGCATAATAGATTGGGGAGGGAAGGAAAAAAGTTGTGTGTGGCGGCGCCTTGCATGGCAACGGCCCCCTCTGATTCTTGATGTGATTAAAATTGTGATAGGAGAAACTTAATTTTGTTCTACTGTACATGATCAGCTGTATGGACTGAATGACAGAAAAGTTGGCTTCTTCTTGTTCTTCTTAAAAGATAAGAGGGTGGGAGGCAGTTTCACATCAAAACAGCATGTGGGAGGTTATTCTGACATCTTGCAAAGAAATTCATGCAGTAACTCTGAATGAAAAAATTGTGAAGGTTATATCAAAGAAGGGGTCCTATGTTAACATGTAACTGGCCTGTAAAGATGTTTTGGATGAAATAGCTTTGATTTCAGTAAATATGACCTCCTAATGCTGCAAAATTCAACAAAATGGCCATTTTCAGTTCTTTACAACCAAAAAATGTTTTTGAATGCTGTTGTGATAATAATTTGGACCAGTGCATTTTGAGCTTTTTTATTTTTTGCAAAAAAAATTATCATTGGAGGTTTGTTCAATAAAATCTGAATTATGCTCTAACGGTTGATGACTTGAAAAATTATACTGTCATTTGCATTGACTATTTAGTTAACTCAGACAACTTCATTTGCATAATAATTTGGAATGCAGTGTAGAACCTTCTTGCATGCTTATTAATCATACATTTTCTCTCTCTAAATTTACAGCTTTTCCCCTTTAATAAATTTGTGGCTTGTTTCTCGAAAATTTTGCTTTTTTTCCCAATTCTATTCTAATTTAAATTTGTAAATTTCCAATTATGTTTGTCTCCCTTTTCTCTTCGTTGCCTTTTTTTGTGATAAATTTTTATTTTTTTCCCCCTTGTCCTGTCAGGCAGCTAGGTAAGCAGAACAGAGATCTGTCACCCTTATTGAGCCAAAACAGATTTACTTTGCCAAAAGGAGCTTTATACAGTACCTAACTATGTACTGTATATTGTTGTAAACTCCTCCTGTAATAACTTTTAATACTTTATTTAAATTATTTTACGCATGGAGGACCCAACAGGATGGGGAATAGGGAAAGGAAGTGTGTGGAGGGGAGCAAGAAAAGGGAGGGAACAGACAAAAGACAAATAAACCAACAATTAAAACAAACAGAAGGCAAACTGCTTCTTCCATCGAAGATGTCTCAACACGAGTCTGGTATCCACACCTGTTAAAGGAGAGACATTTGAGTGTGTGTGTCTGTGTGCGTATGTATGAGAGCGCGCGCAAAATAAGTGTGTGCATGTGAGTGGTTTCTCAGGAAACATACAAAGAAGGGGGCCGGTTGCAACAGCTCTCCCCCCGCGAACCCTAAGCAGGCAAGGCAGCGCCACCAACCCCCACAGGGCACAAATGCCCGAGGTCAGCAAGCCCCAGGAAAGCCAGGCATCCACCCCCGAAGGGATGATCGAGGGATGCTAGGCCGCCAGGTGGCCGGTGCGACAGGACCATATCCCCGGGCCCGCCAACCCACCACCACCCCTGTGGGGCCAACGCCAGTCCCCGGCCACCAGGAGGCCAGCGACCCCACCCCCCGGCGCGAGCCCCCCCAAGCACCCCCACAGCGGGTCCCCCCCCAGCACCACCGCCACACACCCCGTTGACCCCCATGTCCAAAGAAGCCCCCCCCCCCCCGCCCAGGGGAACCCACATAGCCGAGAGGCACTACCCCTCTCAATCCAGCACCTCCCAACTCGCAGACACCCCCATCCCCACACCTTCACACCCTCATGCTCCCATAGACACCAACATGCACTCCCTCACTTTCACTCACCCAGACCCACCCATTCTCTCTCACTCCTGTACCCGTTCATTCTCACTCCCACTCACCCTCAGGGGCACCCACACCCATTCATGTTCACCCACGCAAGCACTCTCACTTACACTCCGACCTACTCACATCCATTCGTGCTCTCCCCCTCACACTCACCCACCCTCATTCACCCTTATTTCTTAGGGCGACTGCGATGCAGATGCAGTGAGCCTTAACGCGCACCAGTGCCCGGGAAGCCCGCCGGCGCAGGCCAGTGGTCACCCCCCTGCCAACCCACCCCAGGGCGGCCGCGGCCACAGAAGCAGGCCCTCACCCCCAGCGCCCACCTGAGCAACTGATCAGCAGATCACTACAGGCGCCCCGAGATGCCACCTGACATGCAAAGCGCCACACAAAACCGATCCACCATCACCACGATAATTTTTTGTAATGCAATTTCACACACATTTTTCACCCAAAATATTGTTCTGTTAACTTTCTACTTTTTAAAACAGTATGGATCAACATCACTGACAATTAGTGCACTGGCATCCCAGTTATGTATGTCTTATTGAAATATCCCATTTATGTCACTATAGCTACAGTCAAAAATACCCTTACAAATGGCTACAAACACTGTACGAACAATTTTTGGACCATTTTGTATGGTCTTCTTAAGGTGGCCATAGGAAATTGCAGCATTCGCAACGCATTCATAAGTTCATGGCCAGGTTGATGGTCTTGTCCAAGATTTCCACGAAAACCCCTCATCTTAGGGTGGCTGTATGAATGTCATAGGAACAACGTAAGAACGATGCAAGATGTTGGTCATAAGTATGCCTGAAAAACACCTTACGTTGAACTTGAGGGCCCCTTACAGCAGTTGTAGAAAATGGTGTATGAATCCCTGTTCGTATGGAGATTCGTACAGTGTGCGTAAGGCAGTAGTGAGGCACTCATAAGGCGGAAGTGCGTCATTTGTGCCGAAAGCCATAAGATCTTCCTACCAACAACTCGAGAGTGCTGTGAGATGCACAAAAATTTTCATAAGATGACAGTAAGTATGCCATAGGAAGATCCCAAGGAGCCCTTACAAAGAACGTAAGAACTATAGGGCCATCGTATGACAGAAAAGCACCTCATTTTCTCAAGAATACCTCATGCTGCGCTTGCAAATTGAACGCAGGGATGAGAATGGGGTTTGGGAAAAACAGAGGAAACTACGCCGGGGGTCTTGGGGGACGCAGGCCCCCAAGCCGGATCCAAGGCGGAGCCTTGGTGGGGGGTCTGGGTGGCAACGTCCCACAGAAGCTAACGAAATCTGGTGTTTTAGAATGCTCAAATGTGGTCTTATATTTAAAGTTAGAAGTAAGTACAAATGCATTTATAGTTTACCTTTTTAATCTGCTGCTGCATCACATGTGTAAATTTATTATATCTGAATGGTATGTTGATGTAATAATACTAAATTATATTTTACTACTATTTAATATGTTTAGAACTGACACAGAATTACATTTACATAGTTCTAGAACAGACAAAATAATTTAACCAAGTAAAATAAATTATAAATATTAACAAAATTCCATCACTAAGTCCATCACCCATTTATTAAAATATACTGACATTCTGCAAACATTTTGATTTATTAATGTGTGCATTTGTTAGTGTTACTAGGAATATAAAAAAGTTGCATATTAGTATATTTTAATAATTGAAAGATAATCTAAGAACTTAAGTAAAACCTAAAAGATGTTTAATATTTTTATGCAATGACCATAAAGAAATTATGTTTACTAACAAAAGCAAAGATATCTTAGGAAAGGCAACCCATCACCACATGACAAAAAAACTTACACATGCATTATGTAACTCATCCTAGTGAAACAAAAAATGATAAATTATATTCAAAATTCTTAGATTGCATTTCAAATTGTGAGAAAATATGTAATAACATTTATCTATTAACAATCGATAATCAGCATTCAAATGCAATTAGTGTTTCAAAACAGGCATGACATCACAACTTACACATGCTATTTCATAACAAATTCATTACGCGAAAATTCTCAAGTACATTACTTATAACGAGAAAAAAATCTTACCTCGGAATGTGTCTTCCGATCACTAATTGCTGTAATCGGGGCCAATTGTGATGAACTTTGATTGAATTGCATCTGAATGCATCTGAATTTGACCGTGTCCATCAATCGTTTTGAATGCAGCACTGAGCGAGTAGTTCGATCTCCTTGTTGCCACAATTTTGAGATGTTTCTGTTTTGAACAGTGTTCAACTAAGGCAACACAACCACGAGATCCATAACTCAAGAAATCGTTGCAATAAACACACTGGACTTTCCCTGGTACTTCGCATTTCACTATGAAGTCGGCCATTTTTTCAACCACAACTTCGGTATTTTTACCGATCTTTACAGTCATTGACACAGTTTATTCGAGCCATTCCCAACGAAGCTTGTTCCTTATCCCTTTATCAATTTCTAAAATTCTTGCTTTGTTGTCTTTCGTGAGTTTTAGGTTCACCATTTTCACGAAATCGGGAAAACTCGGTTGATTGAACTGTCCGCCATTTGCATTTCACTCCACGTGTTGGATATGACAAAGGAATAACAAAATCGCCGATTGGTTGCTTCAATAAGTATCAGACAATCAGTGGCCTTGTTACATTACATTACTGATCTCGCTGGGTAGTGCGTTCTGCGCGGTGGATTTTAGCAGCTGATCGAAAATACGACTCGCCGCTCATAACAGACCCCCCCCCCCTAAAATTTTCTCCTCGAATTTAGACAATTCATGAGAATGACCCTAGACATGATCAAATCTGCGGAGGATTCTCATCCCTGTGAACGGCAGCTGTACGAAACTATGCCCCCCTCCCCACATGGCTGCAAGCTCCAGAATTCGTAGGAACTGGGAGATTCTTACAAACCCATTGTTCGTAAGAATCTTTGTGACCGTAGCTTGTGCACATAAATATTGTATCCCCAGTTTTAGAAATCATGATACACCATTATTTCATTTATGAGAAATATGAATGTTACGTGGAGTACTACAACAACAACACTCGATGTTTCCTGGTTAATTACAGCTGCAGATGATCTTCACAGGCCTTGCACTTCAGCAAGTTATGAGAAATACAAACATCATGGTGGCTACAGAGGAAGTGTCTAACTTGCATGTGTCAAACTCATTCCATGTAGGGCCAAGATCCTGCAGGTTTTACCTACACCCAGTGTTTTCAACAAGTGAGTTCACTGAATTCCTTCCCACTGATTGCTGATCAGTGAAACCTCCTGAAGACACTGGGTGGAAGTAAAACATGCTGTGTCTTGGCCCTCCATGGAGTGAATTTGGCACCGCTGGTCTAACTTCTGGAATGACAAAGAAAAAAAAAAGAAAAAAGTTCCCTCTCCACTCAATCACTAAATACCATCATGGCGACTCTGTTCCACCAGTCATGATGCCATATTCTCATCCGCCATTCTCTGTTCCTTGGTGGGAATGACAGCTTCATACTGACAGCTGTCAAAGTCAGGGGCATGTTTTGTATATTCTGCCACTAATGTCTCACTTTGCTAATTAGTTGGGTAAGCCACACCAGAAAGGCAATGCATATTGTATATTTAGTGGAGCTAAACCCACTATAAACCAAAGTTGTCTCATTTTTAGCCACACCTATTACACTCTAACAATTACAGTCTAGGGCTGCAGCTAATGACTATTTTTTTAAACGACTAATCTAACCATTATTTTTCGATTAGTCTAATGATCATTTTCTCTTTTGTCAAATAACTCTTTGGACAAGGTCTAGCATTCCTCTTATAAGATATTTCAAATTCAAACAACAAAAAGAAAACTGTCAACTAGGGCTGCAATGATTACTCGAATAATTCGGTTACAAACAATTCTTGATTCAAAATTTATGAGTCGATGTGTCGTGTCGTAACACTTGCGGTCTATGTGGCCTCCTTCCGGTCACGCTACCTAAACAAAATGCAGATTTGTTTAACGGAGCCATGTCAGGGTGGCATAGTGACGGGCCAGCAAAGATAAAGAAATTTTTAAAAAAATGACAAGTATTTCAAGTCTGGAATTATTTCAAGCTCAAACTGAAGGAAAACATTGTGCAGTGTGTACATGGTAAAGCTGAGCGGCGGGCTAGCATGCTACAACGTCGGATGTTACAGTGTCTCGGCAGAAAGCATCCCACATCATGTAGAGCCAGTGCAACCGAGACAAGGTACGTGATTGAGATTTAAAATTAAGATGAACAGAATGTAGTCAGCTATGCTAATTATGCTTATATGACCAAAGAATAATATAGCCACCATCATTAGCATTGGACTAGCGAAAGAAACTTTATGGTGTAACGTACCATTTAAAGTTATGTTGTATGCAATAAACATTGCAATAAATGTGTACCTGTTTCATTGAGTGTTTGGTACAATTACTACTGCTCTTTAGAAAAGAAAGTTCCACAAATGATGGTCAATGCCAGTTTCTTTAAAAAAAAAAAGTATCAGATTACACGAGTAATCTTCGATTAGAGTGGGTGATTACCAGAGCCGTAAAATAGTTGTTAGCTGCAGCCCTACTGCTAAGAATGAAAAAAAAAAAAAGGGATTTTAGTGCATTGATACATTTATTCCACATTGCTGCTTGTGGCTATTTACTTTAAGGTCCAAGTAAAACATAAATTCAATCCACACCAATTGTGAAAGACAAAGAATGACATTTTAGAAATATTTAATATAATTCCTAACGTTCCCACATCTTCCTCCCCCGTCTCCATTCCTTCAGCCATCCTGATGAGCCACACTCAGTGTACTATAGCTTCTTCCTTCTTCTGTGGTTACCATCCACCCCGGCTCCTCTTCTGTATTTGGGTACTACCACCAAATCTTTTGGAGTGTAATAACACAGAGGCTGCATAAATGCTGCTCCAAAATGGTGGAACATGAATGCATAAGCACATTAAAAATACTGTATACTGTTATTGTTGTTCAAGCTATCTGCTGCAACATTTACATTGTTTGATATGCAATGTTAATGTTGATATCTCAATAAAGACTCTCCTCAACATAACAGCATATACTTCACTTGTCTTGTCAGCCACCCTGTACAAATATGTATCAGCTAGCCTTCTTGCCTTTCAGGTAGAAATTTCTGGGTTGAAAAGCAATGGTCAAAAAGCACCTTTCTGTGTTGAGTTTCCATGTTGTCCCTGTGCATGCACAGGTTTCCTCAAGGTGCTCTGATTTTGTTTGGTTAAGCAGTAAATACAAATAGTTTATAAGTGTCTGAAGCCCACAGAATAGAAGGTTAATGTAGCTAAAAGTTCTTTGAGTGATCCTTAAGATTAGAAAAATATTTTACACTATAAATAGTTCTATAATCAACTGAATAATAATGTAAAGATCCCAGACACCTGCTGGCATGTTACCATGTACACTGCATTCATAATAAATGTCTTCTAATGACACATAAAGCAAAAATCACAAAGTTAAGAGTTTTCTGGTAGTTTGCTGCTTTGAAGCGTTCAACACGTTATGGTCTACTTAGGTCTCACATCTGTCTCCACTTTTGGGGATTGGGCCTTAATGAACACCAACATAGCCAAGTTTCCTGCTCAAGCACAACAAGGAATGTGTGCACTTTAAGTATACACATGTGTACATGATTATTTTGAGACATCCCTCATAAAAATCTGATGTCCTTTCATTTGACGTCACTTCTGACAGAAATGTCAAAGAAATTGTGTGCAGTTCTCAGCTGCTCCAATGGCAGTGGCAAATTTAAACTTTGAAGAAAAAAATTCACACAATGTGAAATACATGAACCTTTACTCTAAAATGTGTGTCCCTATGTAATACTGCACAGTTTATACAGATTCTGAGTGTGCAGTGGACAGAGATGCTTGAGATAAGTGGATCAAGAAAATTCATGATGCTACGGTCACAAATACCCTAACAAATGGCTGTGAACACCACACAGCCTTCTTAAGGTGGCCACAGGAGAATCCAGCCTTCATAGACCGTAAGTTCGTGGCCAGATCGATGGTCTTTGTCCAAGATTTCTACAAACATCCAACGAAAACCCCTTATGGTAGGGAGGCCATACGAATGCCATAGTAACACCATAAGAACTACGCAAGATGTTGGCCGTAAGTATGCCTCAAGAACACCTTCAGTTGTTCTTGAGGGCCCCTTACAGCGGTTGTAGGAAACCCGTACAAATCCCCATTCATACAAAGATTCATACAGCGTACGTAAGGCAGTAGTAAGGTGCTCATAAGGCGGAAGTATGTCATTCATGTGACATTTGTGTCATCAAAATCTACCAAAAGGCATAAGATCTTCCTACCAACAACTTGAGAGTGCCATGAGTTGCACCGTAAGATGGCAAGTAAGTATACCGTAGGAAGATTCCAAGGCACCCTTATGAAGAACGTAAGAACTCAAGGGCCATCACATGACAGAAAAGCATCTCATTTCTCAAGAATGCCTCAAGCTGCTCTTGTGAATTGAATGGCAGCCATAAGAAATGCCCCCCTCCACGAATTTGTAGGAACTGGGAGATTCTTACAAACCTACCATAGCTTTAGCTCACCATGCAATAGTAATCTCTTAACATTGCTCAGCTAGCTAATGTTCAGGGGCTAACATACTGGGTGCTAATGTGGTTGCACATACACATGTGGACAAAATTGTTGGTACCCCTCCTGTTAATGAAAGAAAAACCCACAATGGTCACAGAAATAACTTGACTCTGACAAAAGTGGTAATAAATAAAAATTCTATGAAAATTAACCAATGAAAATCAGACCATGCTTTTGAATTGTGGTTCAACAGAATTATTTTAAAAAACAAACTCATGAAACAGGCCTGGACAAAAATTATGGTACCCTTAACTTAATATTTTGTTGCACAACCTTTTGAGGCAATCACTGCAAACGATTTCTGTATCTGTCAATGAGTCTTCTGCACCTCTCAGCAGGTATTTTGGCCCACTCCTCATGAGCAAACTGCTCCAGTTGTTTCAAGTTTGAAGGGTGCCTTCTCCAGATGGCATGTTTCAGCTCCTTCCACAGATGTTCAATAGGATTTAGATCAGGGCTCATAGAAGACAACTTTAGAATAGTCCAATGTTTCGCTCTTAGCCATTCTTGGGTGGTTTTAGCTGTGTGTTTTGGGTCATTATCCTGTTGCAAGACCCATGACCTGCGACTGAGACCAAGCTATCTGACACTGGGCAGCACATTTCTCTCTAGAATACCTTGATAGTCTTGAGATTTCATTGTACCCTGCACACATTCAAGACACCCTGTGCCAGATGCAGCAAAGCAGCCCCAGAACATAACAGAACCTCCTCCATGTTTCACAGTAGGGACAGTGTTCTTTTCTTGGTATGCTTCATTTTTGCCTCTGTGAACATAGAGCTGACGTGCCTTGCCAAAAAGTTCCAGTTTTGTCTCGTCTGTCCATAGGACATTCTCCCAGAAGCTTTGTGGCTTGTCAACATGCAGTTTGGCAAATTCCAGTCTGGCATTTTTATGATTTGTTTTCAACAGTGGTGTCCTCCTTGGTCGTCTCCCATGAAGTCCACTTTGGCTCAAACAACGACGGACGGTGCGATCTGACACTGATGTACTTTGACCTTGGAGTTCACCATGAATGTGTTTAGAGGTTGTTCTGGGCTCTTTTGTTACCATTTGTATTATCCATCTCCTCCTATGGCCACGTCCAGGGAGATTGGCTACAGTCCCGTGGATCTTAAATTTCTGAATAATATGTGCAACTGTAGTCACAGAAACATCAAGCTGCTTGGAGATGGTCTTATAGCCTTTACATTTAACATGCTTGTCCATAATTTTCT
Source organism: Pholidichthys leucotaenia (assembly GCA_020510985.1). NCBI lineage: Eukaryota > Metazoa > Chordata > Actinopteri > Cichliformes > Pholidichthyidae > Pholidichthys > Pholidichthys leucotaenia. Next base: position 262,087,917 of record CM035839.1, read on the forward strand.
TTCTAATCTCCTGAGACAACTCTCCTTTGCTTCCTCTGGTCCATGTTTAGTGTGGTACACACCATGTCACCAAACAGCACAGTGACTACTTGTCACCCTTTAAATAGGCCGACTGACTGATTACAAGTTTGTAGACACCTGTGATGTCAATTAGAGGACACATCTTTGTTGAACATGTCCCTATGGTCACATTATTTTCAATCTTTTCTAGGGGTACCATCATTTTTGTCCAGGCCTGTTTCATGAGTTTGTTTTTTAAAGTAAATTTGTTGAATCACAATTCAAAAGCATTGTCTGATTTTCATTGGTTAATTTTCATAGAATTTTTATTTATTACCACTTTTGTCAGATTCAAGTTATTTCTGTGACCATTGTGGGTTTTTCTTTCATTAACAGAGGGGTACCAACAATTTTGTCCATGACTGTACCTAACTCTTCACTAATTGAAGAGTTATAAAATGTAAAATAATTTCTTTAGCTAGGGCAAACTAATGACCACAAAGTAATCATCTCAGAACGACAAACGTAACAAAACTGGCAGCTTTAACCCCAATTTATGCCTCTGCATCAAAGCAACGCCATAGCGATGGCATAGCCATTGACACAATGCAGTAGCTACATCATACCCTACTGTGTACCCTGACATGCACCTCTCCAGAAATGTAACTTCACTTCACGGTGACGCAAACCAGAAGAGCTGTGATTGGTCCACTTTGTCTCCTAAACATTTCCAGGTTCTTGTCTCTCCTTGGTCACCGCAGTGCCACTTCCAAAGCGAGTTGGATAAACAACGGTCCAAATTCAAAAGAATATTGAGGAAGTTAGTAGATCCAGAACATTTGGATGACTCAAGATTCAAAGATTTTTATTTGTTAATATGTCTATATGTACAGGACATACAGGAGAATTGAAATGCCTTTTCTCTCTCAGTGGTGTGCGCAATATATAAGAAAAGAAGGAATAAGGATGAAAAAGTAATGCTACCATAGTGCAAATAAAAGATAAAAATCAACAATCCTATGTAGAGAAAAAAAGTACAGCCATAATACCTGTAATACCCGTAACTGCAAGTTCAACTGCAGTAGTGTGCAGGCAGTGACAGATTGGACTGCACATGATCAGTATTGCAATAACAGACAACAGCAGATATGGCATTTGTGCAACTTGTTGCAGTAAGGTGCAGAGACATACAGCAGCAGATGTATTACTGCTGGTGTGCCAAGTCTTTCTATGCAAACAGCTGAGGTAGTTATTGTGTGGGTGAGTGTGTTATGGTCCAGGGGTGGCGTGGGGGGAAGTGGGCAGAGTTCAGGGTCCTGATAGCCAGGTGAACAAAGCTGTTTAGCAGTCTTGTGGAGTGGTACCTTCTCCTTGAGGGCAGAGGGCTGAAGTGGGAGTTTGAAGGGTGGGAGGTGTCACCTGCAATGTTGATAGCTCTGTGGGTGAGGTGTCTGAGAGGGAGGGCAGAGGGGCACCGAGGATCTTGCTGGCTGCTTTCATTGTACGTTGTAGAATATTCCGGCAGGAGGCGGTGCAGCTTCAGTACCACACAGTGATGCAGCTGGTGAGGATGCTCTCAATGGTACCCTGGTAGACTGAGCACATGATGGGTGGTGGGACTCGTGCTCTCCTTAGTTTGCAGAGGAAATGGAGGCGAGTTTGAGCCTCCTTGGCCAGTGATGTGGTGTTGTTGGACCAGAAGAGGTCCTCAGAGATGTGCACCCCCAGGAACTTGGTGCTGCTCACCCTCTCTACAGCTGCTTGATGATCAGAGGGGGAAGCTGTGTGTGTCCTCTCCTGAAGTTGGCGACAGTATCCTTGGTTGCTCCCACGTTTAGGAAGAGATTATTGTCTTTACACCACTGGACCAGTTGGCTCACCTCATTTCTGTAGTTGGCCTCTTCACTGTTGATGATGAGGCCCACCACCACTGTGTCGTCCGCAAACTTGATGATGTGGTTGGTGCTGTAGGCTGGCACACAGTCATGGGTCAGCAGGATGAAGAGCAGTGGGCTGAGCACGCACCCTTGTGGGGCCCCTGCACTCTGTGTGATTGTCTTGGAGGTGTTGCTGCCAACCCGCACATTCTGTGGAGTCCCTGTGAGAAAGTCCAGCACCCAGTTACAGAGAGAGGTTTTGAGTCCCAATTGTCTGAGTTTTTGTATTAGGTGCAGGGGGATGATTGTGTTTAATGCTGAACTGAAGTCCAAGAACAGCATCCGCACATAGGAATTCTTTGAGTCCAGGTGGGTGAGGGCTGGATGGAGAGCAGCAGCGATGGCATCTTCTGTGGATCTGTTTGACCTGTATGCAAACTGAGATGGGTTGTGGGAGGGAGGGAGGGAGGGAGGGAGGGTGGACTTGATGTTCTTGATGTAGATTAGTAGACTACCAAAATAAGATAAGATAAGATAAGCCTTTATTAGTCCCACAATGGGGAAATTCCAGGATTGCAACAGCACAGAGATAGCAACACTCAGAGCAACAATCAGAAGGCAAGAGAAAAACAAGAGCAGCGAGTATACGCATGTACATATAAATATACAGTAAATATATATATATAGACACACAGTGCGGAGCATTGTAGCTATTGTATATTATATTATTATAATTGTTTGTTGCAGTCCTAGTGTTCAACCACTAGTCACTAGATTAGCAATCCATCCTGCAATGCAATGCAGAGGAAACAGATGAGAGAAAGGACAACCTTGCATCACCACATTAATTATGTCAAAGTATTTTTATGTGTTAACACAGAATGAGTACACACACACACCAAACTATATGTGCATATTTACTTTTCAACCATTTACCGTCACACAGTAATGTCAAATTTAAAAGATCCCAGAAATTAAGCTTGTCTTACAGTTTTATTTTTCAGTATTCTACTGAGTTTACTAAAGAGTCCTTGACTTCTAAATGCCCTACTGACAAGTCTGTCCAACAATCGTATTCAGAATGCTTCACAAATGACAAAACTTAGCTTCTGGAAACAAATATCACATTATTAGTAATAACAAAATGTATTAGTACCTTGTCACAGTAGGTAAGAATGATTTTTGTCTTCTGTGTCCAATGCCAATTCTGAGGAAAGGATCTGCCGTAGAAAAATGGGTCAGACAGAAACTCTTCTATCCACGTCACTCCTTGCCATTATTGGTAGCTCTTCTTGTGTGATATCATATTGTGTAAAGCAAATGGGTTCTGATTTGCCAAAAGAAAAACAAAATAAAGGCAGCTAATAAGCTTACTAAATAATTTAAGGGAAATGTTTCCTGCATCAAAATGATAAATGAGCTCCTCGTTCTTTAGTTTCCACATTGTTTTTAAGTGCATTCGTGTGTCTTCAATCGTCATGGGTGGCCCTTGCCGACCACCAATGAGACGCTGTAGGCAGCCATTGAGTTTGTATATTTATTAATGAAAGATAAATGATTATAAAATAATGAGCCACGTGGGGCAAAAGCACAGACAAAAGGCATGACTAAGGCACGGTAGCAACACATACAAGTTCAGGAGTAAACTTACGGATAATATGGAGAACAAGAGGATGACTGGAGCCGGGGAATAGGGACTCCAGCTGAACGTTGGGGAGACCAACATTACACGTGTGAGGTCGCAGCCCAGAGTAACCTCAGCTGCTCCCTTAAATAGGGCTAAGGAGTAATCAGACAATGAGCAAGTAATCAAAGGGAATGTGAATCAGCTGTCATGGCGCAGCTGGCTCTGACAGCCGGAAGTCCCGCCGTGACCCTGTCACAATAAAGGCGCTGGACGGCCACAACAGATAAGAATGGGGAAAATACTGGACAACCCGAGCGCGGACAGAATTGGCACTCAGGCCATAACAGTATCCCCCGTTCACAAGGCGCATTCCAGGCGCAAACATAACAACCAAGCCCCCTCCAGAAGGCCACCGGGGCCACCCCAGGGAGGGTGGAGGGGGAAGCAGGCCAGGAGGGCAAGAACGATACAAAAATGAAGAGGCTCACACATGAAAAAAAAAAAAACAACAGGCTACTATAAACCCAGAGCCTAGAATATACAAAAAAAGAATAAATCCAGGTACATCCGCACTGCACCCACAAAATACCAGGAGGAAAAAAAAAAAAACTCAGCCCACTACAAGCAACGCAGCACACCAAGTATACAGTCTAATAAATGCAACGGGTCAGGAGAACAAGAAAAACAAAACAGCATCTCTAACATTACAGAGGAGGAAAAAAAACACTACAGGGATGTCAGCAGGGAGAATACAATGGAACAAAAAACAGAAAAAATAATTCAGCACGCTACAGAGTGGCGATGAACAATCAGTTCAATATAGTCCATAGACAAAAACACAAGAGCATCCTTAACCTTACAGAGGAACAAAAAAAAAAAAAACACTACAGGGATGTCAGCAGGCAGAGTACAATAGAACAAAGAAAAAATAGTTTGGGAGGTCTGCCCGCATCCAGATCACTGGCAGGGGAAATAGAATTAGTTCAGGTGGTCTACCCCAGTCCCAGGCCCGAAGAAACAGTACCTCTGGAGGCCAGGCCAGGTCGCCGAACAGAGAAAGCAGTCCGTCAGGTGGCCGACCCAGAACGCCGAACCGGCGAAGCAGTTTCCCAGGCGGCCAACCCACGTCAATAGGCCACCAGGACCGAAGGGAAGAACTCGGAGGCGGCCTCCCTACCGAGAGGGATAGCGAGGGGAAGCCGAGCAGAATACAGGGAATCCCAGCGGCACCCGGTGGAGGAAGAAAAGGAACAGGGAAAAGATGAGGGGCCAGTTCGGCATCGAACGGCAAAGCATCTGCAGCTCCTTCTCCGAACGCCACTCGGATTGGCACTGCAGTCCTGCTGGATCCCAAGCGGGACCGCGCTTCACCCTCGATGGACCCTGATTGGGCCAGTGCAACACCCACGATGGGCCCCGATTGGACCGGCGCAGCACCCTCAATGGGCTCCAACTGGGTCAGCGTAGCACCCACGACGGACCCTGACTGGGCCGGAACATTACCCACGACTGACCCCGACGACTACTTTCACACTTTTTTCACTTCTCTTTCTGAGCACTTGGACACTACACTCATAACACAGGGTTACAAAAATAATTATTTTGTAAGTTGTCTGTGTTTTTTCAACTGATTTAAGACAATTTTGCACCGCTGAATCCGAAAATGACATCCGTTTCTCTCGATCAGGTGCTAAGTAAAAACCTGTACTTACTTAGTACTTACTTACCTTTATATAAAGGAATGTTACATCATCCTCCTCTTATACACCCCACAACAGCTGAGTCATCAGAGAATTTCTGCAGGTGGCATGACTCTGTGCTGTACTGAAAGTCAGTGGTGTATAAAGTAAAGAGAAAAGGAGAGAGCACAGTCCCCTGTGGAGCTCCCGCATCACTAGACACGACTCCAGACGAGACACTGCCCAGCTGGACAAACTGTGGTCTGCCTGTCAGGTACTCAGTAATCCAGGAGATCACAGAGCTGTCGACCTCCATCACCCGCAGCTTCTCACCCAGCAGCAGTGGCTGGATGGTGGTAAAGGCACTGGAGAAATAAAAAAAAATGATTCTCACAGTATCTCCTCTGCCATCCAGGTGCAGATGGGCTCGTTGCAGCAGGTAGATGACAGTGTCTAACTCCTAAATGGGGCTGACATGCAAACTGCAGAGGGTCCAGCCACGTCTTCACCTGCGGCCTCAGGTGGGCTAAGACCAGTCTCTCCAGGACCTTCATCACATGAGATGTGAGGGCAATTGGTCGATAGTAGTTCAGATCCGATGGAGATGACTTCTTGGGGACAGGAACCAGGCAGGATGTCTTCCACAGCACCGGTACTCTCTCCAGACTCAGGCTCAGGTTGTACAGGTTTTTCAGTACCAAAGCTAGTTGGTTGGCACAGGTCCTCAGGGTCCTTGCGGAGATGCCATCAGGGCCCGCCACCTTCCACTGGTGGAGTCTCTCCAGCTGTTTCTTCACCTGGTCTGTAGTCTTCATGAAGTGAGGGAGGGTCCTGGTGCCCCCCGAGGAGGAGGAGGAGGGGGGAGATGGAGAGAGGTTCTGCACAGAAGGGTGGGTGGGGAGGGGTGTGTGGGGGTCTGGTTGTGTTGTTGGGGTGACAGACTGTGAGTTGAACCTATTAAAAAACAGATTCAGTTCCTCAGCTCTCTCCTGGCTCCCAGATGGCTGTCTGACTCTCCCCTTATTTGCTTCATTCCCTCCCACACATCTTTAGTGTTGTTTTGCCTGAGTTTCTCTTCCAACTTCCTCCTATAATTGTCCTTGCACCTCCTCAGCATCTCTCTCAGCTCATGCTGCACTCCCCTCAGCTTCTCCTTGTCTCCTGCCCTAAAAGCTCTCTTCTTTTTGTTCAGAAGTGCTTTCAGGTCACTGGTGACCCATGGTCTGTTGTTGGAGAAGCAGTGTACAGTCTGAGCTGGCATGGTCCTGTCTTCACAGAATCTAATGTATTCTGTGATGCAGTCGGTCATATTGTCTATGTCCACCCATGTGGTTCACAGAGTACGCTCCAGTCTGTTGTCTCAAAGCAGTCCTGCAGTACATCAGCAGCCTCCTGTGTCCACCTCCTCACAGTCCGTGTATAAGCAGGCTGCCTTTGCACAAGGGGAACATACTTGGGTGTTAACATGACCATGCAGTGATCTGATTTACCAATGGGGGGTAGAGCTGTAGCACTATATGCATCACTGACATTGGCATACAGTAGATCCAGTGTTTTGTTCTCTCTGGTGGGACAGTCAACAAACTGGTGAAAGTTTGGTAGAGTTTTTCCCACTGAGAGATGATTAAAGTCACCTGTGATGGCCATGAATGCATCCGGGTGCTTCTCCAGTAATGTGGCCACAGTGGAGCTGATGATGTCACAGGCCACCGCTGCATCAGCTGATGGAGGGATGTAGACGATAATTACTAAGGCACACTTCATTTCTCGCGGCATATAATAAGGTCTCATACTCACAGCCAGCAGTTCAATGTCTGGACTGCAGTACTTTTCCTTCACATGAATGTGTCCAGGATTACACCACCGCTCATTAACAAGAAGTGCCACTCCTCCTCCTCTCTTTTTCCTGCTGCTTTTCCCGTCTCTGTCCCCCCGTATAGTCTTGTAGTCTCGAAGCCAGGTATCGCTACGTTTACATCCAGGATCTGTGAGTGTAACCATGTCTCTGTAAAACACATGAAACTACACTCACGATATTCCTTTTGCCTCCTGACCAGCGCTGTAAGCTCATCTGTTTTATTTCCCAGCGATCACACGTTCCCGGTGATGACCATCGGTACAGCCGGCTTATGCTTCCTCCTCCTCCTCCTCACCTTAGCTCCAGCCCTTCACCCGCGGCGTCTCCACTTTAGCTCATCCGGGATGAAGGGCTTCACTGCCGGCCGCAGCGCTCCAGGCGCCGGCCTCCTCAGCACAATCAACTGTTCGCGTGTGTAAACAATGCGTCCACCCCCACCTCTGTTGATCTCCATTGCCCGAGGAAGAGAAAAAGAAAAGAAAATTAGAGAAAGACTGGGCTAAAATAGAGAAAAAGTTGGTCCAGTCTTAATCCGAATCTTCCTACTGAGCCCTGGTTAATAACAGACACACTATATACAGGAATAAGCAGATAAAAACGCAAAGACACGAGAAAGAGTTGCTGCTGGTACAGCCACCCTGCTTCCGGCGCCAAAACTCTAACTTACAACTTATATAGTATAAAGTTCTACATAGAATTCATTACACAGGACAAAGGATGTTCAAAATGGGCCCGAGTCACACAAATATCTGCTCTCACTGCACCAGCAACATCCCGGATAGCTATATGCATGCTATGTGGTCCTGTGCACCGGTTCAAAAGTTCTGGCAGAAGACATGTGAGGACTTGTCGGCATGGCTTGGGTATAGTGTCCCACCCTCACCCACACTTTGCATATTAGGTGATTTAACTGAAATAAATATAGACAAAAGGATGTCACACATGGTTCTCACCGCCTTATGCATCACAAAGAAAACTATCCTCATGAACTGGAAATCAAGAAATAACTTATGCATGACTTATTATAATAACTTACTATTGGATTATATTAGCCTGGAGAGATTGTCAGCCTCCTCAAATAATCAATTGGCAGAATTCAATTCTCTCTGGTCCCCGCTTATTAATTCTATAACCTGAGGGGTGGCAGGCGGTGGCTCGCTCTCCTTGGCGCCTCAGGCGGCTGGCTGCCCCCTGACTACGGGGGGCGGGTGTCCGGGGGGCCTGTTCCGGGGTGGCCGTGTGTCTAGCCTGGAAAGGTTGGTTGAGGGGACTGTAGCCCCCGGCCAGCTGGCCTTGCCTCCCGGGGGGTCTGGGTCTGGGTCCCTGGTGCTAGGGGGCAGGGTTCCCCCGCCCCCGGGCCGGGGTCGGGTGTGCACTGGTGGTGCGGGTTGGCCCCAGTGCATCCTTGCGCAGCGGGGTCGTGTCTTCCCTGGGGCCCTGGCCCCACCCTGGGGCAGGTGCCTGCGTCCTGGGTCACCCTCCCTGTCCACTGGGATCTGCAGGTGTGGGTGTGTATGTGAGTGTATGTGTGTGTGTATGTGCGCCCAAAGATGCTGGGATAGGCTCCAGCTCCCCCATGACCCGAAAAAGATTAAGCGGAAGAAGATGGATGGAAGGATGGATGGATGGATGGATGTATAAATGCTTCATTCATTAAATCTGTTTCCTTTGGGTTGTTACACAAGTTGACACCTTTTGCACTAAAGCACTTGACAGCACTTTGTCAACTCTTAAGTTCAATAAAAAAAAGTGCTTTTTGAAACTGATTTTGAGTCAGTTCTTTATGTGATAATTTATGTGTACACTACTCACAAAAAGCTAGGGATATTTGGCTTTCTGGTGAAATTTCAGGATGCACCTAAAATGCACTATAACCTTTCCAGGTGAACTTAATTTGACCTTCTCTAACCTTTTGAATGCACATATCCAACTGTTCAGTGCTTCAGTACTTTTTGGATAACTTGCTGTTCTCTAACAAGGTGCTTAACAGCAAAATTCACAACAGGTCTTTGATCCATGAATCAACCAATAAACTTTCTGGTTCAATTAGAATTGGTATTTAAACAGTCCTCTTCATCATGCTGTTCACATTTTGACATCATGAGACCAAGATGACATGTAACAATTGATCAACAGTCCCTCACCATTGCGAGGCTTCAAACAGGGTGTTCTCATAGGGAAGTGGCCACTGTGGTTAGAGTGTCACAGAGTGTCATCAGCAGGTTGCAGCAGAGACACAGAGAGAAGGGAAGAGTCACAGAAAGGCATAGAAGTGGACGTCCTTTGGCCACATCCCACGCTGATGACTGCTTCATTGTGAACGGTGCCCTGCGGAACCGGATGATGAATGCCATTCAACTCCAGGCACATTAAGGAAGGTGAGAGGCACCCAAGAGTCACGTCACACCATTCAAAACTGTCTACATCAGCGTGGTCTGCATGCTAGATGACCTACAAGGGTACCTGACCACATCACCAGGCACAGGCATCATCTTCTTGCATGGGCCAGGGAATAATTACGGTAGACAAGGGACCAGTGGGCCTCAGTGCTGTTCTCTGATGAAATTTGATTCATGTTGAGCAGAAATGATGGCCACCAACAATGTTGGAGACGTCAAGGAGAACGCTATGCATCAGCCACTGCTGTCTCCAGACGAGCCTTTGGTGGTGGTGATGTCACAGTCTGGGCAGGTGTTTCTAGTCAATACAGAACTGCCCTACACCTTGTGATTGGTACAGCAACAAGCCGATACTACCTGAATAACATCATTAATCCAGTCATTGTGCCCCTGCACGAACAACACAGGCCTAATTTCATCTTCATGGATGACAATGCTCCAGTTCATCAAGGTTGCATCATTAAGGAATGGCTGCTGGAGGCTGGGGTACCTCAAATGGAGTGGCCTGCACTTTCTCCAGATCTGAATCCCATAGAAAACCTATGGGATCGCTGAGTCACTGTGTAGAGGCTCGTAAGCCTGCACCCCACAACCTCAACGACCTGAGGGCCGCCCTTCAAGAAGAGCCGAATGCCATGCCTCAGCAGACAATAAGTCGACTTGTGAGCAGCATGAGAATAGAATAGAACAGGCTTTATTGTCATTGTACAGTTGTACAGTACAACGAAATTGTGGGACAATGTAATTGATGCTCAAGGGCACATGACAAGTTATTGAGACATTGCCATTTTTGTTGTGATATACCCACCCCTATTGTTGGCATTTGTTTCAATAAATTGTTTGAGATGAGGAAATCACCATTGCATGCTTGTACTTAAATGTCCTACTTTCATGATATTATATCACTGTAGCGTGAACTTCATACATTTTCTATAAATTTCACCCAAAAGCCAAATATCCCCAACTTTTTCTGAGTAGTGTATATACGTTTCAGAAAGATGACAGTAATATTTCTTACAGATTAATAATAATAATAATTGTTACAGCCCCGCTCCTTTTTGGAGTGGGTTCTTTCTGTGTCTTTTTTCCCATGTGGAGGTGGAGCCGCGAAGGACCGCCCCTGGCTGAGAGGTCCCTATATAAGTCATCTCTGTGGGCCTCTCAGCCACGTTCTGCTCCCATTGAGGCCAGTCGTCTTCTTTCTGCTCTCCCTACTGCTTGGTTTTTAATTTTGTTGGTCGCTTGGTCGGGGTTTGTGCTGTCGGGCACTGGTTGTGGTTTGTAGCTGGGAGGCTTTCTGGTTTGGGGGTTGCCACTGGGCATTGTTACAGCCCTTGACAGACGTGTGTAATCGCTGGGCTGGCCAGTGATTTGTTTTCTTTTGTTTGTCTCACGCACCCACTCACATACACACACTACTGATTTCTACAGACACTTCTTTTTATTCTTTAACTTTAATAAATAAATTATTGTTTAAATTGGCACCACTGTGTGGTCTCCCTTCTTTGTCAAAACCTGTGAGCCAAAGTTTGTGACAAAATGCATCAGATTTATATAGCGCTTTCTCATAGACAATCAAAGACGCTTTACAATGGATACATTATTCATTCACTCCACAGACAATGGTAGTGGTAAGCTACAGCTGTAGAGCCACAGCTGCCCTAGGGCAGACTTACAGAAACGTGACTGCCAATCTGCGTCAACGGCCTCTCCGACCACTACCGAACATTTATACACATTCATGCCCAGTGTCATGGACACTGGAGGCAAGGTGGGTAAAGTGTCTTGCCCAGGGACACAATGGCAGGAAGACTGGGGATATTGCACCATTGGTTACTGTAAGACATAAGGCCAAAAAGTATGGTGAAAAGTGTAGAACTGTGTGTTTAAGTTTGGTTCCAAAGGTTCTAGTGATCCTAACCGTTGCTGTTATTAAGCTCATTTTAACCATGTTGAAAAGTGTGGCACTTTCTTACCTTGGATAAATGGCAGTCATCTTGGCAGCAGCAAAACCTGGCTTACAGGCTCCCTCAGTCAGATTGCCATACTTGTATATCAGTTCCAAAGGCCTGGAAACAGAGGAGACTCGGGTCAGGCACAGACAGAATACACTTACATCATAGAGAAGTATATACTGTAGATGCTGGGTTAATCACCTCAGACTGGATGCAGAGGGTAAACAGAGAAGGACAATAGGAATTGAGATGAGAGAGATTATGGTGAGGTAGCAGGAAGAAGGAGTTGGGGGAGAAGGGTTGAATGTATTGTGATGCAAGATGTCATGCAGATGTGAGATGGGCGGTTGATATAAAAGGAGAGCCCCTGGTGTATTGAGACATGCTTTTTCTGTGTATGACTGATGTGAGAGTGAATAAAGTTGTCTGCTGCATAGATCTGCCTCCATTATTTACACTCTCCACACTGGTGACCCCTTGACGAATTATGGAACACGAGGCAAGAACCCCGGAGTCGGCCCAGACGGGAACCCCCAGCAACGCGTGCGCTGTTTTGGTCAAACTACCGGACTTTTGGCTGCACGACCCACGGTCTTGGTTCCACCACAGTGAAGCCCAGTTCGCGCTCCGGGGAATAGTGGCAGATGACACCAGATATTACTATGTGGTCGCAGTGCTGGATGCTCGCACGTCTCAGCAAGTAGCGAGCCTGCTCCAACAGCCTCCAGCCCACGACAAATATGGGGCTCTCAAGGCTGTGCTGACCTGGCGCTACACACTCTCGGACTGTGAGAGAGCAGAGAGGCTCCTGAGGCACTCCGAGTTAGGAGATGGGTCAGCGGTCGAACTGATGGAGAGGATGTTGGCGTTGATGGGCACGGACGACGGGCATTTTCTGTTTGCCTACATTTTCCTCCAGAACCTCCCAACAGAGGGAATAGCGGTTCTTGCCAATTCGCCGTTGCTGGCCACGCGTGACTACTGTGCGCTAGCCCAGGAGGCAGATCGGATCATCCTCACCACCAGAGCCCTCTCAGTGAACGCGGCAGCATCGGAACCCAGCGAGACAACCAGCAGAGGCAAGGAGCCGGCGACGGTAGCGGCAGCGGGGAGCCAGGAAGCGCCAGAGAGACACGCTCTGCTCCTACCACCGCCGCTTTGGAGAGAACGCACGCAGATGCACGCCACCGTGCCAATTCAAGCGTTCGGGAAACGCCAAGGCCGGCAGTCAGTAGCAGCTGCGACCGCCGGTGAAGAGAACAAGCTGGTCTACGTGACGGACTCGCGCTCGGGGAGACGGTTCCTCGTAGACACCGGCTCCCAAAAGAGCCTCATCCTGCCGTCCTACGCCGACCGGCTAGCGGGAGCTAGCAGCCCCCAGCTGGTAGCCGTAAACGGCTCGGACATTAAGACTTTTGGTGAGAGAACACTGACTTTATCCCTACACGGCCGTATGTACGAGTGGACTTTTGTCATAGCGGCAGTGAGTTTCCCAATCCTGGGAGCTGATTTTCTGTGTGCAGATGGGTTGCTAGTCGATGTTGCTAACAGGCGCCTGGTTAATGCAATGTCTTTTGATTCTCTGCCCTGTACAGCTCAAGGGGCCGGCCCAATAACACAAGCCAACGTCACAGCTCCAGGCGGTAGGTTCCACACACTGCTCACCCAGTTCTCAGCACTCACGCTCCCGACGTTTTCGGCGGCCGTCGCTAAACACGGGGTGGAACACTTTATCACCACCACCGAGCCACCCGTTTTTGCACGACCTCGGTGCCTGGACGCAGCTAAACTGGCCATAGCGTGTGAGGAGTTTGCCAACTTGGAAAGGTTGGGCATCATCAGGCGATCGAACAGCCCATGGGCATACCCGCTACACATGGTCCCTAAGGCCGAGGGATCGTGGCAACTGTGCGGTGATTTCCGTAGGTTGAATAACACCACAGCGCACGACCGCTACCCGATTCCCCATATTCAGGATTTTTCCGTTCACCTCACTGGGGCACGCATTTTTTCTAAAATAGACCTGGTCCGTGGTTACCACCAGGTCCCAGTGCGCGTGGAGGACATACCCAAAACAGCGGTAATAAGTCTGTTTGGCTTGTTTGAGTTTTTACGCATGCCCTTCGGATTAAAAGGCGCAGCACAGACATTCCAACGCATGATAGATGCGGTGTTGCACGATCTGCCGTTTGTGTTCGTCTACCTGGATGATATCCTGGTGGCCAGTGCGTCCGAGGATGAACACGTAACCCACCTCAGGACGGTTTTCCGGAGGTTGGAGGAGCACAGATTAATAATCAACCCGGCGAAATGCCAGTTCAGCGTGACGGGGATTGACTTTTTGGGGCACCGTGTCTCACCGGAGGGAGCGATACCCTTGCCCGACAAAGTGCGCGCCGTGGCGAATTTTCCCCGGCCTCAGACAGTCAGGGCACTGCAAGAGTTTTTGGGGATGGTTAACTTTTATAACCGGTTCCTCCCCCGTGCAGCTCAACTCATGCAGTCATTGTACGCCGCGCTCACGAGACGGAAACCGGTGGACAGAGTCGAATGGACTCCGGAGCGAGAGCGGGCGTTCTCTGAGGTTAAAACAGCCCTGGCAAATGCCGCACTGTTGGCGCACCCGGACCCGGCGGACCGGATAGCACTCACCACCGACGCCTCGGACGTGGCCATAGGGGCCGTCGTGGAGCAACGCGTCACCAGTTCTTGGCAGCCGCTCGCTTTTTTCAGCAGGGCTTTGCGCGACAGTGCGCGTAAATACAGCGCGTTCGACAGAGAGTCGCTGGCTCTCCACCTGGCCATACACCACTTCCAGTTCTGGCTGGAAGGGTGCAGCTTCACCGCGTTCGTGGACCACAAGCCGCTAACGTTCGTGATGGCCAAGGTTTCGGAACCATGATCGGGCCGGCAGCAGAGACAGCTGGCCGCGATCTCGGAGTTTACAACCGATATTCAGCATGTGTCGGGTAAACTGAATGTGGACTGCCTCTTGCATGCAGTAGTGGCCCCGGTCTGCGTGGGGATAGATTATACAGCCATGGCCGCAGAGCAGATTGGCGATGCGGACGTGTGCGCGCTCCAGTCTGGACCAACAGGGTTAAGGCTGGAGAGCAGAATACTGCAAGACGGCAGCCCCCACCTAATCTGCGACATCTCCACGGGACGCCTGCGCCCAGTGATCCCAGTTGCTTGGTGCCGCCGAGTGTCTGAGTCAGTTCATGCTGTGGCGCACCCAGGAGTGCGCGCGTCAGTCAAAATGGTGGGAGCGAAGTTCGTATGGTCAGGCCTGCGCAAACAAGTGAAAGAGTGGGCGGCAGCCTGCGTAGCGTGCCAATGAGCCAAAGTACACAGACACACGAAGGCTCCTTTGGAGCTGTTTCGTATTCCAGCTAAGAGGTTCGACCATGTTCACATGGACCTCGTGGGCCCCCTCCCGCCATCGCAGGGGTGCACGCACCTTCTGACAGTGGTGGACCGCACCACACGCTGGCCAGAAGCAGTCCCTCTGGTGGCAACTATGTCCACGGACGTGGCGCGCGCCTTTTTGACGACATGGGTGGCACATTTTGGCATCCCGTCGGACATCACATCCGATAGGGGCCCACAGTTTGTTTCAAACCTCTGGTTTGTGATGGCCCGTAGCCTGGGTGTTGCAATTCATCGCACAACCGCATACAACCCACAGGCCAATGGGTTATACGAGCGTTTTCATAGGTCACTGAAAGCAGCGCTCAGGGCTTCGCTGACAGATGCAAATTGGGTAGACCGGTTGTCATGGGTTTTATTGGGGTTGCGTTCCACACCAAAAGAGGATTTGGAGGCTTCCCCGGCGGAGCTTGTTTTTTCTCAGCCACTGCAGCTGCCCGGGGAATTTTTGCCAGATAATCCCGTGCCGATCAACTGCCTGTCTCAGCGTTTGCAGCATAATGCAGACACAGGCACGCTGCCAGGCCCGGCCCACCACTGTTTTCCACGCGCTTTTGTGCCAAAAACTTTGAAGAACGTGGCGTTTGTGTTTGTCAGGCACGATGCCCACCGCCCTCCATTGCGCCCACCCTACGATGGCCTGTTCAGAATGCTGGAACCAGGGGACAAACATTTTTTTTTAGACTTGGGGGGTCGTCGGGAGAAAATATGTATAGACAGACTTAAGCCCGCCTTTGTGGTGGCGGACGAGCAAGTGATGTTGGCTCAGGCCCCTCGGCGTGGAAGACCCCCACTGAGAGCTCCCCAGGTAAACGATTCATCAGAGCAGCCACACGGGCAAGTCGAAGGTCCCCCCCACCCCTCGTCATGGCCCACCCGCAGACAGACACACCCCCAGGAGCCCCCCACTGGCACAGCAGCGCCGCGGAGGCGGAAAACCCCCATTACAGCAGATACGGGAGGAGACTGAAGCCAAAAGGACGTGAGGACTGAAACTCGGTCTGAGACTCTGGGGGGGGGGGGGGGGAGTAGAGGCTGGGTTAATCATCTCAGACTGGATGAAGAGGGTAAACAGAGAAGGATAATACAGTAGGTATTGAGATGAGAGAGATCATGGTGAGGTAGCAGGAAGAAGTAGTGGGGGAGAAGGGTTGAATGTATTGTGATGCGAGATGTCATGCAGATGTGAGATGGACGGTTGATATAAAAGGAGAGACCCTGGTGTATTGAGACATGCTTTTTCTGTGTATGACTGATGTGAGAGTGAATAAAGTCGTCTGCTGCATAGATCTGCCTCGGTTATTTGCACTCTCCACAATACAACTGAAAGAAGGGACTGTTTTTTTTTGTTTTTGTTTTTTTAGTGTGCTCTCCCATCAGGGATGGCAACAGGAAATTCTGATTTCAGCTGAAATCTCATTTGGTCGATTGACTTATGGGGGGCTGGGGGGGGCGCAGCCCCCCTGAAGCTGGGAGGTTTTCAGTAAAACAGAAGTAATTTAGACTGAAAAAAATGATTAAAAAAAATGGAATACTAGACTTGGATAAATCATTAAATTTAATGAAAAGTTAACTTACTTTTTCTTCAATGTTGTCTCACTGTCTTTAGTCCAACATATTTAACAGTTCTATAAGAGTTTATTACACTATTTACACTGGTCACCAAGTCACTTCTAATGTGAAACTTTCTTCCTTTTGGCAGCAAGCTGTGTCAGTCTCTGAACTTTGAACTTCATCTCCTTTTCTGTTTTTTTCAGAAATTGTCCGAGTGTTTCTGTTACCTCGTCGAACTTTGAGCCAATTTTCACCTTTACCGTCACTTTTCTCTCAAGCCAATTCCATCAGAACTTATTTTTGACACTTTTGTCTATTTCTAGCACTGATGACTCCTGATTCTTCAATAAAAATCTCATAATTCCGCTGAAAACAATACCGAAAGCTCAGAATTCCAACATGAACCAGGGATGTGATTTGGGGTTGGGGATATTATCTGAAAATTTAGCAGGGGATCTGGGGGACATAGTCCCCCAGCGGGGTCCGGGGCAGAGCCCTGGTGGTGGGGGGGCAAGGGGGGGCAAAGCCCCCCGAAGCTCCTGGGTTTTTATGATTTTTAAGTACCACAACTGTGCTTAAATGACATAAAACAAACAGCTGAATGCCACTTATTACTGTATAATATTGACTTATGTTCCAAGAAGATAGCATTCCTAAAATATTCCAACAAGCATTATCCATCACATGCTTTAACAATTGAGCAAATCAAAATCAGTTAATTTTATCTATTCCATAATAGAAATAAAATTCCAACATACCATTACTTTTTATAATTTCAGCATTCATTTCAGATCACCAGTTTCAATCTCCATTGAGTCTTGAGCAGTTCATTTTGCACAATCACTGATGTAGCCAAGTCTTAGAAATATTCAAAAGTTATGAGTCAATATCCACTGTGCACTGTCAATTTCAAACTGTTTGGAATCGTAAAAGTAATCTAACTAAATTGTTTTGCTATTTTTTTCTCCTCAACATCAATGTCAGGACGCTGCGGGAGTTTTGGGGGATGGTTAACTTTTATTACCGTTTCCTCCCCCGCGCAGCCCAGCTCATACAGCCGTTGTACGCCGCCAGTAACAGAGAGTTACTGGCTCTCCACCTGGCCATACGCCACTTCCAGTCCTGCCTGAAAGGGCGCACCTTCACTGCGTTCGTGGACCACAAGCCGCTAACGTACTTAACGTACTTTATCTTCCTGGAAGATAAAATAAAGTGGAATTCGGCGAATTAGCAGAAAATCACATCCCTGAGAACACGCCGCCATGAATTTTTGACAAAGCACACAACGAGCCATTTGATTGGTCCAATCGTTTGCAACTATCCAATCGCAGGGCTGTTTACAATACAGCAGTAGCTTGAACACAACACATCCGGGTTATCGCGGGAGACGACTTCCGGAGAAGTGCCGAGCGCTTATGTAATCGTGCTGATTTTCGCTGAAATCGGTAACAATAAGGTACCTTAACCCCCCCTAAAATTTTCTCAACGGATTTAGACGATTCACAGAAATAATCAATTTGAAAATAAATCGTCGGAAATCCGCGGATCGGCGGAAAATTGCCATCCCTGTCCCATACATTTTCTGCTATCTTTCATCGCCACAAAGCTATCAGCACACAACTTCTGAACTTTGAGTGGGACGTGAATATTGTAAAAATACTCACAGAGTAGCAGACTCCAGCTTCACAAGGAACCCTTGCTGGTCATACACTAAAACATGAAAAGGGACAAGAAAAATGCACACAGTGAAAAACGTGGTTGCTAATGTAAAACGGAGCTACACCAATCCATTTTGTACTATTGCCATGAAAAGTTCTTGTAGGACTAGAACAAAGCTGACTGTGAGGTTTTTTTTTTATGTCACAAATGTTAGTTTGCAACCAACAAAACCGTACATTTATTTTAAGGTCGCATCTCACTGGGCTGTGGCAGCTGGTGACTAGTTAGAGAATAGCATTCAGGAAGAAGTGACCAAAATTTTGCCAAACACTCATGGGGGTTCACAATTTCCTCTCATGACTTGCAGGGTCTCGCTCTCCTGTCCCAGGAATTCTGAACATGTTCAAAAAATTTATGTGACAGATTTTCTCTCAAAATAGTCGCAGAGTCAACCCGGGTGTGTCAAACCCTTCTCAACTTAGTTTCTGTGAATCAAAATGTGAGAACAGTTTGTGAGGAGTCGAGGACCAGTGAAACTCAACTGTGAATGACTGGAGACAAAAAGGGGCAAGGCATATGCGTACCAGTCAGGCGCAAACCGTCCGGTCATTTAATAGAACAGCTGCAACTGACAGTGTCACCACGCCACCCAAGAGCAAGAAAGGCAGGGCTGGGGGGCTGCTGTGCCTGACCTACCAGCCCCTACAACCGTCATGCGAGTGGAGCACAGGATTTACACGGCTCAAGTCATAAGTGAATAAAGCAAAATATGCACTGGCATGTATGCAAACTCCTGGCCAGTTTTGGTCCACGATTTGTCAGCAGTTTGTCTGGCACACACAAATATACCAATTCAGTGGGATTTCAAGTGAAAATTGTAACTAATTCATATATTTGTAGCAAGTTTTTTTCTTTTCTATCTCCATCTAGTCACAAGTTGTTGCAGCAAAGTGTTATACTACCTTAAAGCTAAGTTCAGACTGCAGATATTATTGTTCAGGTCGGATTTTTTTGCTCCGATCCAACCTTTTTTATTGTTTAAATGAGACTTATATCCGACTCCAGTGTGAGCTGGCCATGTGCAGAAAAGCAATAAGACAAATCTGTAGTACGCTCCTACTGAATATACAGACATAAACATGAAGGTTCTGACTAGAGACAAATGGAGAAGTGGAGCTTTACTGTCCATATCACCTCCACTCCTGACAGACCAAAAAGTCTACCATGGCAAATTTATTTTAAAATAACTGCAAGATTACACGTCACAAATTTACCAAGGAAACTGTAAAAATTTAAGCCAAAAAAGATTATTAAAAGCCAGACGATCAGTGATTGAGTAGGTCATTCCAGCCTGTTGAAATCATCCCAAGAGTGCTCAGGCCTCCTGACCAGAGACCTTTAGCACAACCTGGATGCAGACCCACCCAAGGATCATTGTGCATGAGTTTGTCAAACATTGGGGCAATTGCCTCAGTCAGGGGTCTGCAACCTGCGGCTCTGGGACCACATGTGGCTCTTTTGCCCATAGACAGTAGTTCCCTGAGGCATCAAGGAAAAAAACTGAAATTTCCAAGAATAGAAGCAATAAATTTACAAAAAAAAGGTTGCACATTCATGAGAAAAAATATCATAAAATAAAGAAAATGAGAAAACCTGAAATTCTATGGAAAAAATTGCACAAATTTAGAAGAAAATGTTGCAATTTTCTGAGGAAAACACCCACAAATTTGTAAGAAAAATGTCAAAAAAAAATCTGGAAAGGAAATCACAAATTTATGGAAAGAGTTGGAGTTTTATGAGAATAATGTAATAAATTTATGTAAGAAATGCTGCAGTTTTACCCTTGAAAGGTAATACATTTACACAGAAAAATATAACAAATTTATGAGAATAGCTGAAAATTTATGCAAAAAATACTGTAAATTTAGGGAAAATGTGGCAATTTTATGAGAGGAAAAACTTACAAATTGGCAAGAGTCACAAATTTACCAGAAAAAGCCTGATGTTTGACCCTGGATGATTTCATTTCCAGATGCATCAAGACGACAAATGAATTTATACATAAGGTTCCTGATTACAGCTTGAAGTGTATTAACATGTGACGACACAAATAACTCAGAAGCACTACACCATCGAGGCTTTTTAAGTAAAATTCTTAAGGCATCTTTTTTTTTTGTATTTTGTATACTTTATTAATCCCAGAGGGAAATTCAGGGCATCCACTTAGATGGATGAAGCAGCCTCGGTGCGGCACCAATCCTTTCACCATTCACACCTAGGGCCACTTTAGAGTCTCCAGTTAACCTAACTTGCATGTTTTTGGCCTGTGGGAGGAAACCAGAGGAAACCAACACAGACATGGGGAGAACATGCAAACTCAACACAGACGGGTCACCGATGGTCAGGGGGTGGGATCGAACCCATGACCTTCTCACTCTGCTGCTACAGTGCTAACCACTGTGCCACCGAGCTGCCCATCATTGTTTGCAACCTGTAACCTCTGCATGCTTTGTTTCCTGTAATTTGTCCACAAATGAGCAGTGCAGAGGCGTACAGTAAGTTTTAAAAAGAATTAGCTTCACCTCATCTGAACTAAAGCTAAACTAGGTACGTGCAAGGACATTTGCTTGAGTGTAGATCTTGCAACGCGGTCTGAGGATATCATGGTCATCAGTCACTTTATCATCAATTTAAATGTCCCACATTTTTGACTTTATCACTGACTTTCCCTGCCTGCCAAATCAAAAGCAGGAAATTTCATTATCATGTCTTCTCTAGTGTGACAGATGAGCACAAAACTCTTATTCGTGTTATATTTTATATCATTTTAATCCCCATAAGCAGTCCACACTCTTAATAGCTCCTGAAGACCAGCACTACTTGGACGGAGGACAACAAGATCATCAGCATGCATAAAATGATTCACCAACTTATTCCCAGTTAAACACCCAGTATTACTGGTGTTGATTGCCTTGACAGATCACCCATATAAAGACTAAAGAGGACAGGGGACAATATGCTACTCCGTCTAACAGCACTGCTTACACCAAAAGGGGATGAATAACTCTTACCCCATTTCACCTGCATCTTCCGATGTGCATACCAGTAGATTAAGATATGTACGAAATGTTTAGGAACCCCCCATCAATCATTTTATTAAAACAATTTTCGGCGATTAACTCAAATGCCTTGGAGGCATCAATAAAACAAGAACATCGATGAATTTTGACTTATATATTTACACAAATCTGTTCCATGATGGGGTTACAATCCAAATTAATAATTCTTCAATTCTTCCAATAATTTCTTCAATTTTACTCAATAAAGACATTAAATTTGCGAAGAAAAATATGGCAAATTTAGGAAAAAAGCAAAACACATTTATGCCAAAAATATATCAATTTTTAAAAATTAGTTTAATGAAGAGAAAGACAAATAAGATATGAACTTTTTACAAATAATCAAAAATTTACCAGAAAAAGTTGCAATTTTGTGAAAAAAGT
The DNA here is from genome assembly GCA_020510985.1 of Pholidichthys leucotaenia. Taxonomy (NCBI): domain Eukaryota; kingdom Metazoa; phylum Chordata; class Actinopteri; order Cichliformes; family Pholidichthyidae; genus Pholidichthys; species Pholidichthys leucotaenia. The sequence goes on from CM035839.1 coordinate 262,109,457, forward strand.
AACAAATTTCCAATTTCAAAAAAAGCTACAAAGTTATAAGAAAAACAAACTCCTAATGGTGATGTTGCCAGGCTAGAATGTAACTGTAATTCTAGTTTTTAGGTTCAGATATTTTTTTAACACAAAAATCAATCATGGTGGCTCTTTGGGTAGCACAGGTTACCGACCCCTGGCCTCGGAGGAGTAAAGCTGGATTGATGCTGCACCTTCGCTGTCCACGTCCGCTGGAACGCAAGGCTTGTTGAACGAAAATTACATCATCATCTCAAGTCTGCTCGGCTTCTCAGACCTCTTGCACGGCTGGCCGCATGCAGCCCAAATTTTGTGACCACATCAATTGGGCGCATTGACTGCGCATGCGTAAGACTGAACCTCCCATTCATGACGCGGCGCTACCGACACAGCATACTAGTTCAAAGTAGACAAAGAAGAAGAAGACGAGAAGAATAAACATACAGTGGATATAAAAAAGTCTACACACCCCTGTTCAAATGCCAGGTTTTTGTGATGGAAAAAATGAGACCAAGATAAATCATTTCAAAACTTTTTCCACAATTAATGTGACCTATAACCTGTACAACCCAATTGGAAAAACAAACTGAAATCGTTTAAGGGGAAAAAATAAAAAAATAAAAAACTTACAATAACCTGTTTGCATAAATATGCACACCCTTAAACTAATACTTTGTTGCAGCACCTTTGGCTTTTATTACAGCACTCAGTCTTTTTGGGTAGGAGTCCATCAGCGTGGTACATCTTAATGTGGCAATATTTGCCCATTCTTTGTTGCAAAAACACTCCAAATCCGTCAGATTGTGAGGGCATCTCCTTTGCACAGCCCTCTTCAGATCACCCCACAGATGTTTGATCGGACTCAGGTCTGGACTCTGGCTGGGCCATTCCAAAACCGTAATCTTCTTCTGGTGAAGCCATTCTTTTGTTGATTTGGATGTGTGCTTTGGGTCATTGTCGTGCTGAAAGATGAAGTTCCTCTTCAGCTTTCTAGCAGAAGCCTGAACATTGACTGGTATTTGGAACTGTTCATAATTCCCTCCACCTTGACTAAGGCCCCAGTTCCAGCTGAAGAAAAACAGCTCCAAAGCATGATGCTGCCATCACCATGCTTCACTGTAGGTATGGTGTTCTTTTGGTGATGAGCAGTGTTGTGTTTGCACCAAATATACCTTTTGGAGTTATGGCCAAAAAGTTCAACCTTGGTTTCATCGGACCACAACACATTTTCCCACATGCTTTTGGGAGATTTCAAATGTGTTTTTGCAAAATGCAACTGGGCTTGGATGTTTTTTGTTGTAAGATAAGGCTTCCATCTTGCCATCCTAGATGGGAGATTGTTGTCACATATACTAAAAGGCCAATACTTGCCAGAAATTCCTGCAGCTCCTTTAATGTTGCTGTTGGCCTCTTGGCAGTCTCCCTGACTAGTTTTCTTCTTGCTTTTCATCAATTTTGGAGGGATACCCAGTTCTTGGTAATGCCACTGTTTTTTTTGTTGTTTTTTGATGATGACTGTCCTCACTGTGTTCCATGATGGAAACTCTTTTGTACCCTTCTCCTGACTGATACCTTTGAACAATGAGATCCCTCTGATGCTTTGGAAGCTCTCTGCGGACCACGGCTTGTATTGTAAGATGTGACTACAAAAATGTCAGGAAAAGCATACTAGAACAGCTTTATTTGGGGTTAATCAGAGACACTTTAAATGGTGGCAGGTGTGTGCTGACTCCCATTTAACATGAGTTTGAATGTGATTGGTTAATTCTGAACACAGCCACATCCCCAGTTATAAGAGGGTGTGCATATTTAGGCACCCGGGTTATTGTAAGTTTATTTTTTATTTGTCCATTAAAATATTTCAGTTTGTTTTTCAATTGGATTGTACAGGTTATAGGTCACATTAATGGGGGGAAAGTTTTGAAATAATTTATCTTGGTTGAATCTTTTTACATCACAAAAGCGCAAAAGAAAAGAAGACTTTTGGTCGGCCTCGAAGAGATTCTGGCAAACTGTCCGGCGGCTCAGGAGGGGAAAGGAGCTCCCTGTCCACACTGTGTATGGTGCGGATGGGGCACTGTTGACTTTGACTGGGGATATCGTCAGGCAGTGGAAGGAATACTTCAAGGATCTCCCCAATCCCACTGATACGCCTTCCACAGAGGAAGCAGGGTTTGTGGACGAGGGGGATGACTCGCCTATTACAGGGGCTGAGGTCGCCAAGGTGGTTAAAAATCTCTTTGGTGGCCGGGCCCCGGAGGTGGACGAGATTTGCCCTAAGTACCTCAAGGCCCTGGATGTTGTTGGGCTGTCATGGTTGACACGCCTCTGCAACATTGTATGGAGGTCGGGGGCAGTGCCTTTGGCATGGCAAACCGGGGTGGTGGTTCTTCTTTTCAAAAAAGGGGACCAGAGGGTGTGCTCCAACTTTAGAGGGATCACACTCCTCAGCCTCCCTGGGAAGGTCTATGCCAAAGTACTGGAGAGGAGAGTCCGGCCGTTGGTCAAACCTCGGATTCAGGAGGAGCAATGTGGTTTTCGTCCTGGCTGTGGCACATCGGATCAGCTCTTTAACCTCTCGAGAATTCTCGAGGGTTCGTGGGAGTTTGCCCAACCAGTTTACATGTGTTTTGTGGACTTGGAGAAGGCGTTTGACTGCGTCCCTCATGGTTTTTTGTGGGGGGTGCTTCGGGAGTATGGGGTATCAGGCTTGTTGTTACGAGCTATTCGGTCTCTGTACGACCGTTGTGAGTTTGGTTCATATTGCCAACACGCGGTCGGAGTCATTCCCAGTGAGAGTTGGACTCCGCCATGGCTGCCCTTTGACAGGATTTCTAGGTGCAGCCAGAGAATGGAAGGTGTCATGCTTGGTGACCACAGGATCTCATCTCTGTTGTTTGCAGATGATGTTGTCCTGTTGGATTCATCCAGCAATGACCTACAGCTCTTGCTGGGACAGTTTGTCGCTGAGTGTGAAACGGCTGGGATGAGAATCAACACCTCCAAGTCCGAGTCCATGGTCCTTAGCCGGAAAAAGGTGGATTGTCCTCTCTGGGTTGGGGACAGGCTCCTGCCCCAAATGGAGGAGTTTAAGTATCTTGGGGTCTTGTTCACAAGTGAGGGGAGAATGGAGCGAGAGATTGACAGACGGATCGCAGCAGCATCTGCAGTGATGCGGACGTTGTACCGATCTGTTGTGGTGAAGAGGGAGCTGAGTTCTAAGGCAAAGCTGTCGATTTACCAGTCAATCTACATTCCTACTCTCACTTAATGACCAAAAGAACAAGATCGCAGATACAAGCGTCTGAAATGAGCTTTCTCCGTAGGATTGCTGGACTCACCCTCAGAGATAGGGTGAGGAGCTCAGTCATCCGGGAGAGGTTCAGAGTAGAACCACTGCTCCTCCACATTGAAAGGAGTCAATTGAGGTGGTATGGGCATCTGATCAGGATGCCTCCTGGACGCCTCCCACTTGAGGTGTTTTGGGCACATCCCACTGGGAGGAGACCCCGGGGCAGACACAGGACTTGGTGGACAGACTATGTCTCCCAGCTGGTCTGGGAACGCATTGGTATCGTCTCTGAAGAGCTGGAGCAGGTGGCTGGGGAGAGGGAAGTCTGGGCTGCTCTGCTTGAACTGCTGCCTCCGCGACCTGAACCTCCGGAAAAGCGGTAGAAGATGGATGGATGGATGAAAAAGCGCAAAAGAGTACTGACAACGGTAATTCCTCCTCTTCCTCAAAACAACGCCACTGTTGTTGCTACAAAAAATGTGCGCCACCCGTGTTTCTTCACTTTTATAAAGAGAGGTTGTACTGACATTACACGGGTCCCGTGTCTTTTGTTTACTGCGCCATTTTGGACGGCAACGAACAGTCAAATCACCAACAGAAAGTGTGAGTGAATGCAATCAACAAGATAAATGGCTACACAGAAATCAACACTGTGGTCCAACGACATGGTGTAGACTTTTCTGTGCTTGGTAGCTGATTAAAGAAATCCAGAGGGAGCTGGAAGGAGCGACCTGAAATGAATTCACAGCCACCGACCGGCGAAGGCAGACGGGAGGCAGAGTGGAGAAAGCGTAAGCTCCATGGCAGAGTAGCGTCAACCCGACCATGGCATCATCATTGTTGAAAACCGTGATAGAGGATGGTGAGTGATGTGATATTATGCATCTTTGCCATTATTCATCCCAGTGGTGGCAAGTTCACTTTGAACAAACAACGCCATTGTCTCCTGCATGCAGACAATGATCTAACTAGTTAGCCATCAATGCTAACTCCATGCTCTGCTTGTATTTTCCACTTGTGTCGATAACATCTGACGAAAAAGGCTAGTGTTAACCCTGGTTAAAAAGTTTTTTACATGTTGCACTTTCCTGCTGTGCATGTACTTAAGTTGTGTGTGTATTTTCATTCTAGAGTCCCAGCGCAGGCTGAAGATCTACTGAACCAGTGTCATGCCAAACAGTGACTGGCTTCCAAAAAGTGATCACGTGCTGCAGGAGCCGGGAGCACCCACTTATTAAAGGTACTGCCTGGGCTCAGTCCACCTATAATGTATCTGTAAATGTTTTGAGGTTTTACCGCATCTGAAAAATTATAGTGTTGGCAAGTGTTTGCTGTTTGGATAACAATGTATAGAATTTATGAGATTGCAATTGATTCCAATATTTATGTGAAAAAACCTCATTGTTGTTTAGAAGATACACTGTATTAGACCATTGTTGACGCACAGAATATATATGTATACAAAATCTACATGTACAGTACCTCACAAAAGTGAGTACACCCCTCACATTTTTGGATATACTTTATTATATAGGCGGCGCGGTGGAGAAGTGGTTAGCACTGCGGCAGCACAGCAACTCACCCTTGGCCAGGGGATCATGGGTTCGATCCCAGCCCCCAACCAACAGTGATCTGTGTGGAGTTTGCATGTTCTCCCCGTGTCTGCGTGGGTTCACTCCGGGATTTCTCCGGTTTCCTCCCACATGCCAAAAACATGCAAGTTAGGTTAAGTGGCATCAAAACTGGGGATTCTAAATTGTCCTTAGGTATGACTGTGAGAGTGAATGGTTGTCTGCCTCTCTGTGTTGGCCCTGCGATGGACTGGCGATCTGTCCAGGGTGGACCCTGCCTCTCGCCCAAAGACGCTGGGATAGCCCCCCCCCGCCGCGACCTGAAAAGGATTAAGTGGAAGAAGATGAATGAATGAATGAATGTTATTATATCTTTGCATGGGACAACACTGAAGATATGACACTTTGATACAATGTAAAGTAGTCAGTGTACAGCTTGTATAACAGTGTAAATTTGCTGTCCCCTCAAAATAACTCAACACACAGCCATTAATGTGTAAACCACTGGCAACAAAAGTGAGTACACCCCTGAGTGAAAATGTCCAAATTGTGGCCAATTGCCCATTTTCCCTCCCCGGTGTCATGTGACTCGTTAGTGTTACAAGGTCTCAGGTGTGAATGGGGAGCAGGTGTGCTAAATTTGGCGTTATCACTCTCACATTCTCTCATACTGGTCACTGGAAGTTCAACATGGCACCTCATAGCAAAGAACTCTCTGAGGATCTGAAAAAAAGAACTGTTGCTCAACATAAAGATGATGTAGGCTATAAGAAGATTGCCAACACCCTGAAACTGAGCTGCAGCACAGTGGCCAAGACCATACAGCGGTTTAACAGGACAGGTTCCACTCAGAACAGGCCTCGCCATGGTCGACCAAAGAAGACTGCACATGCTCAGCGTCATATCCAGAGGTTGTCTTTTGAAAATAGATGTATGAGTGTTGCCAGCATTGCTGCAGAGGTTGAAGAGGCGGGGGCGGGGGGGGGTCAACCTGTCAGTGCTCAGACCATACGCCGCACACTGCATCAAATTGGTCTGCATGGCTGTCGTTCCAGAAGGAAGCCCCTTTTAAAGATGATGCACAAGAAAGCCCACTGTTTGCTGAAGACTAAGGGCATGGATTACTGGAACCATGACCTGTGGTCTGATGGAACCAAGATAAACTTGCTTGGTTCAGATGGTGTCAAGCATGTGTGGCAGCAACCAGGTGAGGAGTACAAAGACAAGTGTGTCTTGCCTACAGTCAAGCATGGTGGTGGGAGTGTCATGGTTTGGGGCTGCATGAGTGCTGCCGGCACTGGGGAGCTACAGTTCATTGAGGGAACCATGAATGCCAACATGTACTGTGACATACTGAAGCAGAGCATGATGCCCTCCCTTAAGAAACTGGGCCGCAGGGCAGTATTCCAACATGAAAACGACCCCAAACACACCTCCAAGACGACCACTGCCTTGCTAAATAAACTGAGGGTAAAGATGATGGACTGGCCAAGCATGTCTCAAGACCTAAACCCTAGTGAGTATCTGTGGGGCATCCTCAAATGGAAGGTGGAGGGGCACAAGGTCTCTAACATCAACCAGCTCCGTGATGTTGTCATGGAAGAGTGGAAGAGGATCCCAGTGGCAACCTGTGAAGCTCTAGTGAACTCCATGCCCAAGAGAGTTAAGGCAGTGCTGGAAAATAATGGTGGCCACACAAAATATTGACACTTTGGCACAATTTGGACATTTTCACTTGGGGGTGTACTCACTTATGTTGACAGCGGTTTAGACATTAATGGCTGTGTGTTGAGTTATTTTGAGGGGACAGCAAATTTACACTGTTATACAAGCTGTACACTGACTACTTTACATTGTATCAAAGTGTCATATCTTCTGTGTTGTCCCATGAAACGATATAAGATAAGCCTTTATTAGTCCCACAATGGGGAAATTCCAGGATTGCAACAGCACAGGGATAGCAACACTCAGAGCAACAATCAGAAGGCAAGAAAAAAACAAGAGCAGCGAGTATACATATGTACGTCATCATTGGCTCCATCGATCTCGAAAGATCATGGGGGGGTTTTGTGCCTTGGGTCACCATTCAGGGAGCTGCACCATCGGGCGTGGCTGTAGAGGCCGATACGGGATCTGCAGGTCCTGCCGCAGCCGTTGCAGATGAATTCTTCACAGTGTAGTGGGGGTCTCGACAGTCTCCTCTGTCTGCGGAGTCTCTTCTCCCCCCAGCGAGTGTCTCTTCTTTCCTCTGCTGTTCGGATGACATCCTGGGTGATGGTCCGCCAGTTGGAGCGGACGGAGGCGGCTGACTCCAGGTCGGAGGGGTTAAAGCCTCCAGCCTTGAGGTCACGCTTGCAAACATCCTTGAATCTGAGAGTTGGGCGTCCCTTTGATCTAGTTCCAGTAGCCAGCTCCCCATACAGTAAGTCTTTGGGGATGCGGCCATCCTCCATTCGGTTGACGTGGCCAAGCCATCGCAAGCGTCTCTTTGTCAGGATGGCAAACATACTGGGCACATCTGCTCTGGCCAGGACGTCGATGTTGGACACACGGTCCTGCCAAGTGATGTGCAGTAGTCTGCGAAGGCAGCGCTGGTGGAAGGCGTTCAGTCGGCGTTCCTGGCTGGAGTAGAGGGTCCAAGCTTCACTGCCGTATAGGAGAGTACTCAGTACACAGGCCATGTAGACTCTTATCTTGGTGTTGATGGTTAGCATAGAGTTGTCCCAGACTCGCTTCGCCAGACGGGCCATCACCGTCGATGCCTTGCCGATACGGGCGTTCAGTTCGGCGTCTAGGGAGAGATTGCTGGAGATGATCGACCCGAGGTAGGTGAACTTGTCCACCACCGCAAGTGTGTGGTCGCCGATATTGATATTGGGAGCACTGCTGACATCCTGGCCCATGACCTCGGTCTTTTTAAGGCTGATGGTGAGGCCAAACTCAGAGCAGGCACGAGCAAAGCAGCTGATGAGACACTGGAGCGCTTCCACGGTGTGGGCAACAAGACCAGCATCATCAGCAAAGAGCAGCTCCCTGATTAGAACGCTTCGCACCTTGGTCTTTGATCTGAGGCGTGCCATGTTGAAGAGGCCTCCGTCGCTCCTGGTGTGGAGAAAGACACCATCTTCAGAGCCCCGGAAGGCGTAGCACAGAAGCAGGGAGAAAAAGATGCCAAATAGGGTAGGAGCCAGAACACAACCCTGCTTCACACCGTTCTTGATCGGGAAAGGGTCTGAGGATAATCTATCAAACTGGACAATGCCGTTCATGTCCTGGTGGAATGACTTGATCATGCTCAAAAGCTTGGGGGGACATCCAATTCGTTGGAGGAGGGCAAACAGTCCATCCCTGCTGACCAAGTCAAAAGCCTTGGTCAGATCAATAAAGGCCAAAAAGAGGGGTTGTCTCTGCTCCCGACACTTTTCTTGCAGCTGCCTCATAGAGAAGACCATATCTATGGTTGACCTGGTTGCTCTGAATCCACACTGCGCCTCTGGATACACACGTTCGGCAAGTAGTTGTAGTCTGTTGAGGACGACACGGGCAAAGGCTTTGCCAACTATGCTTAGGAGTGAGATACCGCGATAGTTGTTACAATCGCTCCGCTCCCCCTTGTTCTTGTAAAGAGTGATGATTTTGACATCACGCATATCTTGGGGCACAGCCCCTTCCTCCCAGCACTGCAACAGGAGCTCATGGAGGTGTTTCAAGAGCGAGCTCTCCTTTGCGGTTTTGACGATTTCAGGGGGGATGTTGTCACTGCCCGGAGCCTTGCCGTTTGAGATAGAGTCTATCGCCTTGCTGAGCTCCTCGATGGTGGGTGGAGCGTCAAGCTCATCCATGACTGACAGTAGAGGGGTGTTCTCAAGGGCCGTGTTCGAGACGGTGGTTACTCTCGAGTAGAGCTCTTGGTAGTGCTCAGCCCATCTCTCCATTTGTTTACCGCGATCCTTGATGACATCTCCTGCAGCTGATTTAAGTGGGGCGGTCTTGATGACACTGGGACCGAAAGCCTTCTTCATGCCTTCGTACATTTTGCGCATGTTTCCGTGATCTGCAGAAAGCTGAATGTCCTGGCAGAGGTTAAGCCAGTAGTCGTTGGCACATCGCCTTGCAATCTTTTGTGCATTGTTCCTCGCAGCGCGCAGTGTAGCAAGCGTCTGCACAGAGGGCTCCTTCTTGTGGGCAATTAGGGCTGCACGCTTGGCAGCGATTGCAGGTTCCATCTCAGCGGCTCCAGCTTCAAACCAATCTGCACTCTTCCCCACCTTTTTCCCAAAGGTACCTATGGCGGTCTCAAACACAGCCTCACGGATATGGTTCCACCTTGCAGAAGCACAGTCAGTGGGACAGTCCACCAGGGCTTCATTTACGACTTTAGCATAGCGTTCCCGCAGTTCAGGTACTGTAATCATAGCTGTGTTGATGCGGGGTCGGGGTTTCTGCTTGGAGCGGTTGACACGTCTGAGGCAGAGACGTACCTTAGTGGCGACCAGGGATAAGATAAGATAAGATAAGATAAGCCTTTATTAGTCCCACAACGGGGAAATTCCAGGATTGCAACAGCACAGGGATAGCAACACCCAGAGCAACAATCAGAAGGCAAGAAAAAAACAAGCAAGCAAGAGCAGCTAATAAACACATGTACGTATTACTATAAAATATATATATATACACACACACACAGACACACAGTGCAGAGCATTGTAGCTGGATGGAATAAATATATGAATATATGAACACACAGTGCAGAGCACTGTAGCTAGATGGAACAAATATGTAAATATATAAACACCCACAGTACGGAGCATTGCAGCTAGGTGGAATAAATATGCAAGTATACAAACACACACAGTGCGGAGCAATGTAGCTAGATGGAAGACCCACGTGATTGTGAGGAAGTGAAACTCAGAGGAGAAATGGCGCAGAAAGGAGTTCAGCTGGACGCAGAAAGGTTCTCCTGTTCCATCTGTCTGGATCTACTGAAGGATCCGGTGACGATTGCCTGTGGACACAACTACTGTATGAACTGTATTAATAAATACTGGGATGATGATGAGGAGGAGGAGGAAACTCACAGCTGTCCTCAGTGTCAGCAGACCTTCAGACCGAGGCCTGTCCTGGTGAAAAACACCATGTTAGCTGAGTTAGTGGAGGAGCTGAAGAAGACTGGACTCCTGGCTGCTCCTGGTGTCCACTGGAATGGTCGGTGTCACAGTCAGCGCTGTGGAAACTGCGCGTGACCAGCACTCGGTTCAGCAGGGATCTCCTGGTGATGACAAAGTCCAGCTGATGCCAGTGGCGAGACCTTGGATGTCTCCAGGACACACGGTGACAAGGCTTGGTGGAGAAGAATGTGTTGGTCAGACAGAGGTCATGAAAGGAGCAGAGTTCAAGGAGGCGTTGACCGTTCTCGTTGAGCTTGCCGATGCCGAAGCGGCCAATGCAGCGGGGCCAGGAGTCATGATCTGCCCCTATCCGTGCGTTAAAGTCACCAAGCAGAAACAGGTGCTCCTTGGCAGGGATCTGCTGGATCCTGGTTTCGAGCGCCTCGTAGAATGCATCTTTCATCTCAATTGAAGAGCAGAGCGTCGGAGCATAGGCACTAAGGATATTAGCTGGTCCAGAGGAGGTTATGAGACGGAGAGAGAGGACTCGTGGAGTGCCTGAAGACAGCGGTTCAATAGAGGACAGAAGGGAGTTTCGAACAGCGAATCCAACACCATACAGGCGAGGCTCGTCAGGCTCCTGTCCCTGCCAGAAAAACGTATAGTTCTTCTCCTTCAAGCTGCCGTTGCCCGGGAGTCGCGTCTCTTGCAGTGCTGCAATGTCAATATTAAGCCTCTTCAGCTCGCGGTCGATGATAGCAGTTTTCCTGGCATTGTTGATTTGCTGGAGGTCGTCAGAGAGGCCAGGACACATTGTTCTGACGTTCCAGGTTGCCAGACTCAGCGCTGGCGGCTTTGGTTTCTTGATATTAGCTGGTGCAGTGATTACAGTCCGTGATTCAGCTTTTGGCCTACACTTCAAGCACCCTTTGAAGTAAGCGGACCGTGACGGGCCAGCACCTTACTGACTGGGGGCTGCCCAGCTAAAGGCGGGCGGTAGCTGGCCAGTGGGACACGACGATCCCTCCCACCGTCGGGAGACAGCCCTAGGCGCCCGAGCTTACGCCAATTTGCTCTGGACTTTTAACCAGTAACTGCGTCTCCCCGTATTTGAGCTGCCGCAGAAGGCGGCACTGGAGTGACCTCTCCAGGACACAGGCCAGGGCGAAGTTGTGGAGAAACTGAGATGCCCAGTTGACAGATCCTCCTTCTCGGCCTTGTTGGTAGTGTCCAATGGAAGGAACTAGCCGATACAGTTTGGTACCAACTTGGCTACAGGAGTTGCCGGGAGGTCCCGCTACGCGAAGACCAACCGCCTTCGGGGCTCCACTCCGGATTTTCTGTAGGGGTTGTCTCCCTTAGCCTTTGTCACTCCCGTGACGACCACAAGGCAGTGGTGCTATTTGCCCATAGCTGGGGGTTGTTTTGTGTGGCACCAGGGCGTGTCCACGCGCCGGTGGGCCTGCGTGCCACACATTTGGGCCCAGCCCAAGGGGGACACACCTCCTCCCTTAATGTGACAGGTTGTACTGGGCTACATCTTACCAGTAGAGAGAGAAAACTTCCTCCCCCCACCTGACATGACATATGATATATGTATCATATATGTACGTATAAACATAAATACTGTATATAGACACACGGTGCGGAGCATTGCATTCATAAATATATGAATATATAAACACACACAGCGCGGAGCATTGTAGCTAGATGGAATAAATATGTGAATATATAAATACACAGTGCGGAGCATTGTTGCTAGATGGAATGAAACAGCATAACCGTCTACTTAGTTATCCTACATGGTATGATTATGTACCCATACATATTGTCACCCTCCGTAGCTACCGGTATTTTCCTAGTTATATACTGGAGGGGACCATTGTGTAAGTCTGTTGCGTCTTTTGCATTCAATACTATTAGGCTGTCATGTCTTTTTGCTATCTCCTGCAAGCAGCCCTGCTTAGGTTATACAGTCTGACAGCCGTTGGTAGGAAGGACCTGCGAAACCTCTCGGTTGTGCACCTAGGATGATGTAGTCTGCTGCTAAATGAGCTCCTTAGTGCGTTCAGTGTGTCCTGCATAGGGTGGAACTCGGACTCCAGCAGAGATGACAGTTTAGCCACCATCGTTCTCTCTCCTATCTCCTCCACTGGGTCAAGGAGCTGCCCCAGGACAGAGCTAGCTTTCTTGATCAGTTTGTTCAGTCTCTTCCTATCGGCTGCTGTAATGCCACTGCCCCAACAGACCACTCCAAAAGTGATGGCTGATGCCACCACCGTGTCGTAGAATGTCTTCAGCAGTGCCCCTTGTACACTAAAAGACCTGAGTCTCCTCAGTAGGAACAGCCTGCGCTGTCCCTTCTTGTAGAGTGCGTCAGTATTGTGTGACCAGTCTAGTTTATTGTTCAGATGAACACCCAGGTACTTGTCGGATGTCACCATCTCAATGTCTGTTCCCTGGATGTTTACTGGTGCTGTGAGGGGTTGTCCTTGCCTGCGGCAGTCCACCACCAGCTCCTTAGTTTTCCTCGCATTGATCTGGAGGCAGTTCCAATGGCACCAGTCCACAAAGTCCTGGATAAGTCCTCTGTACTCAGCTTCATCTCCGTTGGAGATGAGGCCAACGATTGCAGAGTCGTCAGAGAACTTCTGTAGATGGCAGTGTGCTGTGTTGTGTGAGAAGTCCGCATAAAGGGTGAACAGGAAGGGAGCCAAAACCGTTCCCTGGGGGGCCCCCGTGCTACCGATGATCGTGTCGGACTCACAGTCCCGGGTTCTCACAAACTGTGACCGGTTTATGAGGTAGTCCAGGATCCATGATGACAGGTGCTGGTCCACCCCTGCGCACAGCAGCTTGTCCTTCAGGATCATCGGTTGGATGGTGTTGAAAGCACTGGAGAAGTAAAAGAACATGATCCTCACTGCATTCCCGGGCTTCTCCAGGTGGAACAGAGAACGGTGAAGGAGGAGGATCACCGCATCCTTCACCCCAATACCATGCTTGAAGGCGAACTGGAGTGGATCCATCGCTGTTCCCACCAGGGGGCGGAGGTGAGCAAGGAGCAGTCTCTCCAGGGTCTTCATCATGTGGGACGTCAGGGCCACTGGTCTGTAGCTGTTCAGATCTTTGGGGTGGGAAGTCTTTGGTACAGGTACCACACAAGATGTTTTCCACAACTGTGGTACCCTCCCCAGCTTCAGGCTCAGCTTGAAGATGTGCTCCACAATCCCACACAGCTGGTCTGCACAGGACTTGAAGAGCTTTGCACTGATGCCGTCCGGTCCCGACGCCTTCCTCGCCTTGATCTTCCTCAGCTCCGTCCTCACCTGGGTCTTAGTGAGGGTCAGGATGGGGGGCTGTGTGCTGGGAGTGGGGGGGTGATGGTGGAGTGGGGAGTGGGCAGCAGGACTTGATGTCTTCAGTGGCAGCAGTGGTTGTTGTGCAGTCGGGGGGGAGGGCAGTTGGTCAAACCTATTAAAAAACAGATTCAGATTGTTCGCCCACTCCCTGCCCCCCGTGGCCTGGGGGGAGGTATTTTGGAGCCCAGAGATGGTTTTAAGGTTTCTCCAGACCCCGCTGATGTCGCTCTGTTGCAGCTTGTCCTCCATCTTCTTCCTGAAGCTGTCCTTGCCTTCTCTGATCTTCCTCCTCAGCTCCCTCTGTACGGACTTCAGCATCTCCCTGTTCCCCGACCTGAAGATCCTCTTCTTCTCTCTCAGAAGTGTTTTTATCTCAGGGTTGATCCAGGGTTTGTTGTTTGAGCAACACCGTATGGTCTTGGTGGGAACGGTGTTGTCCACACAGAAGCTGATGTAGTCCGTGATGGTGTGAGTGAGGCCATCGATGTCCTCACCATGTGGATCGCAGAGCTGCTCCCAGGCGGTGGTTTCAAAACAGCCCTTTAGAGCGTCCATTGCCTCCTCAGACCATAACTTCACTGTGCGCATGACCGGAGGTTGTCTGTGCACTAGGGGTTTGTACACCGGCCAGAGATGAACCAAGTTGTGATCCGATCTCCCGAGTGGGGGGAGTTGTGATGAGGTGTACGCCTCCTTAGTGTTTGCGTAGAATAAGTCCAGTGTTTTATTGTCTCTAGTGTGGCATGTGATATACTGGGTGAACATGGGTAGAATGGGAGACAGTGAAACATGGTTGAAGTCGCCTGAGATGAGGAGAAGAGCATCTGGGTGTTCTGTCTGCAGCCTGCCAGTTACTGAGTGGATGACATCACGCACTGTCCCAGCGTTCGCCGTCGGATTTGCATAAATAACAATGCAGATCACGTGTGAGTATTCCCTCGGGAGATATGTAGTCCGCATGCTAACAGCTAGCAACTCGATGTCTTTGCTGCAGTGTTGTTGTTTAACAGTGATGTGTCCCGGTCTGCACCAGTTGTTATTAACATAGATCAACACTCCACCGCCCCTTGCTTTGCCACTGTCTGGTGTTCGGTCTGCCCGTATCGCGTGGAAACCCTCCAGCTCAATGTTAGCATCTGCTACTAGTTCAGTTAGCCACGTCTCGGTAAACAAAAGGAGGCAGCACTCCCGGTATACACTATCGTAGCGGGAGATAGCCACTAGCTCATCTACCTTTCCCAATATAGATCGTACATTCCCCATAACAACGGATGGGAGGGTGGGTCCATACCTTATATTCCTTGTCTGCCGTCTAACACCAGCCCGACAACCACGTTGTTTTCGCCTTATTTCTCCCGGTACGTCGAGTTTTTCCGTTAGCACCGAGTGGCGATTAAGTGCAAGCAGCTCTTCCCTACTGTACCGTCTCCTGCTGTAAACAGTGGCTCCGTCCGCCAGCTCAGGAGACATTTGGGGCGATCTGTGTGTCCGTGATGTATAAAGTGTGTATAAAGTGTATATAATAAAATATTTACAAAAATGTGAGGGGTGTACTCACTTCTGTGAGATACTGTATATACTGTATCTAGTAAATCCATGTATTTTCCATGTAACCTTGTGTGCATTATTTTAAATTGCTTTTAATCCTAGATGAAGTTTGTTTTGGGTTCAAAATGCATCATAAGTGTTAAATATATCTTCTTATACCTAACTCAGTACTGTTTACCTATTGAAGAAATATATATTTTACAGCTAAAATAACCCCATAACTACAGTATGGCACCTGGCGATCATTTTTTGGCAACTGATTACTTTTTGGCACGACACTGGGACCAGTGGAGCAGCACATCCAGTTGCTTCTCAGTGAGGCAAGGCAGCATGAAACTACCTTGTGAAGGGAGGAGATGACTCGTCTTCTTCTTCCGGCTCCGAGAGAGAGCAGTCGCATTTTTCTTCCCTCCTCCTGTCTGCCTTCCTGACCTATTCCCAGCTTTGCAATGTTGCGTTTTTGTCTGTGTTTAGTCGCTCTTCTTCTGCTGAATCTTAATCTAAACGGAATTTATGGATTTGGAAGCGGCTTAAATGTGCTATTGTCACTATTTTTCAACAAGAATCGGGCCAAGGGGGAGCCCATGAATTGGAACCTGCATGATTTGACTGGAGATGCAGAAGACATCTATTGGCTATGACACAGGATTCTATTTTTGGCTCTGGAGTTTCCTGGTGTTTCAGAAATTGAGGAAGGTGGAGAGCTGTTCAAAATGCGGATCCAGGCAAGCTCCTTCACCAATTCGACCAGTTGGGGAGTGCACGAGGCGGCATGGTGAACTGAATGGAGATTCAGATGGTGGAATACATCTTGAAGTCACCAGTGCTCTCCAGAGAATGTTAAAGTTTAAGCCTGCACATGGAAATTATAAAAGCACAGAATTGCACGGGTGAGGAAAAATCTATTCTCTGAGTGCACTGTGCAGATTTGACCTGGTCTTTGGTGCCCTGTATTTACATTCCTCTTGATGAAGATAAGCGGAAGGAGCGGCTCTGCCTGCTAACCCAAACAATCGACACAATTGTTGTTGTTTCAGCAGATGAACGCTCAAGGACAGTGCACCATGTGACAATTTACCACCTGCAAGCAAGAGAGAGACACTCTGGACTGCTTAGATCACATGACTTTAACATCTATCCACTGCCAGGAGGCGCCCTCTGCTGTTCACTAGCAATTGACACACCTACACTACTGCATTCAACATTACACTACTGATACAATTACTGATATACTGATATATATTCACAATACACTGACTCTCTCAACTACTGCTTTGTCATTGTGTGATCTATTGTCTGCTAATTGTGCATTTGAGAGTTTTTTTTCTTGTAATCAAAATTTTGGTCATAAAATGAGCTCTATTTTGATCAACAATGCTTTTTTCTCTCTCCTATTGTGTTTTTCCCTATCCTTCCCCCCCTCCCCCCTCTTTACCCCCCCTATATGACAGGCGCCTCGTCATGGCTGCCGCGTCATTGGGATGCGCCTTTCGTGCGCGCCCAATGTCAAGTCAAATTCCTCGTATGTTTACTTGTTTACTTGTAAATGTGCTTGACAATAAATCTGATTCTGATTCTGATTCTCAGAATGCTGCCTTCAATCAAGCGTTCCTTGATGTGCTGGGCCACCTTGCAGAGGCGATGAGTGGCCAGTGTGTGTGACCCATTTTTTGTACAGTTTAAAGTTTGAATTTTGCACATTCTAATCTGGATTTTGCTGCTGATTGTAATAAACAATTTAGTGACCTATGTGTTTGCATCATGATTTTCTATTTTGTCTGTTAAGACAACGGCAGGAAAAGAGTCCACAGTACAAACCATTTATCAGTGATGTTGAAAATAATGGCTCATTTTTAAGAAAAAGTAACCAAAAACAATTATTTTATTTACTGAAGACTGTATTGCTGCATGTGCCAGTGCAGAAGACACAGTGTAGAGGATGTGCTCAAGGATGAGACTGAGTTTATTTCTCAGGTTCAGCTTTATTTTCAGAACACATTCTCTATCAACCTCTCAACAAGAAAAGAGGCTGATCAATGGAACATCACACTTTTATACTCCTGGAGCATCGAAACCTAAGTCACATGGTGCTTTAGCAAACATACAGTCACATGGTACTTAATCCCAGTCACAATGCAACTCTTTGATCTTTCACCATTGTCTCTCATTCTTCGATGATCCGGAAATCCTTCTGGGGTGTCTTCTCTGAGACAAAGTCCAAATCTCACACCTCATCGTTATCTCCTGCAGACCTCTGCAGATCCAGACCTTCTTTG
This sequence comes from Pholidichthys leucotaenia, assembly GCA_020510985.1. Lineage (NCBI taxonomy): Eukaryota > Metazoa > Chordata > Actinopteri > Cichliformes > Pholidichthyidae > Pholidichthys > Pholidichthys leucotaenia. The sequence continues at coordinate 262,126,626 of CM035839.1, forward strand.
TCCCGCGAGACGTGAAGCACCCAATACACATACAGCCATACATTTGTGGAAAATATGAACCCAACATATGTGCCACATAACACCCCCCCCCCCCAAACGTTTACTAAGGGACAAAACATAATCAGAGATGTATGACAGAAAACATAACCACATATCAAAAATCAATCCATCAATTGCTTAGGTCTTAGCCTCCTGCCATATCTGCTGTAAGCCGGCATTGTTCCTTCAGCAGCGTCTTCCTGCACCTGTGGATCAGAACTGTTAGCACATCTCTGTGGGGGCTCCGGAGAATGCCTTCTCAGACGCCTGCCACGGCGGGGGGCCCGCGCCAACTGCACGTGTTCATCAGCCAGAACAAAAGCGGGTTTGAGTCTGTTTATGCAAATCAGCTCTTTCCTGCCTCCTAAATCTAGCAAAAAATGCTTCTCCCCTGTTTCCAACACTCTGAAAGGCCCGTCACAAGGCGGCCGCAAACCTGGGCGTTGAGCATCATGTCTAACAAAAACAAACTCCGCATTTTTTAAAGCCTTCAGCACAAAAACGCGTGGAAGACTGTGATGAACTGGGCCAGGAAGGGTGTTTGGTCCTGTGCCGCTCTGCAACAGTTGATCGGGGGGGCAATTTGGCGCAGGATTGTCGGGAAGGAATTCCCCTGGCAAATGAAGGGGTTGTGCAAAAACTAATTCAGCTGGGGAGGCCTGCAAATCCTCCTTAGGTGCGGAACGCAACCCCAATAAAACCCATGGAAGTTTATCCACCCAATTTGTATCCGTAAGAGACGCCTTCTTTGTCCCGCAAGACGTGAAGCACCCAATACACATACAGCCATACATTTGTGGAAAATATGAACCCAACATATGTGCCACAACAGCACACTTTAGTGATAGTACCAGTATATGGAGGAATTCTGGGCCATATCAGCATCTGCATTTCCTAATAATGAGTTAGGGTTTATTTGGATTTAACAGGTTTTACACAAACTGCTTTATGGTTCATAATGCTGTTGACAGATTTACACCAAACCAGAAGTGATTTCTCAAACTGCTGGATTATTTAGACAGCTTTTCCAATCTTTTCGCATTTATGTCACTCAATCTTGATAACTTCACAAATAAAACAAAAGTGGGGACATACCTGTATCTGCAAAAGGCACAAAAGTTTATTTGAAAAAATTCCTAGTGCAACACAAAAGGAGTGCATAGTGCATTATTCACACATAGAATATATATTTATACAGTATCTACATGTATATATCCAGCAAATCCATGTATTTTCCATGCAACCTTGTGACTGCATTATTTTAATTGCTTTTAACCCTAGATGAAGTTTGTTTTGGGTTAAAATGCTTAATAATTGTTAAATATATTTTATTATACCTAACTCAGTACTGTTTACCTGTTGAAATATATATTTTTACGGCTAATATAACCCCATAACTACAATATCGCACCTGGCAATCAATTTTTGGCAGCTGATCACTTTTTGCCATGACACCAGCGTAAAAGTACCACAAATCCAGGTTCACAGTTTCCATAAAATCATATAAGCGCCGAGATCTCCCGACCTTTGACCCTGACCTTGAGCACAACTCATGAGTTTGGTGACAATCAAGGCAAATGCCTCGAAGGTGTAGGGTTTCCCATGAAATGTGGACAGACGGACAGACACGGCGTCATCACATAGCTCCTTTCAGCTTCACTGAGAGGAGCTAATAGAAATTAAATCCAGTAGAAAAGTTACCAAGTCTGACAAAAAAGAAAATGAGAAGAAAACTTGTAAATATATAAAGAAAATATAGAAATTTTACAGTAAAAACTTTTTACAGTAAAAACTTGAACGTTTAAAAGAAAAAGTTCAAAATTTATTAAGAAAGAGCCTCAAACTTATAGGAAAAAAGTCCCAAGTTTATAAGACAGATGAATGTGTTAGATGAATTTTGACAATGTAAAACGTCTGATCTGGATCTGTTTAGGACCACATATGAAAGTGGCCCAGGTCTGATTTCAATTTTAAAAAAGGCAGATTTCAGACTGTTCAGACTGCCATAAAAATGGATGTGGGGGAGAAAAAAAAAGAAAAGAAAATCAACTTTGCTGTCAGCTGTTGCACCAAGAGAGCCAGCAGCCAAATTATGGGTGGCCATTGAAAGGTTGACAGTAATTATGCAACAGCTAATTCTGACCGAGCAATCTGACTGGACAACAGGGATTCCAGGAGTTACTATATTCCATGATAATTGCACTCCAAAGTTTCACTGGATATGTATCACTCTGCTTCAAAGGTGTTCTAGTAACCATTAATTACTAACAGTAATTTACTGTCAAGTCTACAGACTAGGGGTGAGCTGATACCACTTTTTCAAGACTAATATCGATACTGATACTGTGACTTTGAGTATGAGTCAATACCGATCCAAACCCGATACGTCTCTCTAATTTAAGATAAGCCTTTATTAGTCCCACAATAGGGAAATTCCAGGATTGCAACAGCACAGGGATAGCAACAAGTACCAGAACTACGGCAAAACATTCAAAAAATACAAAAACTAGAAGAGCTGAAATTAGCTGCTACTTGAGTGCAAAACACGTATGTGGACTATACATTAAAATGAATTTGAAAAACTTTTAAAAACGCCATTTTAAGTGCCTCTGTGACTCCACTCTTATTGACTGATTTAACACTAGGTCAGCCGAAACTGGAAGCTCCGCCCATAATCATTCCTACAGCGGCACCACCAGGAATAAGGTGGATACGATGCAAAATTTTATAAGAAACGTCCTTTTCCTTGTTATGAACAAAAGATTTATCACTAACTGACCAAATTTGTTGCCAGTTTAACCCTTAACACAGATGTTTGTCAATTTAAAAGATAATTTTCCACGTAAATATAGTTGTCGGCTGTCGTAGAATAACAGAGTAATATTTAGTTTTTGTTTAAACGACAAGCGGACAACAACTCCCACCATCCCACATCACTAAACATGATTACAGTTTTTCAATTTTTTTGCTGTCAACTTCACTGTCAATTTGCTGTTGCTTATGAAGAATGCACACGTCTTTTCTTTTGATCAGAGTTTAAGAATTTAAGTTGTTCAAAGTTTTAAGGTTGACTGTGTTTACTATAAATTTGCTGTTGCTTATGCAGAATGCATATGTATTTTCCTTTAATTAGAGTTTATAAAATTCAGTTATTCAATGCTGATTGTGTTTACAGTCAATTCACTGCAAATAAAAATCAATCTATATCTATACTGTTATCAAGCAGCTTCTCTTTTACACAGTGTGGTAGGTTGGCTGTTGGGCTTTTTTGGGGCTTGTTTCCATAGAGATGGTTGCTTGTTTCTCTCATGAGATCTGGCAACACTGCCTTACACCCTCTGGGATTAATAAAGTATACAAAATATAAACAAAATACAAAAATACAAAAAATATAATTTGCTATTTATGTTTCTGTCACCTACCACTCATCTAAGACTCTTCCCCAAAAGGTATGCTCCAGTCTGGTTTTTATTTTCAGTTTCATTTTGTTTAGGTTTCACTTTTAGCGCCCAGCCTCCTGAGCTTGAAAAGCAGCAGCTGCAGCTGCTGCGTGACACACATCCTTCTGCTCGGTTTTTGACAGAATTCAGCATACTTCTTTGTTGTGATACTTTTGCAAGTGTTTCATCAAGTTGGTGGTGTAGAGTTGTAAATGCTGGTACCACACAGCAACACACTGAGGAGAGTGCCACAGACAGGCTCCAGTGATGTGACACTCGTTGCCTCTGCTTACAGAAGCCGTGCACAGCGTGGCCGAGAATGTGATCGCTCCTTCGTTTTATCATTATTAATGTATCGGATCGGTAAATTACTTTTATTCCTTACCGATACCGATCCAGCTATTTTGCCTGGATTGAACCGATACCAATACGGCGGATTAGATCGGCTCATCCCTACTACAGACGAGAATTGCAATATTGTGTTGGATACCTTAATTTCCACAGTGAGGTGCTGTTTGAAAAGCAGCTACAAGTCTCAACCATCTCTGATCTGGAAGTCCTGTCTTTTTAAACATCCGGCGATATATTTTATGTCTGTTTATACAAAACAGAAAGGCCAGAGTTGAATTTATTGACTCGACTGGAAAACCACAATACCTTTGTGGTCATGGACTCTTTGTTTCATCTGAAAATGCCAAGAAAAGGCAAGTGAAATGCGCCAAAGCCAAATCGCTAGCATGCCAACGAGCTACTAGCATTGATCCAGGCCCTTCTGCGGTACCAACTCAACAGGTGGCCGGTATGTATTTTGGTGTTTAGCAACACTGACTGGCTACATTTAGAAGGGACCATTTTTTTCTCGGCAGCACAAAATAACTGGTTAAACAAACAAATCATTATATTTTGTCCAGTATTGCCATCATTTAATAAATTTAAACCCGCAGTTACTATATTCATTGATACCGTACTCCCTCTCATGTTATATTGCTTAAATATAATATGGCTGGAGGGACATTCTGAACATTTATTTGTGGACAATGTGTGATGATGCACTTCCTGCTGCAAAATTAACTGTACAAGAGCAAAACTTCCACTTTTACACTCTGGTTTTCACTGGGTGTCAGTAAAATGCCCGGTTCACACTGATAATGGTCTTTTATACCACACCATCAACAACACAGTACCTGAGTCCAACCTGATGAAACCCCCTCAAGACCACCTATTTATCTTCTGAATTTTCACTCTGAGCATAAAGTGGACAAAGGTCCACCTGAGGATCATTACCCAAGTCCACCGACCCCTTTATGAACTCTGCAGCCGGCTTGCTGGGATGAAGGCTTCACTCAAACATCCAGTCCAACCATCCACCCAAATTGCTAACAAATGCTTACGAGACTGCGGGTATTTCCTTTACCTAAATAAGTGTGAGAAGTTTCCTAATGTGTGTGTGTGTGTGTGTGTGTGTTTTCTTTCAAACTGAATTCACAATTCATTTCCATGTTTCATATTTCACTCATTTCACGATGCATTGTTTATACATATAGGTGTACAGTATCTCATAAAAGTGAGTACACCCCTCACATTTTTGTAAATATTTTATTATATCTTTTCATGGGACAACACTGAAGATATGACACTTTGATACAATGTAGTCAGTGTACAGCTTGATAAAGTGTAAATTTGCTGTCCCCTCAAAATAATTCAACACACAGCTATTAAAGTCTAAACTGCTGGCAACAAAAGTGAGTACACCTCTAAGTGGAAAATGTCCAAATTGTGCCCAAAGTGTCAATATTTTGTGTGGCCACCATTATTTTCCAGCACTGCCTTAATTCTCTTGGGCATGGAGTTCACTAGAGCTTCATTCCACTCGAATCTTCTTCCATTCCTACATGACGACATCACGGAGCTGATGGACATTAGAGACCTTGCGCTCCTCCACCTTCCATTTGAGGATGCCAGCAGTTTAGACATTAATGGCTGTGTGTTGGATTATTTTGAGGGGACAGCAAATTTACACTGTTATACAAGCTGTAAACTGACTACTTTACATTATATCAGTGTCATATCTTCAGTGTTGTCCCATGAAAAGATATAATAAAATATTTACAAAAATGTGAGGGTGTACTCACTTTTGTGAGCTACTGTATATAGGTGATGTATAATTTTTAAGCTATAATTATTAAAAAAAAAAAAACCTAACAGTGGCAAGATAGTTACAGCCCCCAGCCCATTTCCCACAATGCCTTTATGGATTCTCAATGCTGAACAGCTTACCAGTTTGCCAGATCATTTCAGATCAGTAAAACCAGTGTGATGCAGGAGGGAGCAGAATGCTGGGCAGCCTCACACAAAGAATGAAAGCAGACTGGTTCCCTCATGTGGTCACAGCTACAATAAAAAAACAAGTAGCAGAATCTGTCCAACATGGAGCTTTGCTAAACAATACAGTGGATATAAAAAGTCTACACACCCCTGTTCAAATTCCAGGTTTTTGTGATGGAAAAAAATGAGACCAAGATAAATCATTTCAAAACTTTTTCCACCATTAAGGTGACCTATAACCTGTACAACCCAATTGAAAAACAAACTGAAATCCTTTAAGGGGAAAAATAAAAAATAAAAGCCTTACAATAACCTGGTTGCATAAATATGCACACCCTCTTATAATTGGGGATGTGGCTGTGTTCAGAATTAACCAATCACATTCAAACTCATGTTAAATGGGAGTCAGCACACACCTGCCACCATTTAAAGTGCCTCTGATTAATCCCAAATAAAGTTCAGCTGTTCTAGCAGGCTTTTCCTGACATTTCTGTAGTCACATCTTACAACACAAGCCATGGTCCGCAGAGAGCTTCCAAAGCATCAGAGGGATCTCATTGTTCAAAGGTATCAGTCAGGAGAAGGGTATAAAAGAATTTCCAAGGCATTAAATATACCATGGAACACAGTGAAGACAGACATCATCAAGTGGAGAAAATATGGCAGAATAGTGACATTACCAAGAACTGGACGTCCCTCCAAAATTGATGGAAAAAAAAAAAAACGAGAAGAAAACTGGTCAGGGAGGCTGCCAAGAGGCCGACAGCAACATTGAAGGAGGTGTACTGGCTACATGTGACAACAATCTCCTGTCTTCTTCGTATCTCTGGACTATAGGGTAGGGTGGCAAGACGGAAGCCTAATCTTCCAAATGCATGTGGGAAAATGAGTTATGGTCTGATGAAACAAAGGTTGAACTTTTTGGCCATAATTCCAAAAGGTATATTTGGCGCAAACACAACACTGCTCATCACCAAAAGAACACCATACCTATAGTGAAGCATGATGGTGGCAGCATCATGCTTTGGAGCTGTTTTTCTTCAGCTGGAACTGGGGCCTTAGTCAAGGTGGAGGGAATTATGAACAGTTCCAAATACCAGTCAGTGTTGGCACAAAACCTTCAGGCTTCTGCTAGAAAGCTGAAGATGAAGTGGAACTTCATCTTTCAGCACGACAATGACCCAAAGCACACATCCAAATCAACAAAAGAATGGCTTCACCAGAAGAAGATTACGGTTTTGGAATGGCCCAGCCAGAGTCCAGACCTGAATCTGATCGAACATTTGTGGGGTGATCTGAAGAGGGCTGTGCACAGGAGATGTCCTCACAATCTGACAGATTTGGAGCATTTTTGCAGAGTGGGCAAATATTGCCACATCAAGATGTGCCACACTGATAGACTCCTACCCAAAAAGACTAAGTGCTGTCATAAAAGCCAAAGGTGCTGCAACAAAGTATTAGTTTAAGGGTGTGCATATTTATGCAACCAGGTTGCTGTCAGTTTTTTATTTTTCCCCTAAAAAGATTTCAGTTTGTTTTTCAATTGGGTTGTACAGGTTATAGGTCACATTAATGGTGGAAAAAATTTTGAAATGATATATCTTGGTCTCATTTTTTTCCATCACAAAAACCTGGCATTTCAGCAGGGGTGTGTAGACTTTTTATATCCACTCTAGAAGTCTACACTATGTGGCTGTATGGGCATGAAACACAGTCATAAAAAGTTAACTGATCACACAGTACAGGAATCTGGTTTTTATGGTCTCTTTAAATGTATTGGTTGTCCATCCTACAATAAACTGGAGGAATTTTTTAATGACCCATACTGGACAAAATGGTTTTTGGTGGGTTCAGCTCTCATATGTCTCATATATCTCATATGGTTTAACTCTCATATGTCCACAGGTTACAAGTATACTATAAAACATTAAAACAGTCACTTCACAGAGAAAAAGTTTACAGTTAGGTCCATAAGTATATGGACACTTACACAAATTTTGTTATTTTAGCCGTTTACTAAATCATATTCAAGATATATAATCAATATATAATCTGCCCTCTGGGAGAAGACTGTGCAGCATCAGGGCGAGAACCTCATGACTGGGGTCCAGCTTCTTTCCTGAGGCTGTCCGACTAATGAACAATTCATGAGCCAGTCTATTAGCACACACAGACTCCATATTGCTACTTATAAGTGCAACTTGTGTTTGAAGAGCAATTTTTTTTTTTTGCTTGTTTTTTAGCAGTTTAGTATTTTTTATTCTATAGTATATTCTCTGGGCCTTGAGTTCAAATTTTGTTCTCTCATGCCTGTATGTATGTTGGAATGACAATAAAGCGTCATCTCATCTCAGGCCTAAAGGGAATACTCCCTGAGAAAATATTAAAATAAGCATACTATTACCTCTACTGAAAGCTGAGAACATAATAAACATGAATAGAGTACTTTTGTATCCTTAATTTCATCTAGACAGAAAAGAAATTGAATTTTTTTCCATTCCTTCTGTGCCCCCACGTCGATGCTCTGACTTCTGTATTTGCCGACTGATTTTGGTGACGTCACTGGCTGAGCAAACTTAAAGCTCAATGGCTCCAGCGGATCATGATTATGCATCTAAATTGTAAAAATAAATGAATATTGCAGACAACAAACCTTGTGAAGATTTTGATCGCTCGGTCACTCTGTGGTGAGATCACTGTTCTCACTGCTAGCATGAAACTTGAAGGGGAGGGTGAAGATAGGACGTAAAAATAATGATCAAGACTTGTCTAAAAATCATCCCGATCAATAAAAGCACATATATTTGAAGAATAAGGTCTACCCTTGCTAAAAACATCATTTGGTATTAAAATAAACACTCTAGTTTCTCTAAAATCTGATGAATAATTTTGGCTGAGTTGCCGATTGCTCAGGGACAACTTTTACCCATTTTTTTTTTTTCCATTTAGAGAAAAGACAATCACAAATGTGGATTTCTAAATTTTCTATAATATGAAAATAAGACAAGAAACATCAATAAATACATTTACACATACCAGTTCATAGTGCTGTTAGGGTTAAACTGCAACTCGTCTTCATTTCTCCTCGGTTCATCATCACCATCACGGAGGTTCAGCCCGGAGGAGGCGAGGCGCACCGACCCCCCACCCGTCTCCGCTTTAATCCAGCGGCTCAGACGGGAACGAACGGCCGCCATGGGGCTCACGTCGTTGGGACTTGGAGGTGAAGGAGGGACCGCCGGTGGACTCGGACATCAATCTGGTGGAAGGTACTTCAGCCACCGGAGGCAGCAGGACAATGAAGGAGGAACAGCCAGGCGGGAGGACCAGAGCTACGGGCTAACAGGGAGCACAGTGGAAAAAAACCTCTGGGACGGATTAAAGAGGAACTCACCATCCGGCTGTCTTGGACCCGGTTCATGCAGGTAAGCTGCAGGGACTGCAGCCACAGTGTTAGCACTAGCCTGATTTTCGTCATCAGCTTCAGTCTTCAATCTCCCAAATCTCTGTCATCATTATGCTGTCTGCTAAATCACTCCTCACCGTCGTCTTCCTCTCAGTTGGTATCCAATTCAAAAGTCAGATCGAGAATGCTGTCTTCCATCTTCCTCAAAATATGAACGCGATCTTGTCGTTTTCAGATTGTAACAAGACTAGTAATTAATTCATTGTTCCATTGGTGGCATCATCCATTTCAGGCCGACATTCCCACCGATTTATGGTCATCTGAAACTGTCACTTTTTTCTCTCTCCAGGTCACAATTTATTCCAAAAAAAATGGTGATATTTGAGGAAATTATATCATTTCCTGTGTAAACATACCAAATATGGCCTAATTAAAAATCAATAAATTTCCCATATAAAGTTCAGACTCTCAGCTTTGAGGGTATTCATATTCAAATTGGAGTAACAGTTTAGGAATTACAACCATTTAAAAAAAAAATCTCATTTCAGGGGCTCAAAAGTAATTGGGCAACTGATTTAAAAGCTACTTCTTTCTTTTCTTTCTTTATTTTATTTAATATGGACATAACAAATTACATTAGTACAATCACAAGGACAGACCAGATGTTTTGCATAGGTGTATATAGCACAAGTGCTAATTCTCAACACCAGTCCATAGGTGACCTGCATAGACCTTTCCCATCATTAATCGAGCAGGTGAAAGGCAGTGTTTCCTCTGGCTTAAAGACCTTGGCGCAGTGGCAACATATTTTTCCAGGGGGGGGGGGAACAAATCACACTATTGTTACTGGAATATGTTGATTTTATACTATTTCTTTCTTCTTCTTTTTTAAATTTCGCACAGTAACTTTGCATATGGAACTTGCCATTTGAAGTATTGTACAACCAAGGCTTGAATGTTGGAATATTGGGCCAGTTGGGGTCCCACCCAGACGTCCTATATTTGGACTTTTTACTGGTGTCATCCTTCTCTCCTGCCTCTGCTCTCACCTCTCCTGGACCCTCTGCCTGAACACTTTGCTCTCCTTGGCTCCTCTCTTCTGTCTCCTCTTGCCTTCTCTGAGCTCTGTCTAGTTCACCTTCTCTCTCTGTCTATGGTGGAATACAAACAGGTTAGAAAATATCAAGTATCATGTTTTCTCCTGCAGGATTTTTTTTTGCATGGTTTACATACATGAGAAAAAAATGCATTTTTTTGTATTTTTATTCTAGTGTTTCTTTTTTTCCACAGACAGTAGGAAAGAGAACTGAAAAAAAAAAATTCATAATAGTAATTTACTCATACATACTTAAATTACATGATCGGAGGTGGGTATAGTAGCCAGAAATTCTACTCATATAAAAGCAGTGCTTTGAAATTAATAATTAAAAGTAGACAACCAAAAATTTCTAATTGAGCTAATGGTACAAAGAGCAGCCACTTAAAAACTTGAGTAATGACTTCAGTTTTTAAGGTCTGAGGTTTTTCTCCAAAATTTAGAACAATTTTCTTATAGTTCTCTACTTTTCTCTGTAAATTTATCATAATTTGAAACCATGTTCCTCAAATTTGTAATTTCCTCTTGCAAAATTGACTTTTCTTGTACATTTAAGACTTTATTATAAGTTTGTGGATTATTTTATAGCTTTTGACCATAATTTTGCAGAGCCAGAACAGAACAATAATTTAACTCTGATTTCAAAGAAAAAAAAATTAATAAAATTGTACTTAACTAAACTTTATAGTTGTTTTTTTTGTTCAGAAATCTCACCACCCAGACAGCACGAATAACTTCCCTTATTTTGAAATCCAAATGATGGCATGTTTAGTTTGTCTGAAGGCTGCTGATGGATTAAAGTCAGTGACTTTGTGAATTTAAGTCATCTTGCCAGGTACTGTACATAATAGTGAACAGAACACCCAGATGCTCTTCTCCTCATCTCAGGTGATTTCGACCATATTTCACTGTCCCCCATTCTACCCACGTTCACCCAGTATGTCACATGCCACACTAGAGACAATAAAACACTGGACTTATTCTATGCAAACACTAAGGAGGCGTACACCTCATCACCACTCCCCCCACTCGGGAGATCGGATCATAACTTGGTTCATCTCCTGCCGGTGTACAAACCCCTAGTGCACAGACAACCTCCAGTTATGCGCACAGTGAAGTTATGGTCTGAGGAGGCAATGGACGCTCTAAAGGACTGTTTTGAAACCACTGCCTGGGAGCAGCTCTGCGATCCACATGGTGAGGACATCGATGGCCTCACTCACACCATCACGGACTACATCAACCTCTTTGTGGACAACACCGTACCCACCAAGACCATACGGTGTTGCTCGAACAACAAATCCTGGATCAACCCTGAGCTAAAAACATTTGTGAGAGAGAAGAAGAGGATCTTCAGGTCGGGGAACAGGGAGATGCTGAAGTCCGTACAGAGGGAGCTGAGGAGGAAGATCAGAGAAGGCAAGGACAGCTTCAGGAAGAAGATGGAGGACAAGCTGCAACAGAGCAACATCAGCGGGGTCTGGAGAAACCTTAAAACCATCTCTGGGCTCCAGAATACCTCCCCCCAGGCCACGGGGGGCAGGGAGTGGGCGAACAATCTGAACCTGTTTTTTAATAGGTTTGACCAACCGCCCCCCCCCCCGACTGCACACCAACCACTGCTGCCTCTAAAGTTATTGAACCATGCTGTCCACACCCCACTCCACCAACACCCCCCACTCCCAGCACACAGCCCCCAAACCTGACCCTCACTAAGACCCAGGTGAGGACGGAACTGAGGAAGATCAAGGCAAGCAAGGCCTCGGGACCGGACAGCATCAGCACGAAGCTCCTCAAGTCCTGCACAGACCAGCTGTGTGGGATTGTGGAGCTCATCTTACACCTGAGCCTGAAGCTGGGGAGGGTACCACAGTTGTGGAAAACATCTTGTGTGGTACCTGTGCCAAAGACTTCCCACCCCAAAGACCTGAACAGCTACAGACCAGTGGCCCTGACGTCTCACATGATGAAGACCCTGGAGAGACTGCTCCTTGCTCACCTCCGCCCCCTGGTGGGACCAGCGATGGATCCACTCCAGTTTGCCTACCAGCATGGTAGGCGAACTGGTTTTGGCTCCATCGAACGGTTTTGGCTCCCTTCCTGTTCACCCTTTATACTGCGGACTTCTCACACAACACAACACACTGCCATCTACACAAGTTCTCTGATAACTCTGCGATCGTCGGCCTCATCTCCAACGGAGATGAAGCTGAGTACAGAGGACTTATCCAGGACTTCGTGGACTGGTGCCATCGGAACTACCTCCAGATCAACACGAGGAAAACTAAGGAGCTGGTGGTGGACTGCCGCAGGCAAGGACAACCCCTCACAGCACCAGTAAACATACAGGGAACAGACATTGAGATGGTGACATCCTAAAAGTACCTGGGTGTTCATCTGAGCAATAAACTAGACTGGTCACACAATACCGATGCACTCTACAAGAAGGGACAACGCAGGCTGTTCCTACTGAGGAGACTCGGGTCTTTTGGTGTACAAGGGGTGCTGCTGAAGACATTCTACGACACGGTGGTGGCATCAGCCATCACTTTTGGAGTGGTCTGCTGGGGCAGTGGCATTACAGCAGCCGATAGGAAGAGACTGAACAAACTAATCAAGAAAGTGAGCTCTGTCCTGGGGCAACGCCTTGACCCAGTGGAGGAGATAGGAGAGAGAAGGATGGTAGCTAAACTGTCATCTCTGCTGGAGTCCAAGTCCCACCCTATGCAGGACATACTGAACACACTGAGGAGCTCATTTAGCAGTAGACTACATCATCCTAGGTGCACAACCGAGAGGTTTTGCTGGTCCTTCCTACCTACGGCTGTCAGACTGTATAACCTAAGCAGGGTTGCTCGCAGAGATAGCAAAAAAATATGACGACCTAACAGTATTGAATGCAAAAGACACAACAGACTTACACAAATGGTCCCCTCCAGCATACAACTAGGACAATATCAGTCGCTACGGAGGGTGACAATATGTATGGGTACATATTCATACTATGAAGGGTAACTAAATAGACGGTTATGCTGTTTATTCCATCCAGCTACAATGCTCCGCATTGTGTATATATATTTATATATTTATGTGTACATATGTATATTCACTGCTCTTATTTTCTTATCTCCTTAATCATTGCTCTGAGTGCTGCTATCCCTGTGCTGTTGCAATCCTGGAATTTCCCCACTGTGGAATTAATAAAGGCTTATCTTATCTTATCTAAGAATTCAAAAGGAAAATAAAATAAGAGTGATTACAATTCAGAACAAAGCTAAGACAAGACGTGACAAAAAACTAAGCAACAACACAACACAGACTGGATATGACAATCCTTATGTGATTTTACATGTCATCTTGTATATATGTTTGGAGTATTTCTTCCTTTAGTTTTTGTTTAAATTGTCCAAGCGTTGTACATGATTTTAATTCAGGTCCAAAATCGTTCCATAATCTGACTCCTTGCATTGAGACACAGTGTTGCTTGGTGGTAGTTCTCACTGAAGGTTTTTGAAATATACATGTTCCTCTGAAATGATATTGTTTCTCCCTTATTTGGAACAACTTTTGGATATTTGCAGGCAGTGATAGATTCTTCACTTTAAACATTATTATTGCAGTTTTAAAGTCAACCAGATCTTTCAACTTGAGAGCTTTTAATTTAAGAAAAAGTGGGTTTGTTGGTTCCCTGTAAGCAGCTTTGTTTATTATTCTAATAGCTCTCTTCTAAAGCATAAAGACTGGATATATGTTTGTTTTATATGTATTTCCCCATACTTCAGTACAATATGTCATGTATGGGAGTATTAATGAATGATACAAAGTAATTAGTGTGGGTTGATTCAGCAAATATTTCACTCTGTGTAGTATTACAATTGATTTGGATATTTTACCTTTAATATAATTAATATGTGACTTTCAACACAGTTTATTATCAATTATTACTCCAAAAAATTTAGTTTCGGATACCCTTTCAATCTCTACACCATTTACACTGAGTTTAGATACTAAGTTGTTGTGATGATTGTTAAAAATTTTAAATTTTGTCTTACTTAAATTGAGCGTTAATTTGTTTGAATCAAACCACAGTTTAAGCTTTCCTAATTAGTGTCATCTGCAAACAATATTAAATCCATTTTTCCAAAACTTTACATATATCATTTATATACACTATCGTTGAAAAGTTTGGGGTCACCCAGACTATTATTTTGTGTTTTCCATGAAAAGTCACACTTATTTACCACCATGAGTTGTAAAATGAATAGAAAATATAGTCAAGACATTGACAAGGTTAGAAATAATGATTTGTATTTGAAATAATAATTTTTTCATTCAAACTTTGCTTTCGTCAAAGAATCCTCCATTTGCAGCAATTACAGCATTGCAGACCTAACATGATTGCACAAGGGTTTTCTAATCATCCATTAGCCTTCTGACGCAATGAGCAAACACACTGTACCATTAGAACACTGGAGTGATAGTTGCTGGAAATGGGCCTCTATACACCTATGTACAGTGGGGCAAAAAAGTATTTAGTCAGCCACCAATTGTGCAAGTTCTCCCACTTAAAAGATGAGAGAGGTCTCCAATTTTCATCATAGGTATACCTCAACTATGAGAGACAAAATGAGAAAAAAAAATCCAGAAAATCACATTGAAGGATTTTTAATGAATTAATTGGTAAATTCCTCAGTAAAATAAGTATTTGGTCACCTACAAACAAGCAAGATTTCTGGCTCTCACAGACCTGTAACTTCTTCTTTAAGAGGCTCCTCTGTCCTCCACTCGTTACCTGTATTAATGGCACCTGTTTGAACTCGTTAACAGTATAAAAGACACCTGTCCACAACCTCAAACACTCAGACTCCAAACTCCACTATGGCCAAGACCAAAGAGCTGTCAAAGAATACCAGAAACAAAATTGTAGACCTGCACCAGGCTGGGAAGACTGAATTTACAATAGATAAGCAGCTTGGTGTGAAGAAATCAATTGTGGGAGTAATTATTAGAAAATGGAAGACATACAAGACCACTGATAATCTCCCTCGATCTGGGGCTCCACGCAAGATCTCACCCCATGGGGTCAAAATTATCACGAGGACGGTGAGCAAAAATCCCAGAACCACATGGGGGGACCTAGTGAATGACCTGCAGAGAGCTGGGACCAAAGCAACAAAGGTTACATCAGAAACACACTACGCCGCCAGGGTCTCAAATCCTGCAGTGCCAGACGTATTCCCCTGCTTAAGCCAGTACATGTCCAGGCTCGTCTTAAGTTTGCTAGAGAGCATTTGGATGATCCAGAAGAGGATTGGGAGAATGTCATATGGGCAGATGAAACCAAAATAGAACTTTTTGGTAAAAACTCAACTTGTCGTGTTTGGAGGAGAAAGAACACCATACCTACTGTGAAGCATGGGGGTGGAAACATCATGCTTTGGGGCTGTTTTTCTGCAAAGGAACCAGGACGACTGATCCGTGTAAAGCAAAGAATGAATGGGGCCATGTATCGTGAGATTTTGAGTGAAAACCACCTTCCACCAGCAAGGGCATTGAAGATGAAACATGGCTGGGTCTTTCAGCATGACAATGATCCCAAACACACCGTCTGGGCAACGAAGGAGTGGCTTCGTAAGAAGCATTTCAAGGTCCTGGAGTGGCCTAGCCAGTCTCCAGATCTCAACCCCATCGAAAATCTTTAGAGGGAGTTGAAAGTCTGTGTTGCCCAGCGACAGCCCCAAAACATCACTGCTCTAGAGGAGATCTGCATGGAGGAATGGGCCAAAATACCAGCAACAGTGTGTGAAAACCTTGTGAAAACTTACAGAAAACGTTTGACCTCTGTCATTGCCAACAAAGGGTATATAACAAAGTATTGAGATGAACTTTTGTTATTGACCAAATACTTATTTTACTGAGGAATTTACCAATTAATTCATTAAAAATCCTTCAATGTGATTTTCTGGATTTTTTTTTCTTATTTTGTCTCTCATAGTTGAGGTATACCTATGGTGAAAATTGGAGACCTCTCTCATCTTTTAAGTGGGAGAACTTGCACAATTGGTGGCTGACTAAATACTTTTTTACCCCACTGTAGATATTGCACCAAAAACCAGACATTTGCAGCTAGAATAGTCATTTACCACATTAGCAATGTATAGAGTGTATTTCTGATTAGTTTAAAGTTATCTTCATTGAAAAAAAGTGCTTTTCTTTCAAAAATAAGGAAATTTCTAAGTGACCCCAAACTTTTGAACGGTAGTGTACATATTGAGTAACAATGGCCCCAAAACTGAACCTTGTGGGACTCCGCAAGTAATCTTCAGTAACTGCAAGTTTTTGCTACCAACACATACATACTGATATCTGTTCTTTAAGTAACTACATAACCAGGACAGTGCTACCCCCTAATACCATAATTTTGTAGTTCCTTTAACAATAATTTATGATCCACTGTATCAAATGCTTTTTTAAGATCCAGGAATACCCCAAATGAATACTCTTTATTTTCAACAGCAGTTGATATTTTTTCTATAAATTCCATTAGAGCAAATGCAGTTGTCCTCTTGTGTCTGAACCCATATTGCTGCTCACACAATAAATTATTCTTGATGAATGAATGAATGAATGAATCTTTATTTCGGATAGATTAAAAGTAAAGATTAAAAAAGAAACAATAATATAACAAAGGGGGGAAGAAAATCCAACAAGGTCAAATTAGACAATAACTCCTCTGATTATACAAAGGAGTATTTATACATATATAAATTATTCTTCATTATAAAGTTGTCAGTTCTCTCAGAATATTTTTTGAGTATCTTAGAAAATTGCGGCAATTGTGAAATAGGTCTATAGTTTGAAAATTCCCCTCTGTTACCTGTCTTGTATATCGGAATTACTTTAGCTATTTTCACTGCATTGGGAAATATACAGTTAGGCCCAAAAATATTTGGACAGTGACACAAGTTTTGTTATTTTAGCTGTTTACAAAAACATATTCAGGATACAATTATATAATCAATATGGACTTAAAGTGCAGACTCTCAGCTGTAATTTGAGAGTATTCACATCCAAATTGGAGCAAGGGTTTAGGAATTACAGCTCTTTAATACATAGCAGCCTCTTTTTCAAGGGACCAAAAGTAATTGGACAATTGAGTCAGAAGGCTGCAAAAAAAATAAATAAAATAAAATAACAAGGCTGCATGGCCTCTTCCCTCGTTAACCTGTCATCAATTAAGCAGTTAAAAGGTCTGGAGCTGATTCCAGGTGTGGCGTTTGCATTTAGAAGCTGTTGCTGTGAACACACAACATGCGGTCAAAGGAGCTCTCAGTGGAGGTGAAACAGACCATCCTGAGGCTGAAAAAAAAAAGAAGAAATCCAACAGAGAGATAGCAGAAATGTTAGGAGTGGCCAAATCAACAGTTTGGTACATTCTGAGAAAAAAAGAGTGCACTGGTGAGCTTCTGGTGCACTGGTGAGCTTTCCATGGTGAAGAACAACCCCTTCACAACATTCACTCAAGTGAAGAACACTCTCCAGGAAGTAGGTGTATCAGTATCTAAGTCTACCATAAAGAAAAGACTTCATGAGAGTAAATACAAAGGATTCACCACAAGGTGCAAACCATGAATCAGCCTCAAAAATAGAAAGGTCAGAATTGACTTTGCCAAAAAACACCTGAAGAAGCCAGCCCAGTTCTGGAACAGCATTCTTTGGACAGATGAGACTAAGATCAACCTGTACCAGAATGATGGGAAGAAGAAAGTTTGGAGAAGAATTGGAACAGCTCATGAGCCAAAGCACTACATCTTCTGTAAAACATGGTGGAGGCAGTGTGATGGCATGGGCATGCATGGCTTCCAATGGCACTGGGTCACTTGTGTTTATTGATGATGTGACAAAAGACAGAAGCAGCCGGATGAACTCTGAAGTGCATAGGGATATACAGTACTTTCTGCTCAGATTCAGCCAAATGCAGCAAAGTTGATTGGACGGCGCTTCACCAATGATCCAAAACATACTGCAAAAGCAACCCAGGAGTTGCAACGAAGTGGAATATTCTGCAATGGCCGAGTCAATCACCAGATCTCAACCCAATCGAGCATGCATTTCACTTGCTCAAGACAAAACTTAAGGCAGAAAGACCCACAAACAAGCAACAACTGAAGATAGCTGTAGTAAAGGCCTGGCAAAGCATCACAAAGGAGGAAACCCAGCGTTTGGTGATGTCCATGGGTTCCAGACTTCAGGCAGTCATTGCCTGCAAAGGATTCTCAACAAAATATTGAAAAGTAACATTTTACTTAGGGTTATGTTTATTTGTCCAATTACTTTTGAGCCCCTGAAATGAGGAGCGTTTGTATAAAAATAGCTACAATTCCTACATGTTTAATCATATATTTTTGTTCAACCCCTTGAATTAAACCTTAAAGTCTGCACTTCAATTCCGTTGTAGTTGTTTCATTTCAAATCCAATGTGGCGGCATGCAGAGCCCAAATCATGAAGATTGTGTCACTGTCCAAATATTTCTGGGCCTAACTGTACCTGTTTGGAGAGACAGGTTACAGATATACGTCAGTGGCTTCACTAAGCATTCAATAATAGTTTTGACTAAGAGCATGTCAATACCATCACAATCCGTAGATGTTTTACTTTTAAACGATTTAACAATTTCAATGACCTCTCTCTCGTCTGTGTTCTTAATGAAAACGGAGTCTTTTATAGCAGTGTTATTGCTTATTGTATCACCTGTAGGTGCCATAATGGGTATTTCTCGAGTCAAATTAGGACCAATGTTAACAAAAAATTTATTAAATTCATCTGGAGGTGAGACTGCATTCACACTCTGAGACTTTTTTTTTTTTTTTTTTTTTAAAGATTGGTTGGGGAGCTTGTATTTCTGTTTTTATTTCCAAGAATATTGTTCAGTATTGTCCATGTATTTTTAGTGTTATCTCTGTTTTTCTCCAGTTCTTTACTGTAATAGTCTCTTTTACTACATCTCATTATACAGTATATATTAACTTATTTTTGTATGTTTTATACCACTGCTCTGCTTCTTTTGTCCTTTTCTTTAGAAAAGCTTTATATAATGAATTTTTCTTTTTACACGCTTTTTGTAATCCTTTGGTTAACCATGGCTTATCAACAAATTTCTGTTTAAGCTTTTTCTTTACTAATGGACAATTTTTTTCATAAAGAGTAGTTACAATGTTCATGAATGTGTCATAGGCTTCATTTACATCTGATACATAGACTTTTGTCCAGTCCTGCTTCAGCAGGTCTTCTTTAAAAGAACTGATTGCATTTTGTGATTTGTATCTGAATGATTTTAAAGTTTTTTTTCTGTAATGGCCTCCGTGTGGCCATGGAAAAGTGCAAAGACTGGCAGATGGTCACTTATATCATTTATCAATAATCCACTTTCTATTTTCTTATCAATAATATTAACAAACAGGCTGTCAATAAGTGTAGCAGTGTGAACTGTGATTCTACTGGGATGTGTTATTGTGGGATATAGACTCATACTGTACATAGAATTCATGAACTCTGTAATTACATTTTGTTGATATGGATTTAGTAAATCAATATTGAAATCTCCACAAATTACAACCATTTTCTTATTAGTAATATTATTGTACAGCTTGACTAATTTATCTCTGAATGTCTCAATGCAAGTTCCCGGCGTTCTATATATACAACTTATAATTAGATTTTTTTTGTTTTATCTTAGTCAATCTCAACAGTAACACATTCTAGAATCCCTGGTAGTGCAAAGGACATTCCATTTACAAGTTTACACCTATACAGGTCATCAATATACAATGCAACACCACCACCCTTTTTTTAAGATCTATTAATATAAAACATCTGATATCCCTCTATTGCCATCAGAGAAGCCTGCTCTTCATTAAGCCACATTTCAGAGACTACGATAGCTGTAAATTTTCTATCTAGCTGTTTTAACTAGTCCGGAATCTGTGGAAAGTTTTTGTTAAGGCTTCTGCTGTTGAAGTGTATTATTGATAGTTTACCATCTAATTGCACTTGACTTTTGAATTGCTTTTCAGTGTAATATTCACAATGATTATGAATATTATTGAAGAAGTGGTTATCAGGATCAATATCATTCTCCATCTCTTGTAGTTTATGTTCAGCATAATGGCATATTTTCAGAGTCTGAATTTCCTCACTCTGTGTCAAATGACTTCCTCCAACTGGAGATGATTGATGTCTACTAAAGTCAGTCATAAGTTTTTGGTTTGTTTTTTAAAGTACATTATCATGTTATGTCACAAAAGGACTGTTCTTGCCGTGTGTGTGGATATGGATTATCGTAGTCTAATTTTCTTAATCAGTGTTCATCTATATTTATTTGTCCTGGGGCAACACCTTGACCCATTGGAGGAGATAGGAGAGAGAAGGATGGTGGCTAAACTGCCATCTCTGCTGGAGTCCCGAGTCCCACCCCATGCAGGACATACTGAACGCACTGAGGAGCTCATTTAGCAGTAGACTACATCATCCTAGATGCGTGACCGAGAGGTTTCGCAGGTCCTTCCTACCTACGGCTGTCAGACTGTATAACCTAAGCAGGGCTGCTCGCAGAGATAGCAAAAAATGTGACGACCTAATAGTATTGAATGCAAAAGACGCAACAGACTTACACAAATGGTCCCCTCCAGTATACAACTAGGACAATATCAGTCGCTATGGAGGGTGACAATATGTATGGGTACATATTCATACCATGTAGGGTAACTAAATAGACGGTTATGCTGTTTATTCCATCTAGCTACTATGCTCCGCACTGTGTGTTTATATATTTATATATTTATGTGTACATATGTATATTCACTGCTCTTATTTTCTTATCTTCTAAATTATTGCTCTGAGTGTTGCTATCCCTGTGCTGTTGCAATCCTGGAATTTTCCCATTGTGGGACTAATAAAGGCTTATCTTATCTTATTTAAGTCAGTGAGATCTCATTATTATGGCCTTTGCTTCCTCAGGTGTTCCATTTAGTTTAAACCAAACTCTACAATTTCTTGTCCATGTTGCCTGTATCTTGTTTTGTCTTTTCAGCATCCGTGCTTGCCGTGCTATTTCAGCATTAGTCTTTGTTAAATGTTCATTTAGGTAAACTTCTGTTCTCCGTAGCTTTCTGGCCTGCTTCAGTACGTCATTCTTTACCCTTCTGTTCACAAAGCGCATCACAATTGACTTCTTTGTTTTATTATCCTTTCTGAGTAGAGTATGGCAGGCTGAAATTGCATTTGCTTCAACCTTTATGTTTCTGCTTTCAAGGAACTGAATCATATGGTTTTCCAGGGAGACTGATTCACTCAGGGGAGCCTCCTCACCTCTCATTCCTGCTGTAGCATGAGCTGATGATTGATATTTAATGTCTAGTCCACTAATAATTAAATCATCCATATGAGAATATTGTTCAAGATCCTCGATGCGTTGCTCCAAGTCTGCAATTTTTTTGTCTCTTTCCTTAATTGTTAATTTCAATTCTCGGGCTTCCTCCATTAGCCCTAATAATTTGGACTGTTGTTTGGCCACTTTGTTCAGTTTTTCTGACATGAAGTTCAGAGATTTTTTAATCTCTTCCATTTCCTCCTTCTTTGGTGTCATTTTTTACTGACCTGATGATAGTAGGACAATCTCTGCTGGTGTCATAAAGGTGTTTTTCAATTCAATTAATTTTCAGTTCAACTTTATTTGTATAGCGCCTAGTCACAACAAAAGCCATCTCAAGCCACAAGATACATAAGCACAAATCATAAATAATTCAGAGAAAAGCCCCACCAATCAAATGATCCTCTCTGAGCAGCACTAAGCAACAGTTGGAAGGGAAAAACTTCCTTATAGGAAGAAACCTCCAGCAGGACCAGGCTTGGGGGGGGGGGGGGCAGTGTTCTGCCACAACTGGTTGAGGGGGTGAGGGAACAAAGGAAGAAAAAGAAAGAAGAGACATACTATTCATAACATAACAACAAGATACGGGTAGAACAACGTCGACACATTGCTATCCCTGTGCTGTTGCAATCCTGGAATTTCCCCTGGAATTTCCCCGTTGTGGGACTAATAAAGGCTTATCTTATCTTATCTTATCTTACATATGATGTGCAATGTTATATCAAAGCCAATTTGACCTAAGATAACAGCATTTTTCAAGGCTTTCTTCAGGCTTATTAAACCAACTATAAAATCTTATAGGTAGCACTACAAGCAGACACATCTGTAGCTGGACCTAGTGGTGTAATGCCCAAACACTATGCACAATGAGCATAAATACAATTTTTTTTAAGTGGACATAGTAGATACTAATAGTAAACCCAGCCACAGGGGGTGCACAAGCAAGTGTACTCCTAGTGCCGGTTCAAAGCCCGGGTAAATGGGGAGGGTTGTGTAAGGAAGGGCATCCACGGTAAATCCTTTGCCAAATCAAACATGCAGGTCATGATGAATGGGACTTTCATACCGGATCAGTCGAGGCCCAAGTTAACAACGACCACCACCACGGTGCTGTTAACCAACAAGATGTTGGTGGAAATTGGGCTACTGTTGGTCGAAGATCAAGGAGGAGGAGATGAGGAAAGCGTGTTAGGAGGGAGAGAGAGAAAAGGAAAGGTAGAAATGTGAAGGTGAGAGTAGGGATGTTAAATGTAGGGACTATGACTGGTAAAGGCAGAGAGTTGGCTGACATGATGGAGAGAAGAAAGGTAGATACAGTATACTGTGTGCTCAAGAAACCAGATGGAAGGGAAGCAAGGCTAGAAGCATTGGAGGTGGATTTAAACTGTTCTACCATGGTGTAGATAGCAAGAGAAATGGAGTAGGAGAAATCTTGAAGGAAGAGTATGTGAAGAGTGTTCAGGAGGTAAAGAGGGAGTCAGACAGGATCATGAGTTTGAAGGTAGAAGTCAAAGGTGTGATGTTGAATGTTGTCAGAGTGTATGCCCAACAAGTTGGATGAAGTGGTAGAGAGTGTTCCCAGGGGGGAGAGCGGTGATTGGAGCAGACTTTAACAGACATGTACAGTGGTGTGAAAAAGTGTTTGCCCCCTTCCTGATTTCTCTTCTTTTTTTTTTTTTGTATGACTGTCACATTTAAATGTTTCAGATCATCAAACAAATTTAAATATTACACAAAGATAAAGAGCAGTTTTTAAATGAAGGTCTTTATTATTAACCTTTCACGGGTCACGGGCGCGATCGTACGTGTTCACGTGACACGTGATGCAGGCGCGAGTCTTGGCGACAACGCCACGCCTTGCTTTTCAAAATGAGAGTTTAATCTCCAACTTTCACAAATAATGTTGCCCCTTTAATTCTGGGTATAGTTTATAGTAGCGCTACTTCCCTAACGGTTTATTCAGTGACCAGATCAAACTGCGTCCAGCTTAATCTGACGTCACCACGCTTGGCTAATTACAGAACTGGCCAATTTAATTAATCCTTTCGGGATAATCGCCGGAAGGTTAAACTGGCGAGAGACAGGACGGTTTTCTTTGCGTTTCTGTCACTCTAGGCCTTTATTTTTCTTAATCCAGCATATAATACTGCTTAGAACTTGCATGCATCAACACAGCTGTTTCGTTCCTGAGACAGTGGGTGACGCAGCCCACCCCCCTTTTGCCGCTATCAGCAACCAGACGCCTCAGTGGGAGGCTAAGTAAATAAACACAACAGACACAGACAGAGGGAGCCGTAGGCCTCAGCCTCTCTCTCCCAAACAACACACAGGCTCACCGAATAAAGTGGATCAATATTTGCAGGAAAAAAAAAAAAAAAACAGCTTATGTCTCAATGATTTTTCCTTTTGCATATACGTTTCCTAATTACACAGACCTCTCACGGCGGCACCATTAATACTGTAACAGGATTATATAATAAAATATTTGTCATAAGGTACAGGAATTACTTATTTTATTTAATAGTGGGCGTGAAAGGGGGCGGAGTTAAACCATCACTTCTACACCTGCTAAATTAAATAAAAGCACTCGTAAAAGGGGCACCAGTCACAATGGACAATAATATTAACTTTAATTTTAATTAATTTTGTACCTTCAATTACTTAATGAATCAGTCTCAACGTTTCAGTGAGTTCTTCTCCTGCCGTGATTAGGAAACAGATATATGCGAAAGGAAAACGCTTCAACTTCTCTCATTCACCCTTTTATTAAACTCATTCAGGTTACATGATATGACATTCAAATGATGGATGAACAGATTCAAATGATAACGGTGTACGATATCACATCAACTGATATTGGATTCCTGAACATAAAATCCAGCGTTACACCTTTGTAGAACCAAGGAGGAACCAGACTTATGTTTCAACGATAAATGAGGCTGAAATGTCCAACAAAACAACGCAATTTTATGGGGAAAATTCATAAGCTAATTATCTAAAAATGACTTCTGAATTAATCTACAAAAATTAAGGGCAGTTACTTAAAAATGACTAAGAATTTTCCTTCAGTTTATAGCTTTATCCTGTGGCTAAGAGACTAACTGAGCCCTGAAATACGGGCTATATTCTATTGTAATTTAATTGTTCGGACATCACGTTTTAACCCAGCAGATAGGAGAAGTAGGCGTTTCACTTACAAAAACAGCTGTAGGTCCACGTTTCAGTGGGTCGATACCGGCCGAGTTGGGAGTTAGGACGTCGGAGGAAGCGGCTGCTGCGATGCTTCCTCACAGCCGTGGAAGTGCAAACTCAGCTGGGGGCTCTCCAGACAATGGCAGCAGGGGATGGTCTGTCACCGAGCGGCGTGACAAGTCCTTGAAAAGAGTCCGAATTTGAGGTCTCTTGTAGAGAGATAGACCAAAAAAACTGAAGGAGAAACTTCTCAGTCAGGCGGGTATGAGGCCGGAAAGAGTGTCCAAAAACAGTCTCTGTTCACTTTAAATTAGGAAAATTAAAGGTCCACTTTAACGGTGTGAAAAGTCATTAAAAAAATGAGAAAAACATTTACTAGGACAAGAATGGCTTCTGAGGTGAAGGAAAAAGTTTGAGAATTTGATTCTCTGAGAAAGCGAGCTCTAAAGAAAAAGGTGATTTCTCCTCAGTAACCAGAAAAACTAACGCAGGATTTGACAGACTTCACAAAGAACAATTTAGATAGAATAAAACTACACAGGACCTTGAAACGGTGGAACAAAATCTTCCCAGACTTATCTAATCTCATTCTGTCTCTTTCTTGTCTGCTTTTTCTTCTCCAACTTTAACTTAACTGCATAACTTGTCTCTGTGTAACTTGTGTTCTCTTGCTCTCTTACTTAACTTTAACTTACATCTGTGTGTTTCCCTTGCTCTCTAACCTACATTTTAACTTAACATTTACTTCTTTCTGTGTGTTTCTTTTTCCTTCCTGCTTGTCTTGTTCTAATTCTGAATCTGTGTGTTTTTTTCTGAATCTTAACCATGCAGAGCAGCTTCTACTACTTTTAAATGACCCCGCCTGGTCATAAACTTGTGATGCCGATCACAAGACTGACCAATCGACTTTATCAAAAGCAGTTTGAAATGGCTGCTATCCAATGTGAGAACATTTCTTTGTTTGAGAGCAGCCAATCAAACGAAGACACCATCCCATGAAATTGCAGAGAAAAATCAACAGTCAGTTCTTATGAAATTAGGTGCTCGATATAAAATCCAACTTAATTAAATGGCTTGGCTAATATTTGGTGATCATGCATTTATACCATTATTCTAATATTACATTTGTTTGAATAACACTCATGAACATAACATTTCTTATACATAATTATAATACATGCATTCATATTTAGATCAAAGCTTAATGTAGTACAGCAAACCATGGTTGGTGATTAAAAAGGGATGATTTTCAGTGTCCTTAGGATCCAGGGGAGAAGAGGATAAGCTGAAAGAAACTTAATGTTTAGAACAAATTAAAAGTCATCCTACATACTGAAACACATTTCGTAGGTATCCGCTAGGAGGTACTGTTGAGCTGTAGATGATTTCTTTTAGGTCCATGGTATCTGGAAGAGATAATCTGGAAAACATCGGAGGTTATAAACCTGTCTGATTAAGCCGTTTATGACCCTTTTAAGAGCATTGGTTTCCTGTAGAGGAGGATGTTATCCAAATGCAGTGTTCACGTTGGAGGTCTGGTCTCCCGAGTTTTATGTTCCTTTGAGCCTTTAAAAGCAAATTCTGATCCTTACAATCTCTGCAAAAGGCAACTGTTTACATTGGGGTCCTGGGAAAACATCTTTGGGTCTGGCCTGGATGAGTCGATATGAAAGCCAGTGATCTTCCTGTAGAATGCAGAAAAGTGGTATTTCTGTAGAAGGAATAAAGTGAAATTCCTGTAAAATGGAGAGAAGTGATCTTCTGTCTTGGTTTGAGGAGACGATGATGCTACAGATCCCCCCTTTGTAGCAATGGTGAGCATCGGTCAGCGTTGGTACACACCCATGGCAGCTTCGTCTCCTTGGCAACACTTGACCTAAATACTGGGTTAAAAGGTTTTTGTGATGTCCATACACACTAGCATGCAAACAGTATCTATTACTAAGTAGAGATCTTTGACTTTGGTTTACTGGAAGGACTTCCATGAATTTCCAAAAATAATTTGAATATGGACAAATGTAGATTATAAAATTTGCTTGGAGTAGTAAGCTAAGGCATATGTCTTGAAATGACTCAAAAATTCTGGTTACAAAAATAAGGAGATACAAAGTGCATAGTCTTACATACCTGAGGTAGGAATTTTGGCTTACGATGAAATAGCTACTATAATTGTTCAAAAATAGTTTGAATTGGGCACAAAAATCAAAACGGAATGCGGGAACTATATATATAAATATATGTTTGTATATAATTCAATTCAATTCAACTTTATTTATATAGCGCCATTTCACAACAACAGTCATCTCATAGCACTATCAACTGTAGGGGGAACCCCCACAGTTGCAGAAAGACCCCAGCAATCAGGCGATCCCCTGTGAGCAAGCATTTGGCGACGGTGGAGAGGAAAAACTCCCTTTTAACAGGAAGAAACCTCCAGCAGAACCAGGCTCAGGGAGGGGCAGTCATCTGCTGCGACCGGCTGGGGGGTGAGGGGATAGAGAAGATGAAAAGAACAGACATGTAGAGAGCAAACAGCACGATGGGGACTCAATCTATGGGCATGCATATAACTATCTATAAGCATGCATATAACTTCAAAAATTCTAAAAATAAAGAAAAATAAAAATCAAAACGAATGCAAAACAAAAATTTATTGCTTATTTGAGGTAGATGTTTAGGTTAAGCAATACTGAGGTAATTCAAGGAGGTTTGAATTGAATTGGTTTCGCTGGACTAAACCATGGTTCCACAGAGGTCTTACTCAGAGGGTGTTTGAGACCTTTGTTCTGGAAGACTGAGCAAACATGGAAAGTCATCATTGTTCTTTGAGTGGCAATGAGGAATAACTTTGTGACATCTGAAACAGGGGCAAGAAGTGGTGAAGGCAGGCTCATTGTCAAAGTGTTAGCTGAAAATCTAATATTTCTAGCTACCTTTCGAAGAAACACAGGCATTAGATGTGGGTGAGCATGGTCACCGTCTAACATGAAGAGTGACAAGTCCAAGACCTTGTTGAGTTTGAACGAGGCTTTGGAGCAAACATTCAAAACCAACACAGTATCTTGCAAAGTTT
The DNA here is from genome assembly GCA_020510985.1 of Pholidichthys leucotaenia. Lineage (NCBI taxonomy): Eukaryota > Metazoa > Chordata > Actinopteri > Cichliformes > Pholidichthyidae > Pholidichthys > Pholidichthys leucotaenia. The sequence continues at coordinate 262,154,626 of CM035839.1, forward strand.
TGGTAACGGTTGGTGGTTCAACTATCTGACATTTCAGTGTAGCGGTGTTGACTGATTTAACAGTAGACGTGCTAAGGCTAGCAAGGGGTCCTAATGATGAGGCCGTGGTTGAGAATCTACCTAAGGATTGTTGACTTCTTGTCTGAGCTCTGTCCAGTTCTAACTGGGCGAAAGTAGATGAGAGTGCTAGGTAGAAGGCTAAACTGAAAAACAGGAGGACCATCGTCCTGGCAAACGAATAGAAGTGAGTCATTTTAATCTTGAGCTTCTTGTCGGTTTTCCTTTTCTTGAGGTACCTGAGTGGTAGGTGAAAGTTATTCTCAGAGGTGGAACAACTTTGTTAGAGACTGAGCTCTAGGCTATTAGTGTTTATCACCTTTAGAGGGTTTTGTGATTATTGACTTAAGCTAGCGATATTGGAGGTTTGTGTGTACAAATTTGAAATAGTAACTTGATGACACCGAATGAAATTTTGCAGGGTCTTTTAAAGTTAATTTTAAGGAAGTCAGTTAGTTTGGGTTAACCTTTCTGTTTGAAGGTTTAATGCAGTTACCTGATTGAGGGAAGAGAAATGCGACCGAGTATACCTGAGGCTTATAGTTAGCTAACAGTTATCTATCAGGCGCAAACAAGATTTTAGGTTTGTTTACTGACTTAATGGAACAGTGTTGTCCCCGACGAGTCCCATGGGGATTTTGCAAGCTTTGATTTGATTACGATGGACCCATTTGGAGATGGGGTCCTGGCGACCTTTGCTTATTTTGATTTGGTAAACGACCGGAGAGAGTTTGTCTGTGATCGTGTGTGGACCTGTCCACCTGGGGAGGAACTTCCGAGCGAGTTTTCCTGCTCGTGTGTTGGTCTGTCCTGTCTGAGGAATGAAAGCATAATAGAAAACCTTGTCTCCCACTTGGAGTTCATCATGTGAGGCTTTCTGATCGTAGTAGGCTTTGCGTCCTTCAGCTGATCGGTCCAAATGTTTTTGGGCAAAGGCAAAAGTCTGTCGGAGATGTTTGGTCAGGTCAGTCATGTACTGGTGAGTAGTGTAAGCTGTAGCAACACTGGTTTCTCCAGGTTGGTAGAGTAAATGCAGGGGCAAAGTCATTTGCCGGCCTGTCATCATTTCAAAAGGTGACACCCCCGTAGCTTCATGGGGTGTGGCTCGGCTGGCCATTAAGACCAGCGGGAGTTTTACATCCCAGTCTTTTTGGTGTGGTGAAACATACTTCTTCAGTATGTTGATCACAGTTCGGTGGGTTCTTTCAACCTGTCCGGAGGATTGTGGGTGGTGGCTAATATGGAAGTTAGCTTTAACTCCCAAGGTTTCCCACAGTTGTCGCATGACTTCAGCGGTGAAATGAGTGCCGCGGTCAGAGTTGATTCGGCTTGGCAGACCGAACCTAGAGAATACATGGTTCATCAACAAGTAGGCCGTGGTTTCTGCCGTGTCATTAGGAGCAGGCAGGCACTCGACCCATTTGGTGAAAGCACATGTGACTGTGAGGAAGTATTTGTTTCCTCTGGCTGACCGTGGAAGGGGACCTACCCAGTCAATTTGGAGGTCAGACCATGGGAATGAAATGCCTCTTTTCTGTAGGGGTGCTCGATGAATCGGGTTGGTTGGTTGAAACTGGCAACATACGAGACATCCCTTGATGTAGTCCGCTACATCCTTTCGCATGTATGGCCAATATGCCACTTGTTTGAGCGCGTTGTACGTCGCTTTGACGCCTTTGTGTCCTGCAGTTGGGAGATCGTGGGCATGAACAATCATCACCCCCCCTCTGGTTACGAGGGACCACAAGCGCAGGCGCACGGAGTTCATCGGAAACATGAACTAGAATGCCATTTCGCAGCTAGTATGCCTGGAGGTTGTTGGAGGTGACCAGGTGATCACATGCCTTGAAAAGGTCTTGATGTTTAACCGGTTTGCGGTTGGAGGTTACAAAACCTTTGGCCTTCCAGAGTGCTAAATGACAAGTGAAACTGAGGCATGCGTAGTTGGAGTCAGTGCAGATGACCAATGTGCGAATGCCATGGTCTACGGCAAGTTGCAGTGTAATCAGCACACCTGCGATTTCCGCATACTGGGATGATTGGGAACCCAGTTGATAGTTGTGGAGTTCACAAGGCTGATTGTTCAGCCATGCCACACCCACACCAGCACGAATGTGAGCTTCATGGTGAAAAGAACAACCATCGACATAGGCGGTGACCATATCTTGACAGATGTTCTGGTCAAAGTAGTGATGGTTTGGGTCTTCAGTGACTGTAGGTGGCTCTGCACGAATGGATGGTCCTGGAGTGTCCTCAGAGCACCGTTGGCAGGCAGCCAAGTCTGTACCACGAGGGCTTCTCAACTTTTGTGCGTAGCGGACCTCCACATCAAAGCTTTGTAGAGCCATCAACCAGGACGCTATTCTGGTATTTGTTACAACGCCTTCTCTGATGCGTTGACTGTTAAGGAAGACCACTGGTTGGTAGTGAGTCTCAACTGTGATTCTCTGGCCTCCCACATAGTTGGAGAAATGTTTGACTGCCCATACAGTGGCCAAAAGGGCTTTTTCGCAGTCCGAGTATTTCAGTTCCAGACCAGAGAGGGTTTTGCTGGCATAGGCCACAACTCGTTTGTCGTGGTCGTAGATTTGGTATAATCCAGCACTTAAGCAGTTGGCAGAGAACCCCACTTGTAAGAAGAATGGCTGGTCGCAGTTGGGATAGGCCAAACATGGTGCTGTGCATAACTTTTGCTTCAACACTAGCATAGCCTGTTCTTGAGCCTCAGACCAAATGAAAGGGGTGTCCTTTCGTAGGAGGTCTGTAAGGGGTTTTGCCAAGTCTGCATAATCCTCAATGAACTGACGTGAGTAGTTGCATACCCCTAGGAAGCTCCGGAGTTCGGAGATGTTGGTAGGGGCTTTGACACACCTTGAATTTGTGCCGTTTGTGGTAGAACCCCTTTGGATCCTACCAAGAGACCAACATAGTTGACTTTGGTTTTGCACCATTGGCATTTGGAGAGAGAAATTTTGGCTCCTGCTCGCGTGAGCTGGCCAAGGACATGGTCAATTTCAGTGAGGTGGGTGTCCAGAGTTGGACTCCGAATGAGAATGTCGTCAACATAGATGAGGTTACCTCTGTCTCGGGCGTCTGGACATGCTTTGTTCAAGAAAATGTTGAACTCTGCAGGAGAGTTGGCATAACCGAAAGGGCATCGGGTGAATGTGTATTGGCGATTCGCAAACATGAAGGCCAGTTTGTGTTGGTCTTCAGCTTGGACAGGAATAGTCCAAAAACCAGAAGCAATGTCCAGTGTTGAGAAGTATTTGGCATCTTTTACTCTAGGGAGTTCTTGCTCTAGTTGAGTCATAGGCCACCTAGAGAGAGGAACTTGAGTGTTCAATTTCCTGTAATCAATGGTGAGTCTCCACTTACCATTGGGCTTTAGGACAGGCCATAAGGGGGCCGAGTAGGTACTGTTGCATGGCCTGATTATGCCACGGTCCAGTAGGTCATCGATTATTTCTTGTACTGGGCCGCACGAGGCCAAGGGAATCTTGTACTGCCTAACGTAGGTGGGAGGAGCGTCAGGTGGTGTAGGAGTGCGTACTGAGTGGATTGTGGTCAGTCCACAGTCCAAGGAGTCTTTGGAGAAGGATTGTTCGTATTTAAGAAGAACTTGAAGTTTTTCAAGTTCTTCGTCAGAGGTTAGGGAATCGGCATCAGCTACCACCTGTGCAATCTCTTCAGCGATAGTGAGGACTAAGTTTCGGTGGAGCATCGCTGGGATTGTCATTGGTCTGCTGATTAGACTCCGATGGAAGGAGCTCAATGGCTTGGACAAGCATTTGGTCATTGTTGGTCAAGTCAATTCGTCCAACTGACTGTTTGTCAGGGGTTGGCATTGACACAAGAGCGATGGCCTTAGAAGGCTTAGTGTAAATGACTGTAGGTTCAAGAGAGTCAGCCCAAAGAGAATCAGGAAGGCCGCCTAGCACAGGAACAGTCAGTTCAAAATCGTGGAAATCTGTGGTGATGAGCCAGCTGAGAGGTGTGGCCTTGGGCAGGATGATGGTCTCTGCCGTGGGGTTGTTTACCGGTAACGTGGTGGTCCTGTATTCTAGGCTTAGAAGGGGCGTGGCCTCCAGAGTTAAGCCTAGATCGTCACGCAAAGGAGCCGGTTGGAAAAATGCTTGTGAATGCATAAGTTTCTGTCCGGTTTGAATGCATAGTTGGACCGGGTGGCACATGACATTAGCAGGTATGAGACAATGTTGAGTGTTCAGTACCTGGCAGGCCTCAGGGATGGTCTGGCCTGACTTTAGAGTGTCAAGATCTGGTTTAGAGTGAGTGTCTTGAACTGGGGTGAGAGACCATAAGACATTGTCTATGGTATCAACCTGGGTTCCGAGTCTCACAAGAAGATCACTGCCAATGTAGACTGCATGTGGCAGGTCGGGAACGACCAAGAAGGGATGCGTTAGTAGTCTGTGGTTCCACTGAAGGTGGACGGCACAGATACTTGTGGCGACCAATGTTTTGTTTGATCTGGTCTCAGCAGGGAAACAAAAAGACTTGTTAGTGACCATAAGGTCAGGGTATTTCTCGTGCAGAGAGTCGAAAAGTGTCTGGCTGATCACGGATTTATCAGCCCAGAGAGCCAGTACCACGTCTTCTACGTGGGAGCTTTGGATAACTAGTCCTTCGACTACTTGGGGGCAGTACTCTTCATTGGCTGCCCCTGATTTTAGGGTGCAAAGGAATGAACTGTGCTCATTTAAGGTTGGGTTGTCAGATGTGGTGACATGAGAAGGGGTGCCTGTTTCAGCCTGGTCCCCAAGGTCACCTTCCGTCAAACTTTGTTGGGTCAGCAGCGCGAGTGGGTTGACTCCTGGAACATCCAAGGTGTCAAGAGTGTAGCACTGTGATCCGGTTGCTTCAGGTAGAGTGGTTGGAAGAGGTTTTCTAACTTGAGCCCATAGCTTGAGATTCTTGAAGTCTATCAGAGGCTCAAAGCGATTAAGTAGATCCTTGCCTATCAGCAATGGAATTGAGTTGAGATTGGACACATAGACCGGCTGGATCAAGGTCATGGGCCCAATGGAGATTTTTATCAATGACATGTGTGACACAGTCGTGTTTGAGGGTGCATAAGGTTGAATAGCTAAGGAGCAATGTCTTAGTTTCAAGTCTTTGTGCGCATGGTTAGCAGCGACACGTAGGTGTTCAAAAAGGTCCTGCGACATGAGTGTGATGTCCGCTGCGGTATCCAGTAGGGCTTCGTGCGTCATCACATCTTCCAGGGTCAATGACGGGAAAAATTTTCGTGCAACCCCCCTCTCGGTCAGATCACACAGAAATTCTTGGACCGGTGGTTCAACGCAGATTAAAGAGTCGCCGGTTTCGGGCAAGTGAGGTTTCCCAGGTAGCTGGACTACCAAAATGGCACTGGGTGGCGTTGCATTTTGGAGCTCCTCCTGAGTTTTGGGTGGAGGATGCTCGGTTGTGTCTTCGGTATCCTTTCCCTTTGTAGTAGGAGATTCGTCAGGGTTGACTTGTGGCAAACCTAAAGGATCGTTTGGGGTGGTCACAATATTTATGGCTAGGACATCCTCTTTCACCTCTTTTTTCCTCTTCAGTTCGCCAAGTATACGTTGGAGAGTTTCCAGGTCTTCTTGGCTGAAAATGGGCTTTCCTTTCTTCTCCCAGGGTTTGGAGCTAAACTTACCAGGGGGAGGTCTTGCTTCCCTGTCGAAGTTTTTCCGGCGGTATGAGGGAGGTGACCACCTCCCACGGTTATGCGAGTCTCGAAATCGATATCTGTCATCCCAGGTATCCATACCGTATTCTCGTGGCTTACCTGGTGGGCTTAGCCTCTGACGGTAGTCAGGTTTTGGTGATGTTGGCTTGGAACTTGGTGTCAAAAATTTTTCCGGGTCATGACTCGACTTATCTTGACTAGAGGACTGTCGTCGTTTTATTTGTGACTGAGGTGCTGGAACAAGGGCTGGCCTTGGGGCGCCCTCTAGATCCAGGGTGTCTGATGCGGTGTTGACAGCTCACACCGCGGTAGGCTCAGTATGCTTCTGATTGCTTTGTCGCCGTTTCTGGAATGCATAATGTGCGAACTCTCTTAGTTGGTTTATTGAGTATGTCTTTGGGTTAGCCATGACTCCAAGGTGGTGTACAATTGTGGGATGGAGATTCTGAATGAACAGAGCCTTGAAATTGTGGTCTTCTTCCATCTCAGGCGTGTTTTGAAATCCAAAATATGCGCGCAGGAGTCACTGGTAGTATGCCTGTGGGGGCTCTAAGCGACCCTGTTTCACAGCTAGGACTGTTGCTAGCCCTGACTGTAAGCAGTCGTCGGAGAACTCCTTTTCAATGGCTTCATAGAGTTTCCGGTGGTTCATCTTGATGTCAAATGGTTGCCGATCTATAAATTTTGATACCAACCTGTTGGATGTCAACTTAATCAAATAAATGCGATTGTCAACTGTAGCATCAGGGTACTACGCAAGTAGTAGTCAATGTCTTGCAAATAAGCCCTGGTATCAGGTGACCCACTGGTTGAGGGGTCAAATTTTGTAACGTGGCGAGCGATTTTATTGAGATCTCCATCGGATGGAATTTGCAAATGTCTTTCGTGTTGCCGTTCGGGTCTGAAAGGGTCAGATGAGTGTGAGCTGGGGGAGTCCCCATCCCATGAGGGGATACCCCCCTTTGTCGAGAGAACCGGCCTGTTCATGGCTTCTGGTCTCAGATCCTTTTGTTTCCGGTGGTCTTCCAGCTCTTCTTTGACGCCCTGAAGACCTTGTTGTGCTTCTCGTAGGAGCAGTTTACATTTCCCATAATCGGAGCTTGTTTCGTCCAATTGACCTTCAACTTCCTTGAGTTGATTCTCTTTGTAAAGCAGGGCGGTTCTCAATTCCTCATTTTCTTGCTGAAGTGAGGTATTGTCGTTTCCTAGTCGTTGCTTTTCTACTTCCGCTTGCTCCAGATTTAGCAACGTCTGATCAAGCGTAGCTTGGGTGTCTTCTTTCTCTATGCGAGCTTGTTCCTGCTTTTTCACAAGGGATTTGTTCTCTTCCTGAAGAGAAAGGATGGTTGTTTGTTGTTTCATCAGTTCCTTTTCAGCGTAGAGTACTTGGGTTTCAGCTTGTTTTAGCCTTGCAACTAATGCTAGTGCAAACTTCCCTAACACACCTGGGATTTCCTTTGCTTTCGGTGGGTTAGTTTCGCATTCATCTAAAAGCTTTTTCGTGATTTGCTTCAAATCTTTGGGTGGAGTATCCTGAACTTGTTTGGAGAAACCGGGTATAAGGTCGGAAGCCAACTCTTCCAATGTTACTTGAAGGTCATTTAATTCGTCAAGTGGACTCGACATGTTTGACCGTTTGTGTAACGCTTAGCTTGAAATCAATTCGTTGATTATAGCTAAAGTTGTGAGTCAAGAGTTAATCTTGAGTGCTGTTTTGTAGTGAGGATAATTACAAGCTTCTTTTTGGAGTTTGTTTCAACTTCCAGGCTTGTAAGCAGGAAAGCAAATATTTTGGAAATTCTTTAGAAATGTGGAATATGTGTTAATTTATTTGTTGACACTGTATTTTGATTTGTATTTCACAAGACAAACACAACAACGAAAAAAACTTTGTGTGGATTGACTTCTTTCAGTTCAGGTTCAGGTTCAGGTTCAGGTTACTTTATTTGTACCCATAGGTAGATTTGTTTTGCAGTTGGTGACATCCATATTTACAAGCCACAATTACATTCAACATAGACACAAACCCAGTCACACATCTTACAAAATAGGTAAATATAAAATATGTACAATATAATTTTTATAGCTTGTTCAACTCTTTGACAGCAGCAGGGACAAAGCTGTTTTTGTAGCGCTGGGTTCTACTTTTTGGGACAGCAAACCTCCGTCTGGAGGGAAGAAGCTGAAAGTTGCAGTGCAAAGGGTGGGAGTCATCATTTAAAATCGAGTCGGCCATCCTCTGTACTTGTTTGGTGTCAGGCTCAGCTGTGACTCACCAAGCAAACGACTGGACCATCTGACTACCTGATCCAAGGATTTCCTCTGTTTCAGTTTTATCTGACCAAACCATGACATTAAAGAAAAGGATAAAACAGATTCAATAAAAGCCCGATAGAACATAGTCATTATGGTTCGGTCAATTTGGAAGCGTGCAAGTTTCCTCAAACAATGCAAATTTTGCTGACCCTTTTTGCACACCCTTTCACAGTTCACCTCAAAGTTCAATCCACTATCAATAATCGTCCCAAGATATTTGTACGATTGTACACATTCGGTGGTCTGGCCTTTTAGTATGGTGACTTTGTGCCTGGGAGTTTTCCTCCTAAAGTCAATAATCATATCTTTCGTTTTTGTTGTATTCAGCTGCAGGTAGGAATCCTCACACCAGTGAACAAACTCATCAACTACTGGGCCGTGGCCACTCTCACCATTCTGGAGGAGACTGACAATGACTGAGTCATCAGCATACTTTATAATGTGTCTGTTGTCATGTCTGCTCCGACACATGTTTGTGTACAGGATGAAGAGTAGTGGTGACAACACACACCCCTGAGGAGAGCCAGTAGAAGAGCACTTTAGGTCAGACAATGTGCCATTGACCCTTACTCTCTGCGTCCTGTTGGTTAAGAAATCCAGAATCCAACCCACCAGATTATTGCTTAAATCAAATTGTTGCAGGAGCCTTTCAACTAAAATATGAGGTTGGATTGTATTAAAGGCAGAAGAAAAGTCCACAAATAAAAGCCTGGCGTGTGTCCCATTAAAATCCAGATGTTTAAAAAGCATGTCAAACAGAGTGACAGTGGCATCCTCCACTCCTCTGTGAGGCCTATAGGCAAACTGCAGAGGATCCAATGCATGTTCAGTCTGCCTTAGGACCTCACATCTGACCAGTTTTTCAAAAATTTTCATTAAAATTGAAGTCAAAGCAACTGGTCTAAAGTCATTTACCGTTTTAGGACAGCTGGATTTTGGAACGGGAACAACCACGGCATCTTTCCAGATAGTAGGCACATGTTGTGTCTGTAAGGACTTATTGAAAATGTAATGAAATATAGGACTCAGTTCATGTGCACAGGACTTTACCAGGCGTCCACATATATTATCAGGGCCCTGACTTTTGTTCACTTTTACAGCGCAGAACTCCCTTTTAACATCCTGCATCTCAATATTAAAGTGCTGATTGTCTTTGAGTTTCTGTTTCAAATCTTGGATTTCTGTACTAAAATCAAAGGAGTCAAAACGACCATAAAAACAGTTAAGAGCATTAGCCAGCTCTGTGTCTGAACTAAAACCATCTAAAAACACACGATTACTGCGCACTGTGCTCTGAAGGCCTGCAATAGTTTTCATACTGGCCCAGGCCGAACCAAGTTTATTTGCTGCCATCTTGCTTTCCAACTCTGATTTATAATTCTGTTTTGCTCTTAAAATTTCGGCCTTCAGCTCCTTGGTGGCAACCTGTAGCTCAGAAACAGACCCCTGTTTAAAGGCAAGAGCTTTCCTCTGTAAGCAGGATTTAACTGATTTAGTTACCCATGGTTTGTTGTTGGGATATATTTTGACACGTTTAGGTGGAACAAACTTATTTTGACAGTAAGCCATGTATGAGCATGTGAGCTCAGCCAGAGAGTCCAAATCATCCCCGCAGGCCATTATGAACATCTTCCAGTCTGTACAGTCAAAGCATTCCTGGAGGCTGTGCTCTGAATCTTCTGTCCACACATCAATGTCTCTCATCTCCACCTTGCCTCTTCTGAGAGCAGTTTTATATGTGGGCAGCAAATGAACACAGTTGTGATCTGATGATCCTAAAGGAGGAAGGGGGAGTGATTTATAGGCCCTCTCTATGGATCCATAGCACAGGTCCAATGTCTTTTTTCGCCTGGTTGGGCAGGAGACATACTGATGAAAGTTTTTAAGTGTCTTCTTTAAAGAAACATGGTTAAAATCCCCAAGAATGAAGTTTGGCGCCTCTGGAGAAATTGACTGCAGCCGCTGCACCACATCAGAGATGGTGCTGGAGGCGGAGTCAGCGTCTGCCCTCGGATGAATATACACAACTGTGATGAAAAGTTGGGGAAACTCTCGAGGCAAATAAAAGGGGCGAAGCGACACAGACAGGAGCTCCACATCGGGTGTACAGATGCGCTCTCTGACCGTGACAGATGTGCAGTACTGCTTATTAATGTATAAACATACTCCGCCCCCCTGACGTTTCCCCGTTACCTCTTCCTGCCGATCCGAGCGCAGCGGAGCTCCAAAGCCGTCAATCCACAGGTCTGCGTCTCGATCATGCGCAGTAAGCCAAGATTCAGTGAAAGCCATGACGCAGCAGTTCTTAAAATCCTTCTGGTAACGTACGTTGCCTTGAATTTCCTCCACCTTGTTTCTCACAGACTGTGCATTCCCAAAAATGATCGAAGGAAGAGGAATGTTACCAAACTGACGTCTCCTAAGGCGCAATTTCACACCTCCACGTCTTCCACGCTTCCTCCTGCCGCTTCTTTTTTCACCGCTGTGTCCGTCTCTCAAAATAAAGTCCGGCAGTTCAAGTTTGGGCTCAATCACAGACGCTGCATCAGCTGTGTTCAAGCGTAGCAACACGTCCCTGGAATATTGTATTCTGCCCGCTATTCTGCTCGCCATGGAGCCGAACGCGTTTACCTCAGAGACAAAGAGCCACAGCACAGATAGCAGCAGTGCGAGATATGAGAGGAAATCCATGTTGCAGATACCAGGGAGCTGTTCGCCATATATTCCACAAACGCTCCAGGGCAGAAACGACACAGAGGATTTTCTAAAAACGTAAAAAAGTACAAAAAACACACACACGCACACACGCACTATATCATCAAGCTGCTGGTCGCTGCGTGTGCATGCGCCCTCATTCAGTTCAGTTATCAAAGTGTAGTTTTGGAACAGTCCTCAACTAGGTTGTCTATTTTTGTTGAATCTCACTTGAAAGTAATGATTTTATTTACAAAAGAAAGCAACAAAAATAGAAAAGGTTAAATGCTTTTAGGCTTTAGAGTTACAGTATAAGTCTTCACTTTGTTTTAAAGTTAGAATTGGCTTTGTTTTATTTGTTAAAGCTTATCTTCATTTAAAGCCTTTAAATGTTTTAATATTTACAAATTAGGAAACAAATGAATTGTCTTTGTGTATTGTCACTAAGGCTTCCTTAGGATTAAAGTTAATGATTATTTAAAAAGAGAAGAAAAAAAAATGTTTTACAGACTAGTCAAAGTTTTCACCTTTTGACTTATTTAAAATCCTGGTGAGAAATAGTAAGCTGGTTAAATGTTTTCCTTCTCCTGGGGAGGAAGCATGAATCAAAAGCAACACACTGACTGTAAATAAGCTAAAGCTTTCAAGTGTTAATTGCTGAAAGTGGTTTCCTAATTTTGGAAAATTTTGGTTAAATATTTAGTAAATCACTAAATCCTTTACCAACATGCACAGGATTAACATTAATTTGGGTCTAAATAAACATTGTCATTTATTTGAGTCCCTAAGTTGAATGGCTTCCTGTGAGAGAAATCGCACAAAGTGATATTTAAAAACAAAACACATATATATAGCTTCAAAAGTTTGCAGACTTTTAGCGTAAGATGTGTAAATATATGCTTTTAACTAAAAAGATTAAAATATGTGGTTAACATACATGAGTAAATACAAAGTCTCTGCTTTTATGCTCTTTCAGTGTGTATATCTTCAGTCAAAAGCTCTTCCACCAATGAGAACAAACTAAACCCACAAGTTGCTTTTTCCTTTTTGTTCTTGGGATAAAACTTTGAATTGGGTTTAAATTTAGGTTGTTCCGGATAATTCGGATTGATTTGAAGTTAATTTGGGAGCTCTGTTTGATTATAAATCAGCTTAATAGATTCGCTCTGCTTTAATCCGAGTGTGCATTCATGCAAGAAATGCAACTCCTATAATTGACCACACGATGGAGGCAGTTATCTCTGCCCTCCCAAGAGGAGGAGACACAGGTGACATCGCTCTGGGCGGATCTACCGGTCTCACTCAAAATGGCAGCTAGGGTGACTCCCTCTTAGTGCCTTCAAAATGGCATCTGCACGCTTACTCTGCTCATGCGCAGTTTTTCGTGCACACCTTTCGGTCACGGGCGCGATCGTACGTGTTCACGTGACACGTGATGCAGGCGCGAGTCTTGGCGACAACGCCACGCCTTGCTTTTCAAAATGAGAGTTTAATCTCCAACTTTCACAAATAATGTTGCCCCTTTAATTCTGGGTATAGTTTATAGTAGCGCTACTTCCCCAACGGTTTATTCAGTGACCAGATCAAACTGCGTCCAGCTTAATCTGACGTCACCACGCTTGGCTAATTACAGAACTGGCCAATTTAATTAATCCTTTCGGGATAATCGCCGGAAGGTTAAACTGGCGAGAGACAGGACGGTTTTCTTTGCGTTTCTGTCACTCTAGGCCTTTATTTTTCTTAATCCAGCATATAATACTGCTTAGAACTTGCATGCATCAACACAGCTGTTTCGTTCCTGAGACAGTGGGTGACGCAGCCCACCCCCCTTTTGCCGCTATCAGCAACCAGACGCCTCAGTGGGAGGCTAAGTAAATAAACACAACAGACACAGACAGAGGGAGCCGTAGGCCTCAGCCTCTCTCTCCCAAACAACACACAGGCTCACCGAATAAAGTGGATCAATATTTGCAGGAAAAAAAAAAAAAAAAAACAGCTTATGTCTCAATGATTTTTCCTTTTGCATATACGTTTCCTAATTACACAGACCTCTCACGGCGGCACCATTAATACTGTAACAGGATTATATAATAAAATATTTGTCATAAGGTACAGGAATTACTTATTTTATTTAATAGTGGGCATGAAAGGGGGCGGAGTTAAACCGTCACTTCTACACCCGCTAAATTAAATAAAAGCACTCGTAAAAGGGGCACCAGTCACAATGGACAATAATATTAACTTTAATTTTAATTAATTTTGTACCTTCAATTACTTAATGAATCAGTCTCAACGTTTCAGTGAGTTCTTCTCCTGCCGTGATTAGGAAACAGATATATGCGAAAGGAAAACGCTTCAACTTCTCTCATTCACCCTTTTATTAAACTCATTCAGGTTACATGATATGGCGTTCAAATGATGGATGAACAGATTCAAATGATAACAGTGTACGATATCACATCAACTGATACTGGATTCCTGAACATAAAATCCAGCGTTACACCTTTGTAGAACCAAGGAGGAACCAGACTTATGTTTCAACGGTAAATGAGGCTGAAATGTCCAACAAAACAACGCAATTTTATGGGGAAAATTCATAAGCTAATTATCTAAAAATGACTTCTGAATTAATCTACAAAAATTAAGGGCAGTTACTTAAAAATGACTAAGAATTTTCCTTCAGTTTATAGCTTTATCCTGTAGCTAAGAGACTAATTGAGCCCTGAAATACGGGCTATATTCAATTGTAATTTAATTGTTTGGACATCACGTTTTAACCCAGCAGATAGGAGAAGTAGGAGTTTCACTTACGAAAACAGCTGTAGGTCCACGTTTCAGCGGGTCGATACCGGCCGAGTTGGGAGTTAGGACGTCGGAGGAAGCTACGATGCTTCCTCACAGCCGTGGAAGTGCAAACTCAGCTGGGGGCTCTCCAGACAATGGCAGCAGGGGATGGTCTGTCACCGAGCGGCGTGACAAGTCCTTGGAAAAGAGTCCGAATTTGAGGTCTCTTGTAGCGGGATAGACCAAAAAAACTGAAGGAGAAACTTCTCAGTCAGGCGGGTATGAGGCCGGAAAGAGAGTCAAAAAAAAAAAAAAAACACAGTCTCTGTCCACTTTAAATTAGGAAAATTAAAGGTCCACTTTAACGGCGTGAAAAATCATTAAAAAAAATGAGAAAAACATTTACTAGGACAAGAATGGCTTCTGAGGTGAAGGAAAAAGTTTGAGAATTTGATTCTCTGAGAAAGCGAGCTCTAAAGAAAAAGGTGATTTCTCCTCAGTAACCAGAAAAACTAACGCAGGATTTGACAGATTTCACAAAGAACAATTTAGATAGAATAAAACTACACAGGACCTTGAAACGATGGAACAAAATCTTCCCACACTTATCTAATCTCATTCTGTCTCTTTCTTGTCTGCTTTTTCTTCTCTAACTTTAACTTAACTGCATAACTTGTCTCTGTGTAACTTGTTCTCTCTTGCTCTCTTACTTAACTTTAACTTACATCTGTGTGTTTCCCTTGCTCTCTAACCTACATTTTAACTTAACATTTACTTCTTTCTGTGTGTTTCTTTTTCCTTCCTGCTTGTCTTGTTCTAATTCTGAATCTGTGTGTTTTTTTCTGAATCTTAACCATGCAGAGCAGCTTCTACTACTTTTAAATGACCCCGCCTGGTCATAAACTGGTGATGCCGATCGCAAGACTGACCAATCGACTTTATCAAAAGCAGTTTGAAATAGCTGCTATCCAATGTGAGAACATTTCGTTGTTTGAGAGCAGCCAATCAAACGAAGACACCATCCCATGAAATTGCAGAGAAAAATCAACACTCAGTCAGTTCTTATGAAATTAGGTGCTCAATATAAAATCCAACTAAATTAAATGACTTGGCTAATATTTGGTGATCATGCATTTATACCATTATTCTAATATTACATTTGTTTGAATAACACTCTTGAACATAACATTTCTTATACATAATTATAATACATGCATTCATATTTAGATCAAAGCTTAATGTAGTACAGCAAACCATGGTTGGTGATTAAAAAGGGATGATTTTCAGTGTCCTTAGGATCCAGGGGAGAAGAGGATAAGCTGAAAGAAACTTAATGTTTAGAACAAATTAAAGTCATCCTACATACTGAAACACATTCGTAGGTATCCGCTAGGAGGTACTGTTGAGCTGTAGATGATTTCTTTTAGGTCCATGGTATCTGGAAGAGATAATCTGGAAAACATCGGAGGTTATAAACCTGTCTGATTAAGCCGTTTATGACCCTTTTAAGAGCATTGGTTTCCTGTAGAGGAGGATGTTATCCAAATGCAGTGTTCACGTTGGAGGTCTGGTCTCCCGAGTTTTATGTTCCTTTGAGCCTTTAAAAGCAAATTCTGATCCTTACAATCTCTGCAAAAGGCAACTGTTTACATTGGGGTCCTGGGAAAACATCTTTGGGTCTGGCCTGGATGAGGCCTGGATGAGTCGATATGAAAGCCAGTGATATTCCTGTAGAATGCAGAAAAGTGGTATTCCTGTAGAAGGAATAAAGTGAAATTCCTGTAAAATGGAAAGAAGTGATCTTCTGTCTTGGTTTGAGGAGACGATGATGCTACAAACTGCAATCAAGCATTAGCGATAACTGGCAATGAGTCTTTTACAGCATTGTGGAGGAATTTTGGCCCACTCATCTTTACAGAATTGTTGTAATTCTGCCACATTGGAGGGTTTTCGAGCATGAACTGCCATTTTAAGGTCATACCACAGCATCTCAATGAGATTCAGGTTAAGACTTGGACTAGGCCACCCAAAGTCTTCATTTTCTTAAGCCATTCAGAGGTGGACTCGCTGGTGTGTTCTGGATCATTGTCCTGCTGCAGAACCCAAGTGCGCTTCAGCTTGAGGTCACGAACAGATGGCCGGACATTCTTCTTCAGGATTTTTTGGTAGACAGTAGAATTCATGGTTCCATTTACAACAGCAAGTCTTCCAGGTCCTGAAGCAGCAAAACAGCCTCAGACCATCACACTACCACCACCATATTTTACTAGTGGTATGATGTTCCTTTTCTGAAATGCTGTGTTACTTTTATGCCAGATGTAATGGGACACACACCTTCCAAAAAGTTCAACTTTTGCCTCGTCAGTCCACAGAGTATTTTCCCAAAAGTCTTTGGAATCATGAAGATGTTTTCTGGCAAAACTGAGAAGAGCCTTTATGTTCTTTTTGCTCAGCAATGGTTTTCGTCTTGGAACCTGCCATGCAGGCCATTTTTGCCTGGTCTCTTTCTTTTGGTGGAGTCATGAACACTGACCTTAACTGAGGCAAGTGAGGCCTGCAGTTCTTTGGATGTTGTGGAGTTTTTCTGACCTCTTGGAGGAGTCGTCGCTGTGCTCTTGTGGTAATTTTGGTTGGCCAACCACTCCTGGGAAGGTTTACCACTGTTCCATGTTCTTTGCCATTTGTGGATAATGGCTGTCACTGTGGTTCGCTGGAGTCCCAATCCTTTAGAAATGGCTTTATAACCTTTTCCAGACTGATAGATTTCAATTACTTTGTTTCTCATTTGTTCCTGAATTTCTTTGGATCGCAGCATGATATCTAGCTTTTGAGGATCTTTTGCTCTACTTCACTTTGTCAGGCAGGTCCTATTTAAGTGATTTTTTGATTGAGAACAGGTGTGGCAGTAATCAGGCCTTTGTGTTGCTCGAGAAATTGAACTCAGCTTTCCAAAGATGTGATAAACCACAGTTAATTTTAGTTTTGTTTTTTTGTTTTTTTGAGGGGGGATGTCACTTTTTCACTCAGGGCCATGTAGGTTTGGATTTTTTTTTTTACCCTTAATAATAAATACCTTCATTTAAAAACTGCATCATTTTGTGTTAACTTGTGTAATCTTTGTCTAATATTTAAATGTGTCTTGATGATCCTGAAACATTTGTGACAAACATACAAAAAAATGAGAAAATCAGGAAGGGGGCAAACACTTTTTCACACCACTGTACGTGACCAATAGACACACTTCAGGGGTTTAAAACTTACAAAAACACCATTTTTCAATCAATGACCCTTCAAACTTTAACTGGCTAAACTGTCCATCCAAGTCTGCTTCAATTTCCGATATTTCATAATTTTGATGAACGTTCAATAGCAATAGCTAGCATGGCTGTATACCACTTAAGTGTCCAATTTTGAGTTCCCATGGCTGTTTTAGTTTACAAGAAAATAGGTCACAAAAATGAAAAAAAAAATCTGAAAATGTGCAAGAAAAAATGCACATTTACAAAAAAAAAAATTTAAAAAAAACCTCAATACTCTCTTTGCTACTTTAATGGTAATGGTTGCTTGTCTCCTGACCCATCATGTCAATGTCTGTTAACGCTTTTTCTGAATTCTTTGTTGTGATTAGCATGGCCCTCTGCTCTGTAATGCCCATGTGACTTTCAAGTCTGTGTTAAGTTTTCTGTGTTGCCTGTGTACATGTCATTGTGCAAACCAAAAGCAATTCCTCCACTGTTGATGCACTTGCTACTGCAAATGAAATTATTTAATACAAGCCCTGCTGAACATTTACATTACACACTTATCTGAAGAGCACTCACATGATTTATAGGCCCAGGCCTCGTAACTGATCCTCCCCTGATGAGTCGTAGAGGAATCCTAGGGCCAACATGGAGCACAGCCCACGAGGACGTTGCGACTGAGTTTCATTCTCATGTCCAGCTAGCAGCCATGGCCCATCCCACGCTGGAGCCTGTTTGAACAAGGAGGACACTGGTCCAGCCCCTGTTCTTATACACCACATTATTACGTTGTCTGAAAACCTCTCTCTCTTCAGTATAACTATCAAAACAGCACTGGTTTCCTGGAGAGGGGAAACTCCTGTGTAATAATAGTGGAATGGCCTTTGTCTGTGTCCGGCGAGAGTCAGGATGCTGTACGTATCACTCTGCTTCAGACGTGTTCTTTATTCCATTATGTACTGCAACTGGCAATGGTTTCTTACAATATGAGCTTAAACTAAGGCATATGTTGTATGCCTTAGTTTAGGTCAGACACTGTTCCCAACCAAGAAATTGTGTTATTTGGGCTGCAATGATTACTCAAATAATTTGAGTAATTCGATTACAAAAATTCCTTGATTCAAAAATCTATGATTCAAAGCCTCGTTTAATGTAGCACTTTGGTTTATATGACCTTCTTCAGGTCATGCTATGGTAAACAAGTTGCGGGTTTAAGGTTAAGGAAGGGCGGGATATAGGACACTGGTACAGGAAGACGAGAATGAGAGGTGACGGTGGAGGAGGAGGAGGCTATCAAACAATATGAATTTGTAGTTGATAACTGCAAAAAAATAAAATGGTATAATACCACACTGTTGTGTAATATTGCTTAATAATTATGAACCTTGTCAGTAAACTGTCATGGAGAAGAGAGGAGGGGAAAAAAAAAAGGAAAATCGACCTGAAAGACTCAACAAACCATGATGTTGATTTAAGGTGGAATTGCCCAGTCCCAGTGTATGGTCAATACAATTATGACAGCCTTGCTATTATTATTATGTAGTGTTATGTAGTCATATTGTTTTTGCTGTCGTTTCTCTGTGTATAATAATAACAATAATAATGGATTGCATTAATATAGCACCTTTCATTCAAATTTTTAGGAAAGGTGTGTAATGGCACACTGAATACATGATTAGATTTTGGTGATGATCTCAAAATGCATTCCTCTGCCAAGGCTCTTATCTTCTCACAGTGTTAGCAACAATACTCCAAAACTATTGGATGGATTTGGATGAAATTTTCACCAGAGGTGGCCCTTGGCCCAAAGATGAACTCATTAGATGTTGGAGGTGATCCATGAGTGTATACCTCTGCCAAGGCTCTATCTCACAATGTACAGATGGATGGCGATGTGGATGGACAAAGGGAGGGAGGGACGGAGCCTTGGCGGAAGTATGTGCTCTCTGTGTGACCTCTAGTTTTATTTTGCTGCACAAGATTGCCTAGTGCCAGACAGCTATACCAATCTGAGCCAATGCGCATAATGCACATCAGACAGCGATGGTTGAGATGGGACTTTTTCTGCATTTCTTAAGTAATAAATTCTTATGTTTGACAAGTATGCTTTAAAATGACAAAAAGAGCAACATTTAACCAATCATCGAAGTCAAACATTACAGATTCAGCTGGAGATCAGCTGGTCAAACCAACAGTGTTGCGCAACACTAATCTCACCCATAATGTGGTTCTTTTGCATTTAAAGCAACTTTTGAGGTTGCCACACAACACTACTTCATTATTTTTCAATTCTCTCATAATAATGTCAGTTTCTACTTCTGTAAAGTGTATCTTTTTTGCCGCTTTATGTTCCGCTGTAAATACTGAAAGTGAGGCATGGGTGTGGTATGTAAACAATTTTCAGTTAACACAACCTCTGCTCGGGACTTAAGGCCTTTACATACTTGGCAAGGACAGAGAATTTTTTTTATCTTTTTCTTGAGGTGGCAAGAACTCCTGAGAAATTCACATTTCTGACCAGTCACACAATAGTTCTTGGACACCACGCAAGAAAAACGTTCTGCCACAATGATGTGTCAAGAGCAAGCTGCACAACTCCCAAACCAGGGCTGCAAGAACAAAATGATACCATTTTGTTCTTGCAGCCCTGGGAAAGAGAACACATTTTTCTGTTCTTGCAGAGTATGGATAGGCCAATAGAAGCAGATCAGATCACATTTTATCACCAATTAATGCAGAAAACCAGGAAATTCCAAAGGGTTCACACACTTTTTGCCACTGCATAGTCTTTGATACCAGGATTAATAAATCTCCAGTCTTCTTAAAGCAAAAGACGGTCACATATAAATGTGGCTGATTACCTCCACCAAGGAGGTGTTTTCATCCGTGCTGGTTTGTTTGTCTTTAAGCAGGATTACACAAAAACTACTGGATGGATTTGGATGAAATTTTCACCAGAAGTGTTCCTTGGGCTAGAGAGGAAATCATTCAATTTTGGTGATGATCGGAGAACACATACCTCTGTCAAGGCTCTTATCTTCTCACAGTGTCTTAGTAAGAATACTCCCAAATTACTTGACAGATTTTGATACAGTTTTCACCAGAGGTGACTCTTGGGCTACACATGAACTCATGAGACTTTGGAGGTGATCCGTGATGGATGGAAGGAGCCTTGGCAGAGGTATGTGCTCTCTGAGTGCTTTTATAGTTTAAAATCCATAGATGGCATAGATTCGACACTACGCCAAATAGATCTTTTGCCCCACCACTGATAGCTAGGATAGAGAATGGAATTGGGGTGAAATGTAGTACAGAGACATGCAAGAACAAGTCCTCTGGCTGTACATCAAACTAAGGATTATTATTCATTCATTTCAAACATCATACAATAAAGGGCGAAATATAAACAATTTCAACATTCTTGTTCAATGTTCAAAAAGGATACTGGATGAAGTACACAACTTGTCTAGTCCTAACCCCTTTTTTCGACATACAGTCATTAATTCCAAAGATAAAAAAAAAACCCAACTTTGAACAAGATGCTGCTGTGGTATGCATCAAAACTATTAGACTACCAGGATGCTCCACATGATAAATGCTTTGAAGAAAATTGCAAACAATATTTTTTATTGGAAAAGGAATGATTCTGAATTAAACATTGGAGTTATTTAAGTTCAGAGTAAAAAAATGCAGTAAACCATTACAATGGGAAAAACAGCAATGAGGAGCTCTTAGTGAACCAGTTGCAGTTGTTGACATCTGTTCGGAGAGCACAAAGAGAGCAGAAATTTTTAGAAGAACTCTTCTTTTAACTAGTACCTTTAAGGTCAAATGACTGAAAATCTAAATCAAAATTTTATGATAAATCCTTATAATATTTAATCATACAACACAATAATTTCCAAGTTGATGTTATTTCAAATGCCATTATACACACATGTTCAATGATTTGCTATTGTCCCACAAGTCATAGTTTTGTCACAACCCGGCTCAAGGCTGGACAAAAGGGAGATCGCATGGAGGTGCCAATAAACCAAAAGTTTATTTAAAGAACATAAATATGTTTGTAAGTGTCA
The DNA here is from genome assembly GCA_020510985.1 of Pholidichthys leucotaenia. Classification (NCBI taxonomy): domain Eukaryota; kingdom Metazoa; phylum Chordata; class Actinopteri; order Cichliformes; family Pholidichthyidae; genus Pholidichthys; species Pholidichthys leucotaenia. The sequence continues at coordinate 262,175,499 of CM035839.1, forward strand.
GTGGTGTGTGTGTGTGTGTGTGTGTGTTGGATGCATGAGACAAAAAACACAGTCACTAGCCAACAGCAAGCCTGAACAGAAAACCACAAGCAGCAGGCAGCATGAGCAGAAGCAGCCAAGCCAGCCCAAAGCAAGCACACAGGTGCAGGAGCAGCAACAGAAACGGGAACAGCGGGCAGCAAAGAGGCAACCAGCCTCAACAAGAACAGAAGCTGCAGCAGGGGTGCCAGCAGGAGCAAAAGCTGCAGACAAGTGCACAGGTGTGGCTTATATAGGGCAACACCGTGGCAAGGGGCAATCATCCACAGCTCCACCTACAACACAAGAGGTTCAGGTTCCTTTATTTGTACCCGTAGGTAGATTTGTTTTGCAGTCTGGTGACATCCATATTTACAAGCCACTAATTACATTCAACATAGACACAAACACAGGCACACATGAAGCTGAATATAAACATGATAAAAATACTCAAGGCTCCATCAATCAGGGTATAAAAAGACAAAGAGATGAGAGAGAAACCAGAGGTAAGAGAGAAGGGTCATATTAAAGGTTAAAAACTAGTCAAAGAGGTTAAAAAACTCAAAGGTCTAAAACCCAATAAAATATTTAGAACCCAAGTGACATCCTACAAAAATAAGTAAATATAAAATGAAGTTAATACATAGGTACCTAAATTATGTACAATATATTTTACAACTTGTTCAACTCTTTGACAACAGCAGGAACAAAGCTGTTTTTGTAGCGCTGGGTTCTACTTTTTGGGACAGCAAACCCCCGTCTTGAGGGAAGAAGCTGAAAGTTGCAGTGCAAAGGGTGGGAGTCATCATTTAAAATGGAGGTAGCAATCCTCTGTACTTGTCTGGTGTACAGGGATGTCAGGCTCAGCTGTGACTCACCAAGCAAACGACTGGACCATCTAACTACCTGATCCAAGGATTTCCTCTGTTTCAGTTTTATCTGACCAAACCATGACACTAAAGAAAAGGATAAAACCGATTCAATAAAAGCCCGATAAAACATTGTCATTATGGTTCAGTCAACTTGGAAGCGTGCAAGTTTTCTCAAGCAATGCAAATGTTGCTGACCCTTTTTGCACACCCTTTCACAGTTCACTTCAAAGTTTAAATTACTATCAATAATCGTCCCAAGATATTTGTACGATTGTACACATTCGGTGGTCTGGCCTGAGGAAAACCCAGGACCTACTCCAGAGAGCGTCGAGACGTAACAGTTTATATACATACTTTTCTGAAGTCCATTGGTCCATTATTTAGAAGAGTACCTATTTGCTAGTTAGCTAGCACACAATCAGTATCTCCACTTTTGTTTACATTCTTGTCACAACCTTCTTATAGGTAAATTTAGATGAAGCAAAGGTCAAAACTGTATGGTGTGAGGTTTTAATCTTAACTTTGTGTTAACTATAAAATTAAGCTAATCGCACCAGACCGGGCTAACTATTGGTGTAAACCCACAGCATAATAACTAGATCTGCAACTATCGATTATTTTAGTAATCGAGTAATTTGTCACTGTAATCAAATGATTACTCAAGTAATCGGATACTTTTTTATTGTTTGGTTTTTTTTGGTATTGAAGAAAGCTGCATTGACCAACAGCGGAACTTTCTTTCCTAAAGAGCAGTAGTAATTGTACCAGACACCGAATAACAAAGGTACACATAATGCTTACTGCAATGTTTATTGCACATACCGGTACCTGAATTAGACACCTTGAGCAAAATACATGGTGATGAGGAAAGTTGTTTTGATTACAGTATACAGTATATGTGCTTATCTGAACTGTAAATTAGAGGATCTGGAATTCTCTCAGAAGTGCTATTACTGAGCTCATTACCAAATGTACTTCCTATATGCGTCAGCCTGTTGAAACAGATGATACCACGATAGCTCCTACTGTAATGTCTCAAAAGAGTAGTGTACTTACCACAGTTACATCATCATTTGAATCTACTGACTTACAAGCAGATGAGTATGAGAAGCTGAAAGCTAATTATGAAGCACTGGGTAGGGAGTTAATGGAGCTACAGTGGGGTAAAAAAGTATTTAGTCAGCCACCAATTGTGCAAGTTCTCCCACTTAAAAGATGAAAGAGGTCTCCAACTTTCATCATTGGTATACCTCAACTATGAGAGACAAAATTTAAAAAAAAAAAAAAAAAATCCAGAAAATCACATTGAAGGATTTTTAATGAATTAATTAGTAAATTCCTCGGTAAAATAAGTATTTGGTCAATAACAAAAGTTCATCTCAATACTTTGTTATATACCCTTAGTTGGCAATGACAGATGTCAAACGTTTTCTGTAAGATTTCACAAGGTTTTCACACACTGTTGCTGGTATTTTGGCCCATTCCTCCATGCAGATCTCCTCTAGAGCAGTGATGTTTTGGGGCTGTCGCTGGGCAACACAGACTTTTAACTCCCTCTAAAGATTTTCTGTGGGGTTGAGATCTGGAGACTGGCTAGGCCACTCCAGGACCTTGAAATGCTTCTTACGAAGCCACTCCTTCGTTGCCCGGGTGGTGTGTTTGGGATCATTGTCATGCTGAAAGACCCAGCCACGTTTCATCTTCAATGCCCTTGCTGATGGAAGGAGGTTTTCACTCAAAATCTCACGATACATGGCCCCATTCATTCTTTCCTTTACACGGATCAGTCGTCCTGGTCCCTTTGCAGAAAAACAGCCCCAAAGTATGATGTTTCCACGCCCATGCTTCACGGTAGGTATGATGTTCTTTCTCCTCCAAACACGACAAGTTGAGTTTTTACCAAAAAGTTCTATTTTGGTTTCATCTGCCCATATGACATTCTCCCAATCCTCTTCTGGATCATCCAAATGCTCTCTAGCAAACTTCAGACGGGCCTGGACATGTACTGGCTTAAGCAGGGGGACGCGTCTGGCACTGCAGGATTTGAGTCCCTGGCGGCGTAGTGCGTTACTGATGTAGCCTTTGTTACTTTGGTCCCAGCTCTCTGCAGGTCATTCACTAGGTCCCCCCGTGTGATTCTGGGATTTTTGCTCACTGTTCTCATGATCATTTTGACCCCATGGGGTGAGATCTTGCGTGGAGCCCCAGATCGAGGGAGATTATCAGTGGTCTTGTATGTCTTCCATTTTCTAATAATTGCTCTCACAGTTGATTTCTTCACACCAAGCTGCTTACCTATTGCAGATTCAGTCTTCCCAGCCTGGTGCAGGTCTACAATTTTGTTTCTGGTGTCCTTTGACAGCTCTTTGGTCTTGGCCATAGTGGAGTTTGGAGTCTGACTGTTTGAGGTTGTGGACAGGTGTCTTTTATACTAATAATGAGTTCAAACAGGTACCATTAATACAGGTAACGAGTGGAGGACAGAGGAGCCTCTTAAAGAAGAAGTTACAGATCTGTGAGAGCCAGAAATCTTGCTTGTTTGTAGATGACCAAATACTTATTTTACCAAGGAATTTACCAATTAATTCATTAAAAATCCTTCAATGTGATTTTCTGGATTTTTTTTTTCTCATTTTGTCTCTCATAGTTGAGGTATGCCTATGATGAAAATTGGAGACCTCTCTCATCTTTTAAGTGGGAGAACTTGCACAATTGGTGGCTGACTAAATACTTTTTTTCCCCACTGTATGTGTATACAGTTTGAGGAAGCACGAGGGGGAGGGGGGTGTTAAAGGGGAGAGAAGTGGAGGTTCAGCGGGGAACTAAGTTCAATAACGTGACAGGTGTTGGAAAGAAACTGTTCCTAAACCTGCTGGTTCTAGTCCGAAGGCTTCTGAAACGTCTTCCGGAGGGGAGAAGCTGGAACAGTCCATGAGCAGGATGGTTGGAGTCCCTAAGAATGCTGCGTGCCCGGCGCAGACATCTTTTCCTGTAGACATCCTCTATAACTGGAAGTGGAGTCCCTGTGATGCATTGGGCAGTTTTCACCACCCGCTGCAGCGCCTTACGGTCAGCGACAGAGCAGCTCCCATACCAGACTGTGACACAGTTGGTCAGGGTGCTCTCTATCATGCAGCGGTAGAAGTTGCCCAGGATGTCAGTTGACAGATGGTTCTTCTTCAGTGTCCTCAAGAAGAAGAGGAGCTGATGGGCCTTTTTGATCAGGCTGGTGGTGGTAACTGACCAGGACAGGTCCTCCGAGATGTGGGTCCCCAGGAATTTGAAGCTGGGGACACGTTCAACAGCTATGCCATTAGGGCCTTTTCCACTAGCACGCTTTAGCGCGACACGGGACGGCTCAGCACGCTTTGTACGCTTTTCCACAAGCCCCAACACGGTTTAACAGCCGCGATTCTCAGCCCCGCTCCAGGGCAGGGTACAGCAGTGCTGAGCTGTGCCGTGTTGTGACGTTAACAGACTGGTCGCCGCTGATTGGTCAGGTCGTAACCGGCGCTGATTGATCAGGTTGTAACCGCCCCTCTCCTCCTCCTCATCTACCAAATCTTCACGATCTTCTCAATAAAGTTTTTGAAAAAAAAAAAAAAAAAAAGAATCTTCACGACCACCTTTACTCAGCACGCAACCACTGTTGGCGGTTCCTTTTCAGTGTATTGCTGTGCTATTTTCATTTATTCTCTATCAAAAATGGCTTCGCGTAATAATGGTGTTCCATTGACCAATAAGGAGCTGCAGCTCCTTATTGACACTCATTGAATTCAGTTCCACTCAATGAATTCAGTGAGCAGACACTGCAGTGTCTGCTCACTGCATTGTCAGACGAACGTATCCAGCGCGAGTTAGACGGAGCCGCCCGGAATGAAAAAATATACCGGGAGGTCTGGACATCGGAGTCCTTTAACGGTGAGTTTTAATTTTTTTTTATTGTGCATTTTTTCGCAAATATATTCGGTAAGACGCTCAGTTTATTTATGCAATAAAAAAGCTGTTCATTTGTGGATGGATCGCTGCTTTATTGCAGCACACTGCAGACTAAAGCTTTTATTGTAATTATTCATGTGAATAATACGCTGAAATAAGCTTATGTATTCTTGTTAAAAACTATTGTCTTTTCTGTATATATTGCACTTTCGTGCTGTATTTTATTGTGTGCATTTTCCTTGTAGAATCATCCCACGCGTCCGCCGCGACAGCCAGCACGGATTATTCAACCGAGCTTCCCTGAACCAGAGCTGGCAGAGACAGCTTCATTCTACCGAGCCTCAGCACTCAGTGGTCGGCGTGTATAAAATGTCGATTAGCCTTCATGTTGTGTTGCAAAGTTTTTTTTTATTTTAATATTTTGTATATAATAAAATGGAATTGTTTTGGAAAGTGTGGTTTGTCTGTTGTCACACTGAATTATAAAACAGTATAATTACATAGAAATTCCATTGCCTAGTCTGATCGGTTCCAAGGCTGTCATAGCCAGGAGCGGCACTGGGGTTAAGCTCCCAGTGCTCATAAAATGCTCCTTATGGCGTGCGTCTCGAAAAGCCTCTGACAACTAAGTCCAACTCCTAGCCTGCCCGTGTGGTTTAGTCTCTAAGCCCGGCGGAACTGCTTTTACTAATAGGAGAAGGGGTGAGGGCGGATCTCTGGCGCCTTAAAACCAGATGCTTCGGGTAGATGGTGGCTCGTCAACCTGGGAAGGTAGCCCATCTAGGGGAAGGTAAACCCTGATTTCAAACCTCTGCTGCCTTGCGGCATACCCGGTCACGGGAAAGGCTTCGGGAGTCAACCCTGAGGAAAAATCCGGAGTCGGAGCCCCTAAGGCAGTTCTATGTTGTGCTCAACATCGTTCTGGCAGCTCCTGCAACGGCGCTGGTGCCAAACTGTAGCCGCCCTGCTGTTCCTTTGGATTCATCAGTGACGTGGAGAGGGGGGACATGCTGCATGGGCAACATCTTGTCCTCCATATCTTCCTGCCCAGGCTTGAATCCTACCAACGCCCAACGCTGGAAGGTAGAACACCGGATCACTGGAGAGGACACTCCAGCTTCGCCTTTGGCGTAGACAAAACACGGGGAATGACAGTTACCGGTTATAAGCCACTGCTCAATTGGCGTAGAGCGTGGCGCCAGGGGTTGTTCCCGACGGTGGGAGGGATCATCAGATCTCACTGGACAGCTACCGCCCGCCTCAAGCTGGGCAGCCCCCAGCCAATAAGGTGTTGTCCCGCCACAGCTTGCTTTCCTCATTGGGTGCATGGGGATAAGGAGAAATCCAAACAGCAGGCTGAGAACCTTCGCACCAGGCAAGACAATAAAACAAAAGAGACCAACTCTAAAACTGGGAACTTGGAACGTCCGCACTATGATGACAGGACTCGCTGCTAACCTCAAGGACATCAACGACACCAGGAAGACTGCCATCATCAATAATGAGCTGAAGAGACTGGGAGTGGATATCGCCACTCTCCAGGAAACACGGTTAGCTGATGCAGGCACACTGAGAGAGAAGGACTACACGTTCTACTGGCAGGGAAAGGGCAGTGACGAACACAGGGAACACGGAGTGGGCTTCGCAGTGAAGAACACTTTGCTGAAGATGGTGGAACCGGGCAGCACTGGCTCTGCACGACTCCTCACCCTCCGCCTGAACACCACTGAAGGCCCAGTCACCCTCGTCAGTGTGTATGCCCCAACACAGACAGCCACACCAGAGGCAAAAGACGAGTTCTACGAGAATCTCGCAACAACTGTCAGGATCATCCCCAACTCTGAACAACTCATTCTCCTTGGAGACTTCAATGCCAGAGTGGGTGCTGACCACGACTCCTGGCCCTCCTGTCTTGGACCTTTTGGCGTGGGCAGAATGAACGACAACGGACAGCGGCTGCTCGAGTTCTGCACATATCACGATCTGTGCATCACAAACTCGTTCTTCAAGACCAAGCCCCAACACAAGGTTTCCTGGCAACATCCGCGCTCAAAGCACTGGCACCAGCTAGACTTGATCCTGACCAGGCGCACCTCACTGAAGAACGTGCTAATCACCCGTTCGTTCCAGAGTGCAGATTGCGACACAGACCATTTATTGGTGTGTTGCAAGGTCAAGCTGCAGCTGAAGAAATTCCATCGTGCTAGACAACCTGGAAAGGCACGGATTGACACCAGCAAGATGGCCCAACCAGAACTTGTTGAGCAGTTTGCCTCCACCTTTGAGAAGGAACTCGGTGTACCACAAGGAGGAGAATCTGCAAAGCAGAAGTGGGAAGAGCTGCGAAACACCATCTACCGCACAGCCTTGGCTACCTTTGGGAGGAAGACCTCGAAGTCACAGGACTGGTTTGATGCCAAGTTGACCGAGATGACCCCCGTCATTGAAGCCAAGCGCTCAGCACTTGCTGAGTACAAGAAGTACCCAAACGAGAAGAATCTCCAGATTCTCAGGGTTGCGAGAAGCAAAGTTCAGCAGACTGCTCGGCGCTGTGCCAACGAGTACTGGACTCAGCTCAGCCAAGACATTCAAACCGCTGCCATAACAGGGAACATCCGTGGTATGTACGATGGCATCAAGAAAGCACTTGGTCCGGCTCAGAGCAAGACGGCCCCCCTCAAATCTTCCACTGGGGAGATGATCACAGAGAAGAACAAGCAGATGGAGAGATGGGTGGAACACTACTCCGACCTCTACTCTAGACAGAACACCGTGACACCGTCAGCCCTTGATGCCATCGACTGCCTGCCATCCATGGACGAACTTGACGCCGAGCCAACCATCGACGAACTCAGTAAGGCCATTGATAGCTTGGCCGCTGGCAAGGCACCCGGCAACGACGGCATACCCCCTGACCTGATCAAGCACTGCAAGACCACCCTACTGCTGCCATTGCATGACGTCCTCTGCCAGTGCTGGAAGGAAGGTGCCGTACCACAGGACATGAGGGACGCCAAGATCATCACCCTCTACAAAAACAAAGGGGAGAGAAGCGACTGCAACAACTACAGGGGCATTTCCCTCCTCAGCGTTGTTGGCAAAGTCTACGCACGAGTTGTTCTCGTTCGTCTACAGAAGCTTGCCGAACGTGTCTACCCCGAGTCTCAGTGTGGCTTCCGCGCTGAGCGATCGACGGTAGACATGATATTCTCCATCCGCCAACTCCAGGAGAAATGCAGAGAACAGAACATGCCTCTGTACGTCGCCTTCATCGACCTCACCAAAGCGTTCGATCTGGTCAGCAGAGAGGGCCTTTTCAAGATCCTGCCAAAGATAGGATGCCCACCAAAGTTGCAAAGCCTCATCGAATCGTTTCACACCAACATGCAGGGGATAGTGCAGCACGATGGCAACGTCTCAGAGCCATTCAACATACGCAGCGGAGTGAAACAGGGCTGTGTACTTGCGCCAACCCTCTTTGGGATTTTCTTTGCTATGCTCCTGAGGCATGCCTTCAGCACAGCAACAGAGGGAATCTACCTGCACACAAGATCTGACGGCAGGCTTTTCAACCTCGCCCGCCTGAAAGCCAGAACCAAAGTACGCGAGGCTCTAATCAGAGACATGCTGTTCGCAGATGACGCTGCAGTCGCAACCCACACACAGCAGGAGCTTCAGACCCTGATGGACCGCTTCTCCCAGGCATGCAAGGACTTCGGGCTTACCATCAGCCTGAAGAAGACTAACGTCTTGGCGCAAGGCACGGAAGCACCACCAACCATCACCATTGATGACTACAAGCTGGAGGTCGTGAATCAGTTCACGTACCTGGGGTCCACGATCAGCAACAACCTCTCCCTTGATACAGAGATCAACAAGAGGATTGGAAAATCAGCCTTCACACTCGCTCGCCTCACCACACGAGTGTGGGAGAATCCCAAACTCTCTGTCAAGACGAAGATGGCAGTGTACAACGCCTGCGTCATCAGCACACTGCTCTATGGGAGTGAGACGTGGACAACATACGCCCGGCAGGAAAAGAGACTGAACTCCTTCCACTTGCGCTGCATTCGCCACATCCTGGACATATCCTGGCAGGACAAAGTGCCCAACACAGAAGTTCTGTCCCGCGCCAGCCTTCCCTCCATGTTCACTCTACTCAGGCAGCGCAGGCTCCGCTGGCTAGGCCACATTCACCGTATGGAGGATGGCAGAATCCCCAAAGACGTCCTCTATGGAGAACTGGCAACTGGCAGGAGAGACGTTGGCCGCCCACAGCTGCGCTTTAGAGACGTCTGCAAGAGAGACATGAAGGCCCTGGATATCAACACAGAGCGCTGGGAGGACCTTGCAACGGACCGCTCCAAATGGAGAGGCACCCTGACCAGACAGCTCAAGGCGGGTGAAGAGAGACTGACTGCTGCAGCAGATGAAAAAAGGACCCGAAGGAAGAACCGCCACAGACCCAGCAGCACGGAGACCACCCACAAGTGTGACCTGTGTAACAGGGACTGTCATTCGCGCATCGGCCTGTTCAGCCACAGGCGGTGCTGTTCCAGCAGAGTAGACGTTTAGGATTCTCTTCCATGGTCATCATAGACCGACGGAGGCCGACGAATATGAGTCTGATCAAAATGATGCTGAGGGTCAACCATTGTAAAGGTAAGGTCATTTTAACTAGACCAAAAAAGAAATCTTTCTGTAAGCTTTCTGTTCTTTTTATTGAAATATCATTAAAAAATTAGCACCAAGTCAAAGGTACAAGTATATGTAAATTGAATGTTCTATCGGCATTCCAAATTCAGAGATTTACAATACTTTAGAAGGAGTGTAGCATCATCTAAACGGAAAATAATAATACTGTTGTTCCAAACGTTGACCTGAAGGTGAAAAACATGAATTTTTTTAATTCAGTACATCCAAAATGCCCTAGGATGTGGTGTTGGACAGTGTGCCACTGTCTCATTATTTAATACGAATAAAAACAAGTTTCAGCTCATTATTTCTAGGTCATTTGGCAGTTAATTCAAAACAAAAGTGACTTGTGTTGTTGCAGCTTAATTATGAGATAAAATTAATTGTGAGATAAAACCACAGAGCGAGCAAGGCAATAATCCTTGGATCCTCCATTTTTTGTCTCGTGTAAATAAGGACTCAGTCCGGTGCGTAACATCACGGGAGTGTGGCCCCGCCTCGCTGAGAATCTGCTGCTGCACCGCTTCTAAAACCTCATAACACAAACCATCACAGCACAAGCACAACACCGTGCTAATGGAGACAGAAGCATTCCGAGCCGTACTGAAGTGAATCGAGCCGTACCGAGGTGTGCTGGGCTAGTGGAAAACAGGCTATTGATATGGATGGGGTCATGTGTCTCTCCCCTCTCCTTCCTGTAGTCCACTATGAGCTCCTTGGTTTTGCTGGTGTTAAGGAGCAGGTTATTGTCAGCGCACCAAGTAGCCAAGTGCTCAACCTCTGCCCTGTAATCTGACTCATCGTTGTCCCTGATGAGTCCGATCACCGTGGTGTCATCTGCGAACTTTATGATGGAATTGGATCCATACATAGGCCTGCAGTCATGGGTGAAGAGGGAGTAGAGGAATGGGCTGAGCACACAGCCCTGTGGTACACCAGTGTTGAGTGTGATGATGGAAGAACGGTTGGGGCCTGACCTAACATGCTGGGGTCTGTTGGTCAGAAAATCCATGATCCAGTTGCAGGTGGAGGTACTGACTCCCAGGTCAAGTTTAGTGATCAACTTGGAGGGGATAACTGTGTTGAATGCTGAGCTGAAGTCAACAAACAGCATTTTTGCGTAAGTGTTCTTGTCATCCAGATGTGAGAGTATACAGTGCAGCGCTGTAGAAACCGCACCCTCTGTACTCCTATTGCTCCGGTAGGCAAACTGGTGAGGGTCCAGTGTAGGGGGGACAGGCATTTTTTGAGCTGTGCCAAGACCAGTCGCTCAAAGCACTTCATGACCATGGGCGTCAGTGCCACAGGGCGATAGTCATTTAGGCATGATGGTGTTGAATGTTTCGGCACTGGTACTATCGAAGTGGTCTTGAAGCACACTGGTACCACCGCCTGGGCCAGGGACAGGTTGAAGATGTCCGTGAAGACCCCTGCCAGCTGCTCAGCACATGCCCTCAGCACACACCCAGGAATGCTGTCAGGGCCAGCAGCCTTACGTACCTTGATATGACTCAGTGCGTTACGGACGTCGGTGTGAGTGAGTGTGAGGTGGTGGAGGTCGTCAGAGGGTGGGAAATTGATATTCTTTTTGTTATTGTCCTTGTCAAAACGAGCATAGAAGTCATTTAGCTCACTGAGAAAGGACACAGTCATGGCTATAGGTATGGAGTTGCTGGGCTTATAATCAGAGATAGCTTGAATGCCCTGCCATATTGTGTCGGGGGTCAGAGTCCACAAAATGTTCCTCCACCTTCAGCTTGTAGCTGTGTTTGGCCTTCTTGATGCCCCTCTTCAGATCTGCCCTGGATGAACTGTAGGCCTGTGCGTCACCAGATCTAAAGGCATTGTTACGTGCCTTTAGCAGAAGCCGCACTTCTCTGTTCATCCACGGCTTCTGATTTGGGTACGTGGTGATCTGTCTTTCCGTGGTGACACTGTCAATAGTGGTGTTGATATGGTCCAGGACTGAGTGGGTGTAAGGGTCGATGTTTATGTGAGAGCCACAGGTAGCCTGAGAGGTCAACATACTCCAGTCTGTGTTCCTAAACTTTTCCTGGAGTACAGAGTCAACCCCCTCTGGCCACACTTTGATGGTCCTCACTGATGGCTTTACCCGGTTGATGAGCGGTACATACTTGGGGGTAAGGAACAAAGATAAGTGATCAGACTGACCTAGGTGGGGGAGGGGAGTTGCTGTGTAGGCTCCCACAATATTGGTGTAAACGTGGTCCAATGTTTTGTCCCCTCTTGTGTGACAGGAGACATGCTGGTAGAATTTAGGAAGCACTGTCTTGAGGTTAGAGTGGTTAAAATCACCTGCCACAATAAATGCTGCCTCTGGGTGTGCAGTCTGTTGTTTGCTAATAGCTGCATGCAGTTCTTTCATAGCAAGCTCAGCATTAGCATCCGGAGAGATATAAGTAGCTGTTATGACGGTACAAGTGAACTCCCGTGGCAGATAGAAAGGTCTACATTTAACCATGAGAAACTCCAGGTTAGCTGAGCAGTGTCTCCCAACAGTGACAGAGTTCGTGCACTAAGCCTTGTTAATATAAATGCACACTCCCCCACCTCTGGTCTTACCGGAGTCATCAGCTGCTCTGTCTGCCCGGAGAGTGTGTAGGCCGGCTAGCTTGATAGCATTGTCGGGTATTCTACTGTGTAACCATGTTTCCGTGAAAATGATGGAGGACAAGCTGCAACAGAGCGACATCGGTGGGGTCTGGAGAAACCTTAAAACCATCTCTGGGCTCCAGAATACCTCCCCCCAGGCCACGGGGGCAGGGAGTGGGCGAACAATCTGAACCTGTTTTTTAACAGGTTTGACCAACCGCCCTCCCCACAGATTGCACAACAACCACTGCTGCCTTTAAAGACATTGAGTCCTGCTGCCCACATCCCACTCCACCAACACCCCCCCACTCCCAACACACAGCCCCCCAACATGACCCTCACTAACACCCAGGTGAGGACAGAGCTGAGGAAGATCAAGGCGAAGAAGGCGTCGGGTCCGGACGGCATCAGTGCAAAGCTCCTCAAGTCCTGTGCAGACCAGCTGTGTGGGATTGTGGAGCTCATCTTCAACCTGAGTCTGAAGCTGGGGAGGGTACCAAAGACTTCCCACCCCAAAGACCTGAACAGCTACAGACCAGTGGCCCTGACGTCTCACATGATGAAGACCCTGGAGAGACTGCTCCTTGCTCACCTCCGCCCCCTGGTGGGACCAGCGAAGGATCCACTCCAGTTCGCCTGCCAGCATGGCATCGGGGTGCAGGATGCAGTGATCTTCCCTCTTCACCGTTCTCTGTCCCACCTGGAGAAGCCCGGGAATGCGGTGAGGATCATGTTCTTTGACTTCTCCAGTGCTTTCAACACCATCCTACCGATGATCCTGAAGGACAAGCTGCTGTGCGCAGGGGTGGACCAGCACCTGTCATCATGGATCCTGGACTACCTCACTAACCGGCCACAGTTTGTGATAACCCGGGATTGTGTGTCCAACACGATCATCGGTAGCACGGGGGCCCCCCAGGGAACAGTTTTGGCTCCCTTCCTGTTCACCCTTTATACTGCGGACTTCTCACACAACACACTGCCTTCTACAGAAGTTCTCTGATGACTCTGCGATCGTCGGCCGGCCTCATCTCCAACGGAGATGAGGCTGAGTACAGAGGACTTATCCAGGACTTTGTGGACTGGTGCCATCGGAACTGCCTCCAGATCAACGCGAGGAAAACTAAGGAGCTGGTGGTGGACTGCCGCAGGCGAGGACAACCCCTCACAGCACCAGTAAACATACAGGGAATAGACATTGAGATGGTGACATCCTACAAGTACCTGGGTGTTCATCTGAACAATAAACTAGACTGGTCACACAATACCGATGCACTCTACAAGAAGGGACAGCGCAGGCTGTTCCTACTGAGGAGACTCAGGTCTTTTGGTGTACAAGGGGCACTGCTGAAGACATTCTACGACACGGTGGTGGCATAAGCCATCACTTTTGGAGTGGTCTGCTGGGGCAGTGGCATTACAGCAGCCGATAGGAAGAGACTGAACAAACTGATCAAGAAAGCTAGCTCTGTCCTGGGGCAACGCCTTGACCCAGTGGAGGAGATAGGAGAGAGAAGGATGGTGGCTAAACTGTCATCTCTGCTGGAGTCCGAGTCCCACCCTATGCAGGACATACTGAACGCACTGAGGAGCTCATTTAGCAGCAGACTACATCATCCTAGGTGCGCAACTGAGAGATTTCGCAGGTCCTTCCTATCTACGGCTGTCAGACTGTATAACCTAAGCAGGGCTGCTCGCATAGATAGCAAAAAAACGTGACGACCTAATAGTATTGAATGCAAAAGACGCAACAGACTTACACAATGGTCCCCTCCAGTATACAACTAGGACAATATCGGTCGCTACGGAGGGTGACCATATGTATGGGTACATATTCATACTATGTAGGATAACTAAGCAGACGGTTATGCTGTTTATTGCATCTAGCTACAATGCGCCGCACTGTGTGTTTATATATTTATATATTTATGTGTACATATGTACGTATATTCACTGCTCTTGTTTTTCTTGTCTTCTTGATTGTTGCTCTGAGTGTTGCTATCCCTGTGCTGTTGCAATCCTGGAATTTCCCCATTGTGGGACTAATAGAGGCTTATCTTATCTTATCTTATCCTGGATGAAAACCTGCTCCAGAGCGCTCTTGACCTCAGACTGGGGCGACCGTTCATCTTTCAGCAGGACAACGACCCTAAGCACACAGCCAAGATATCAAAGGAGTGGCTTCAGGACAACTCTGTGAATGTCCTTGAGTGGCCTAGCCAGAGCCCAGACTTGAATCCAATTGAACATCTCTGGAGAAATCAGAAAATGGATGTGCACCGATGCTTTCCATCCAACCTGATGGAGCTTGAGAAGTGCTGCAAAGAGGGATGGGCCACACTGCCCAAATATACAGTAGGTGTACCAAGTTTGTGGCATCATATTAAAAAAAAAACTTGAGGCTGTAATTGCTGCCAAAGGTGCATCAGCAAAGTATTGAGCAAAGGCTGTGAATACGTATGTACATGTGATTTCTTAAGTTTTTTATCTTTACTAAATCTGAAAAAATCTCAAAAAAAAACTTTCACGTTGTCATTACGGGGTCTTGTGTGTCGAATTTTGAGGAAAAAAATGAATTTAATCCCTTTTGGAATAAGGTTGTAACATAAACAAAATGTGGAAAAAGTGAAGCGCTGTGAATACTTTCTGGATGCACTGTACATCAACACTGGAACATGACATGCAACACCAATGGATTCCTTGGGGTATGAAGAAGAAGAAACTCATGACATTGAAGCTGAAGCAACCCCAAAGGATGTGTCTTTTGCCATAGAAAGATCATTTACAGTTCCAGAACAAATTAATGAAAGGTAAGCACTGCTCTGAGATGTCATTATATTCCATTATGATTATTAAATTATTATTTTTGCAGAACACTCCAAATTCTACTGCTAAGGCTAAGGCTACAACGTACAAAATATTGGAGAAAAGAACTAGACAAGGAAAACCCAAATTGATAGATTCCTTGGGATATGGTTACACTGTAAAGGCATTTTTCTTTTCTCCTTTTTTTCCAAACTTAAATCCACCAAATTCAATTTACCTGTAAAGGTACTTATTTTTATTATTGTTCATTATTAAGTATAATTTGTGATTTTGCTTTCAGAAGGAGTCACCTTTAACAACCTTCTGGTGGTGTTGTGTGAGAAATTGAAAGATCAGTTGTCCAGCAACGGTCCAGCAACACGGTAATCATTTTACCTGAGGACAACATATGCATGTTCATCAGTCAGACCCAAATTTACTCACCGAGACAAAGGTTACTGTGGAGGTAAGTCTTTTTTTTTTTTTTTTTTTTTTTACAATTATGATATTTACAGCCAATACATTGCACTTGTTTCTTTACCTTCTTTTATAATTTTTAGGTGAAATCTCATGCACATGAAAACTTATTTGCCTCTGCAGCTGCTATTGTGGAAGATGCCATGGTTGAAGCTGTTGATGCAAAAGACCATGAGTTACCAGTGCCTAATAATTTAGTTCGTGCAGCCAATCGCCTGAGACAGAAATTGCGACCTGAAGAGCTCAAAACACTAGACTTTGAGGTATTTTATTCTCATACATGTATACTTGTATGAACTTTTTAAATTTCAAATGTAAAATCTAATATCTATTTTTTCTAGATAGCTGATGACTTCTTGCCCCATCCATCCATCCATCTTCTACCGCTTTTCCGGAGGTCCGGGTCACGGAGGCAGCAGTTCAAGCAGAGAAGCCCAGACTTCCCTCTCCCCAGCCACCTGCTCCAGCTCTTCAGAGAGGATACCAAGACGTTCCCAGACCAGCTGGGAGACACAGTCTCTCCACCGAGTCCTGGGTCTGCCCCGGGGTCTTCTCCCAGTGGGACGTGCCCGAAACACCTCAAGTGGGAGGCGACCAGGAGGCATCGATTAGGATGCCCGTACCAAATCAACTGATTCCTTTCAATGTGGAGGAGCAGCGGTTCTATTCTGAGCCTCTCCCGGATGACTGAGCTCCTCACCCTGTCTCTGAGGGTGAGTCCAGCAATCCTACGGTGAAAGCTCATTTCAGCCGCTTGTATCCGTGATCTCGTTCTTTTGGTCATAACCCAAAGCTCATGACCATAGGTGAGAGTAGGAACGTAGACTGACTGGTAAATCGACAGCTTTGCCTTAGAACTCAGCTCCCTCTTCACCACAACAGACTGGTACAACGTCCGCATCACTGCAGATGCTGCTCCGATCCGTCTGTCAATCTCTCGTTCCATTCTCCCCTCACTCGTGAATAAGACCCCAAGATACTTAAACTCCTCCACTTGGGGCAGGAGCTTGTCCCCAACCCAGAGAGGACAATCCACCTTTTTCTGGCAGAGGACCATGGACTCGGACTTGGAGGTGCTGATTCTCATCCCAGCCGCTTCACACTCAGTGGCAAACCATCCCAGCAAGAAGTGTAGGTCATTGCTGGATGAAGCCAACAGGACAACATCACCTGCAAACAACAGAGATGAGATCCTGTGGTCACCGAGCATGACACCCGCCGTTCCCTGGCTGTGCCTACAAATCTTGTCCATAAAAATTATGAACAGGATCGGTGACAAAGGGCAGCCCTGGCGGAGTCCAACTCTCACTGGGAATGAGTCTGACCGAGTGTTGGCAATACGAACCAAACTCTCACAACGGTCGTACAGAGACCGAATAGCTCGTAACAAGCCTGATACCCCATACTCCCGAAGCACCCTCCACAAAAAACCACGAGGGACGCGGTCGAATGCCTTCTCCAAGTCCACAAAACACATGTAAACTGGTTGGGCAAACTCCCACGAACCCAACCCTTCTTGCCCCATAGTTTCATAAGAAAAGATATCACTGTGGACAAACAACACCATGTGGTGATGGCTACTGATCTTCAATTACGCATGCTAGCTAATGCTAAGATTTGGTACATTGATGGAACATTTAAGATTGTTCGCAAGCCCTTCAGACAGCAATTGACCATCCATGCCTTCCTAAAAAATGAAAATCAAACCAAACAAATTCCTTTACGTTTTTCCTTAATGTCTCACATGACCATGAAAGATTACAAAAAAGGTCAACTTTGTTAAACTTTAGTATTAGATTTTGTTTTGTGGTGCAAAGAAAAATGTAAATATTTTTTCTTTTTTATCCAGGTGTTTAAGGCTGTGATGAACATCTGCCCTTGTGAGCCAGTTGTAGTGAAGTTTGTAGCTGACTTTGAGCAAGGTATGTATAGTCTTCATGCCAACTAACAATATTTAACATAAAAAATATTTAACAAACTGTTCAGTTCAAATCAATTTATTTTTAAAAAAAAAACTTTCATCTGTTTTCAGGAATCTGGCAGGCTCTGAAGAAAGTTTACCCAAAATCAATCCAGGGCTGTGTTTTTCATTGGACAAAGGCAATTTGGTGAAAAACCCAAGCATTAGGATTGCAAACTGTCTACACCAACTAAGCATCTGCGCATAAATATATACTCAAGTTGCTGGCACTTCCATTCTTGCCCTCAGAACAAATCCAACCTGCCTTTGAGAATTTAAAAGAGAAAGCTAACACCAATTCCTTACATTTACTAGCTGATTATATTGACAATACATGGATGTCCATTTCAGTATGGTCTGTGTCTTCACGGTGTATCTTCAAACAGGCAGTTAGGACAAACAATGATGTCGAAGGCTGGCACCGGCGCATTAATGGCAGGGCAGGCAAATATAGCTTGCCATTTTACATTCTTGTACCACTTCTTTATAAAGTAAGTCAAGTAGTTTCCCTACAGATGAGATTGGTCAGTGAAAATAAACTCAAACGGTACCAACGCAAAATGGATACCAGAGTGCACAAAGCAATCTTTGATCTTTGGGACCAATATGAAGATGGGCTAAAAATGGCCTCCCAGTTGCTTAAGGCCTGCGGGAAAATCTATGGGCCTGATGGTGCAATCAGAGCTGATGGTGTGATCAGAAATTTTTATTGTTTTATTTGTTGCCAATTCTTTTCTTGTTTTGAATCATGTTTTGATATCAAAATAAACCACAACATTTTGGCTCCAAGCAAACGTGTGTTGCTTAAGGCCCAGCCATTGCTATTCAGTTGCTACTCTTACACTGATTGCAGTGGTGTAAGAGTAGCAGCCTTATATGGTGTGATAAGAAATTTTTATTGTTGTATTTGTTACTGTTAATTCTTCTTTTCTGTTTTGCATCACATTTTGATATCAAAATAAACCACAACAACATTTTGGTTCCAAACAAACGTTAGAGTAATCGGAGTAAGAGTATCAACACTGAAGAGTAAACTAGTTTGAAAAGACAGAAGGACTGGATAAGGGGACAAGGGATAAGGACCTGTACTTATATAGCGCTTTTTCTAGTCTCAAAGACCACTCAAAGCGCTTCACTAGTACTAACCCTCTATTCTAAGGGCCTATAGGAGACAGATATCTAGGGACAATTTGGAACAACCAATTAACCTAACATGCATGTCTTTAGACTAGACCTGACTTTAGATTTAGATCGGATGTCGTTGTTTACCCACGAATTCCTCCTACCATGGACGTGCTAGCAAGCTAGCAACGTAAACGCCCATCTTGTGAAGTTTTGGAGGTAAAGACAACTTTTTCAGGTGAGTCCCCCGTCAGTTAATGTAAACCTAAGCATGATGTTATTTTGGGGATTTCCACAGCAGTTTGAACACTGCTGCAGAAGCTATAAATTCACCCGTTCGTGTTTGGTATGAAGGCATCAGGTACGCAGGTACGGAAGTGGGTACGGAGTGACTAGGGTACGTTGCGATTTGGGTACAGAGTGACTTGGGATGGAGTGGCAAGGGTACGGAGTGTCCAGTAACCCTCCACACTCTGTGCATCGGAGCGCTTCAAAGCCAGCCCCCCTTCCCCTGGGCTGAGCCCTCAGTAAACATCAAATCAAACGTTAATATGTATAGATCAGGGGCCTATCATGAGCCCCCCCCCCCCAAAAAAAAACACATTGTTATTAATTGGTCAAATTCTATGTCCATCACTTGATATTTGTGTGTGGCTGCTGATTGGTCCAGTTTACAAGTGCTCCACATGGGTGCCACGTAACAACAGCCTATCAGAGGTGGGGCTGTCGCGATAACCGTAATTATGTAGTACTGCACTATGGACAAGCCTACTGCAGAGGATAACGAGCAACCGCAACAACCGCGGTGTATAACCCCCTGAAAGGTTTATTACTTTATGCACTGAAGTAAAAAAGTTCTCTTCTTTGAAGAGAACTGTGAAAGGGTGTGCAAAAAGGGTCAGCAACATTTGCATTGCTTGAGAAAACTTGCACGCTTCCAAATTGGCTGAACCATAATGACAATGTTTTATCGGGCTTTTATTGAATCTGTTTTATTCTTTTCTTTAGTGTCATGGTTTGGTCAGATAAAACTGAAACAGAGGAAATCCTTGGATCAGGTAGTTAGATGGTCCAGTCGTTTGCTTGGTGAGTCACAGCTGAGCCTGACATCCCTGTACACCAGACAAGTACAGAGGATGGCTACCTCCATTTTAAATGATGACTCCCTCCCTTTGCACTGCAACTTTCAGCTTCTTCCCTCAAGACGGAGGTTTGCTGTCCCAAAAAGTAGAACCCAGCGCTACAAAAACAGCTTTGTTCCTGCTGCTGTCAAAGAGTTGAACAAGCTGTAACAATATATTGCACATAATTTAGGTACCTATTTATTAACTCCATTTTATATTTACTTATTTTTGTAGGATGTTACTTGGGTTCTAAATATTTTATTGGGTTTTAGACCTTTGAGTTTTTAACCTCTTTGACTAGTTTTTAACTTTTAATATGACCCTTCTCTCTTACCTCTGGTTTTTCTCTCATCTCTTTGTCTTTATACCCTGATTGATGGAGCCTTGAGTATTTTTATCATGTTTATAGCCAGCTTCATGTGTGCCTGTGTTTGTGTCTATGTTGAATGTAATTAGTGGCTTGTAAATATGGATGTCACCAGACTGCAAAACAAATCTGCCTACGGGTACAAATAAAGTAACCTGAACCTGAACCTGAAAAGCAGGTTTTTATTTTGATAAGAGTGGTTTTGTTTTTGCTTCCTGTGCCTGCCTGTGGAATTGTCAGTAAGGCTACAACACTTAACAGAGACAGTTGAGCTACAAACACTAACGTTAATCGGTTTATGGACCCGTAATGAGGCACAACCTCATACGGTGGTCGTAGTTTGTGTTTTACTTAATGTGTACTGTGCTAAAATAAGAAAATAAAACTGTAAACTTCACCAGCAGTCAAGACCACTGCCATCACATATTAAGGGGATCCGTACACGTAGTGTTCACTTTTTTGTGTGTGTGGCTAAATCTTGTTGTATTTGTAGTTATACTGTTGTAAAAGCTTACTGTTACTTTGAAATTTTTTATTCTTTATCATGTGTTTTTATTATTTTAAGTTTATTTCAGTATATACTGTATACACTCCAATTCATTTGTCTTATATGAAGCACTTTAAATTACATTAATTTGTAGGAAAGATAATCTATAAAGCTTGATTTATTTATACTATATGGTAATATCGTATAGTGGTCAAATGTGACCACTATGAACTTTTCAGTCCCCTCGTAGTTCTCTCCATAAACTTTAGTGGTATTACCTCCATCTGTCATTCATTAAGTGACGTTTTCAAAACTATTCACGTTTGAGGAATAATCACACAGTTTTCAGAAATATAGGCAACTTTTTTATGCAGAAACATTTTACTCATACAAGTGATTCTTTTCTCATAAATACTGAAAACTTTTTTATATAAATATACTCATTTTTTTTATAAATTTTGAACTTTTTGTGACAAATTTGTGACCACTGTTATGCAGGTTTGCAACTTTTTACCTATAAATTTGCAACTGTTTTTCTTTTTCTTTTTTTTTTAAATTGCAGACTAAATGTGCGTTCAGACCAAACCTGAAGTGAATTTTTCACACGGCGCGAACGCAAAGTCAGTGGAAAGAGGCGAGCATGTGCGAATCTCGTGCATTTGTGCGTTTATGTCTGAGGGACAGCGCTAGCTAGTGATGGCCAAGAGATTCTGCCGTCACCGTCGTCGGCCTCCGTCAGTCTATGATGACCATGGAAGAGAATCTTAAACGTCTACTCTGCTGGAACAGCACCGCCTGTGGCTGAACAGGCCGATGCGCGCCGGTGTTCTACCTTCCAGCGTTGGGCGTTGGTAGGATTCAAGCCTGGGCAGGAAGATATGGAGGACAAGATGTTACCCATGCAGCATGTCCCCCCTCTCCACGTCACTGATGAATCCAAAGGAACAGCAGGGCTGCTATAGTTTGGCACCAGCGCCGTCGCAGGAGCTGCCAGAACGATGTTGAGCACAACAGAGAACTGCCTTAGGGGCTCCGACTCCGGATTTTTCCTCAGGGTTGACTCCCGAAGCCTTTCCTGTGACCGGGTGTGCCGCAAGGCAGCGGAGGTTTGAAATCAGGGTTTACCTTCCCCTAGATGGGCTACCTTCCCAGGTTGATGAGCTACCATCTACCCGAAGCATCTGGTTTTAAGGCGCCAGAGATCCGCCCTCGCCCCTTCTCCTATTAGTAAAAGCAGTTCCGCCGGGCTTAGAGACTAAACCACACGGGCAGGCTAGGAGTTGGACTTAGTTGTCAGAGGCTTTTTGAGACGCACGCCATAAGGAGCATTTTATGAGCACTGGGAGCTTAACCCCAGTGCCGCTCCTGGCTATGACAACCTTGGAACCGCCGCCACCGTAGGGCTGTGCAATATGACCAAAATTTTATATCACAATATAAGTCATCTTCTAACACGATAACTATATGTACGTATATCACAACACACATTTTCCTGTATATCACATAAAAAGGACCATCTCTTTTTTTTTTTTACATTTTAAATTACTCACTGAAAAACTCATTTGTACAAACTGAATGGCAGCCTGAAGACTGTCATTCTGATCTAATTTAACCTGTTTGCTTCTTTGTAAAAATATTTCAGACTGGTCATGATCTGAAAATCAAAGGCAAAAAAGGTGATCTAAAAAATACATGTGATGACCTGAACTTTATTCATTATCACTAGTTGACTCATTAAAATGATTAGAAATCAAATAAATTGCATTAAAAGCCAACTTGCTCTTCCAACACATTTTAACTTATTTATTATTTATTTTGTTTCTGTGCAGCTATCACAAACTTTTGCAGCTTTAATAAAAAAAAATTTCAGTAAAAACTAAGAAACTCAGCAGTAATTTAAATCAAAGAAACGACGGTCTGATACACGCTTAACAACAAGCATCATCATTTAGCATTTGCTGTTTATTAATTAGAGTGAGATGGTGTTAAGGTGACTTACCTCCAGTTGGGGTTACACAATTAATCAAATTTTAATTGCGATCACAAGTTTGGCTGCCACGATTAAATCAACATGATCGTTGGCGACAGTGACATTTAAAATGCAGGCTCTGCTACATATCAAATTAAGCACGTTCTCAACCAACAGCCAGCCGACCACCAGGGGGCGAACAAACGTTAAGGCAACATTAAGCTGCAGAACTGACAAGGGAGAGCACCCTGTAGCAGCAGCCTGAAGTTTTCAATAGCCGACTGGTCTGATGGTGAAACACAAACCAGATGTCAGGAGCAGAAGGTGACAGTACGGCAACACGTGGAGACAGGGAGCTAGTGCCTCGAAAGGATCATCATGCGTTGTCTGGATGTCTTTTGGATTCAGGGTAAGTGATGCTGACTAAAAATAAATTATATGCAAAGAGTGCCATAGAGCTGTGTCTGCACCACCACAACACCACAAACACAAGCACAATAAATGCATGAAGGCAAAAGCGAATGTCACTTGTGGCTGTGGTGTAGGTGTAGTGTGGCTGACTACTGATCGGAGGGTCAGGGGTTCGATTCTTGCTCTGCAGTCTGCATGTCCAAGTGTGCTTGAGCAAGACACTGAACCCCCAGTTGTTTCTGGTGGGTCAGGCCAGCACCCGTGCATGGCAGCTCCACCACCCATCAGTGTGTGAATGTGTGTGTGAATGCGTGGATAGCAGGATCTGTAAAGCGCTTTGGTCATCTAGAGATGAGAAAAAGCGCTATATAAGTGAACGCCATTTACCATTTATAAATTACAGTCTGTGTCCGGCGCTGACCCAGGCAACCATAGTCTCAGCCCTGCACTGAGCTTCGCTGTATCCATCCACCTCCCAAGACGCGCTGAAGTAACTGATGCAATAGCGTTTTATTTGGCCCAAGACATGTGTCCACTAAATACTGTATGAGCAACGAAGGCTTCAGAAATATGGTCACAACACTGGACAAGAAATACCTGATCCCCCACCTGACTCTCCACAGTTGCATTACCTGCACTGTATGAAAAATACAGATGGACATCGCAACTGTTGAGTACTTTGCAACGGCAGCTGACCCATGATCAAGCAGAATAACGGAGCCATACCTGGTCTGACAATTCCCTACATTGATGGAGATTTTCAAATAAAGAGTCGATGCTTGCAGAAGTCATTTTTCCCCACAAGACCACACAGGAGAAGCTATAGCCCACAGACTGAGGGAAGCGCAGCCATCTTGGAGCCTGCAGGAGGAGGGACTAGTCTGCATAACAACAGACAGTGGATCTTTAGTCTTCAAGGCAGCTTCTCTAAATAAACGGACGATGGCACCTTAACAACTGATATGCTCTACTTAAAATATCAGAATTACACACACTGTATATTAAAGGAAAGAGAAAGATAAAAGGATATAGAAGCAAAAAAAAAAAAAATACCCTCCACAAATGTGTGCAGACCCCTCCCATCTCATCCTTGCTGCGAGAGCATAACCCATGACGCCCCCTTCACATTTGTGACTGCCCCCAATATATGCATGCCTAGAAGACAGGCGTTAATAGAACATATTAGTAGATTTTTGGACACAATTTCATCAGAAAAATGTACGTTTTAACAGTGTTTTCTTTCCTACTATCTGAATATAAGGCTATAGTGTCGTTACATGAGAATTCTGGTGTTTTCTGTCATTATGTAGTGTTGATTTTTTTAGTGGCTGTTTTAGTTTTATATAAATTACACCTGGGGGGTCTTTATTTAGTTCCTTATGTTTGTGATGTATGGTTGTTAGTCAGTAATTATTGTATTTCTTCCTTATTGATTTTTACATTTTTACCTGGTTTTTGGTGCATTTCTTATCTTATTATTCCATTTTCCTTATAACATGGTAGCTGTTGCGTCAGTATCTCGTTTTTCTTCTGAGAAGCACATTGGAAATAAGTGTTAATGGGATGTTCTATGTGTTTTTGCGGCTGTACATACTGACTGTTTAAATGGAGCATGGGTGCAGCTGCTAGCTGCTAGTTAGCTCGGGGCGTCAGGCCGGTTTCCAGCTCCGGAACGGCGCCCAGCTGCGCGTCACGCTCACCGTTCCAGCCGCTTCCACCCCGCCACACGTCACTGCAACACGGCAACATGACGGAGACACCGTGAGGAAAGCAGGGAAATGTCAAACACGGAGCGCCACTGCCGTAACTAGCCGTTCCGTTAGCTGCGGGACTCACCGGACGGATGCCGTAAATCTTCCAGTGAACCTTGAATCCGTCTCCGTATCCTGTCGCTGCGCCCACCGGGTCAGTCATAAGCCCTGCTGGTCAGCATGAGGAGGAAGAGCAGCAAGACTGAATAAAAACGTGGCGGTGGAGGATGAGCGTCTCCAGGTTCCCCGATCCCTCCAGCCGTCCTGGATGACGTCACGGAGAGGGAGCGCTGCAGTGCGTGTTCACGTGGAACCGCGTCATGGCTGAACTTTGGTCGGTGGGTCACCTGCGAGGCTCTTCTCACGCTCACTATACAGAAAAAAGACGTCATCCCACTACAGTACACGTTTGTTCCATATTTACATTTACATGGCAAACGGAACTAGGATCCAGAGGGTCAGCAGAGAAGCAGGTGAAAGAAACCAGACTGTAAAGGTGAAATAAAGGTGAAATAAAATAACAGCAGTGAAAAACAAGAGGCTGTGGGCCTCAGGTTATTTCACACCTTGGACAGAGACAATGAATACACATGGGAGAACAATGCCCAAGTGGGTGAGAGGGGGTTGAA
This sequence comes from Pholidichthys leucotaenia, assembly GCA_020510985.1. NCBI lineage: Eukaryota > Metazoa > Chordata > Actinopteri > Cichliformes > Pholidichthyidae > Pholidichthys > Pholidichthys leucotaenia. The sequence goes on from CM035839.1 coordinate 262,200,738, forward strand.
TGCAGTGTTGTGTAGATTGTCATGCTGTGTATGAGGAAGTGCCTTGAACCTTGTGAAGTGTGACTTGATATAGAGAGAGGAATGCTTGATGTCACCAGTCAGTCTGTTCCTTGCCTGTGAGATGTGAGTGTGTAATAAATCGTCTGAAATGAATCTGCCTCTTCATTTACACACTCCACACTGGTGACCCAAGACGTATTATGGAACACGAGGCAAGAACCCCGGAGCCGGTCCAGTCGGGAACCCCCAGAGACGCTGAAGCCAACCCACAGACAGCCAGGACTGGAACCCCCAGCAACGTGTGTGCAGTTTCAGTCAAGTTACCGGATTTCTGGCAGCACAACCCGCGCTCTTGGTTCCACCACACCGAGGCCCAGTTCACCCTCCGGGGACTAACAGCAGACGACACCAGGTTCTACCATGTGGTAGCAGCGCTGGACTCCCGCACAGCTCAGCAGGTAGCGAGCCTGCTTGATCAGCCACCAGCCAGCAGCAAATATGAGGCACTCAAGGCTGCGCTCATCCAGCAATACACACTCTCGGAATGTGAGAGAGCAGAGAGGCTCCTGGCGCGAACCGAGTTAGGAGATGGGTTGGTTGTAGACCTGATGGAGAAGATGCTGGCGTTGATGGGCACGGGCAACAGGCATTTTCTGTTTGCCCACCTTTTCCTCCGGAACCTGCCAACAGAAGCAAGAGCGGTTCTGGCCAATTCGCCATTGCTGGCTGCACGAGACTACCGTGCGCTAGCCCAGGAGGCAGACCGGATGATCCTCACCACCAGAGCAATCACAGTCAACGCGGCGGCAGCGGAGCCCAGCGAGACGACCAGGGGAGGCGAGGAGCCACCGACGGTAGCGGCAACGGGGGCCAAGGAGCACCAAGAAGACATGCTCTGCTTCTACCACCGCCGCTTCGGAGGGAACGCACGCAGATGCGCGCCACCGTGCCACTTCAAGCGCTCGGGAAATGCCAAGGCCGGCAGTCGGTAGTAGTTGCGACCACCGGTGAAGAGAACAAGCTGCTCTATGTGACGGACTCGCGCTCGGGGAGACCCTTCCTCGTCGACACCAGAGCCCAGAGGAGCATCATCCTGCCATCCTACGCTGACCGTCTGGCAGGACCTAGCGGCCCCGGAATGATGGCAGTAAACGGCTCGGAGATTAAGACGTTCAGTGAGAGAACACTGACCTTATCTCTACATGGCCGCTCGTATGAGTGGACTTTTATCATAGCAGCACTGTGTTGCCCGCTCCTGGGCGCTGATTTTCTGTGTGCACATGGTTTACTTGTGGATGTTGCTAACAGGTGCCTGGTTAATGCACTGTCCTTTGAATCTCTCCCCTGTATAGCTCGAGGGACCCAGCCAACAGCACAAGCCAGGATCACAACTCCAGGCGGTAAGTTCCACGCACTGCTCACTCAGTTCCCAGCACTCACGGTCCCGACGTTTTCGGTGGCCATCACTAAACACGGGGTGGAGCACTTTATCACCACCACCGGGCCACCCGTTTTTACAAGACCTCGGCGCTTGGACGCAGCTAAACTGGCAATAGCGCGCAAGGAGTTCGCCAACCTGGAAAGGCAGGGCATCATCAGGCGATCAAACAGCCCATGGGCATCCCCGCTACACATGGTCCCTAAGGCTGAGGGAGCGTGGCGACCATGCGGTGATTTCCGCAGGTTGAAAAACGCCACAGCACACGACCGCTACCCGATTCCCAACATACAGGATTTTTCCGTTCACCTCGCCGGAGCGTGCGTTTTTTCTAAAATAGACCTGGTCCGCAGTTACCACCAGGTCCCAGTGCGCACGGAGGACGTACCCAAAACAGTGGTAATAACTCCGTTCGGTTTATTCGAGTTCCTGCGCATGCCATTCGGGTTAAAAGGCGAAGCACAGACGTTCCAGCGCATGATGGATGCAGTGCTGCGTGATCTCCCGTTCGTGTTTGTCTACCTGGACGATATCCTGGTAGCCAGTACGTCCGAAGACAAGCACGAAACCCACCTCAGGACAGTTTTCCGGAGGTTGGAGGAGCACGGGTTGATAATCAACCCGGCGAAATGCCAGTTCAGCGTGACGGAGATTGATTTTTTGGGGGCACCACGTCTCTCTGGAAGGAGCGATCCTGTTGCCTGACAAAGTGCGTGCCGTGGCAAATTTTCCACGGCCTCAGACGGTCAGGGCGCTGCAGGAATTTTTGGGGATGGTGAATTTTTATAACCGTTTCCTTCCCCGTGCGGCACGGCTCATGCAACCATTGTACGCTGCGCTCAAGAGACAGAAACCCGCGGATGGAGTCGAATGGACCCCGGAGCGAGAGCGGGTGTTCTCGGAAGTTAAAGTAGCCCTGGCAAACGCCGCACTGCTGGCACATCCGGACCAAACGGCCCGGATAGCACTCACCGCCGACGCTTCAGACGTGGCCATAGGGGCGGTCGTGGAGCAGCGCATAGCCGGGGCTTGGCAGCCACTCACATTTTTCAGCAGAACTTTGCGTGACAGCGAACGTAAATACAGCGCGTTCGACAGAGAGTTGCTGGCTCTCCACCTGGCCATACGCCACTTCCAGTTCTGGCTGGAAGGGCGCAGCTTCACCGCATTCATGGACCACAAGCCACTAACATTCGCGATGGCCACGGTTTCAGAACCATGGTCGGGCCGGCAGCAGAGACAGCTGGCCGCGATCTCAGAGTTTACTACCGATATTCAGCATGTGTCGGATAAACTGAATGTGGTGGCGGACTGCCTCTCGCGCACCGTGGTGGCCCGTCTACGTGGGGATAGATTATGCAGCCATGGCCACGGAGCAGATTAGCGATGCAGACGTGCGCGCGCTCCAGTCTGGACCAACAGGGTTAAGGCTGGAGAGCAGGGTGCTGCAAGATGGCGCCCCCCCCCAATCTGCTATGTCTCCACGGGACGCCCGCGTCCGGTAGTCCCGGTTGCGTGGCGCCGCCGCATGTTTGAGTCGGTTCACACTCTGGCACACCCAGGAGTGCGCGCGTCTGTCAAAATGGTGGGAGAGAAGTTCGTGTGGCCGAGCCTACGCAAACAAGTAAAAGAGTGGGCTGCAGCCTGCGTGGCGTGCCAACAAGCCAAGGTACACAGGCACACGAAGGCTCCCTTGGAGCCGTTTCTGGTTCCGGCTAAGAAGTTCGACCACGTTCACGTGGACCTCGTGGGCCCCCTCCTGCCATCACAGGGTGCACGCACCTCCTGACAGTAGTAGACCGCACCATGCGCTGGCCAGAAGCAGTCCCGCTGGTGGCAACCACGTCCGCGGACGTAGCACGCGCTTTTTTAACAATATGGGTGGCACGTTTTGGAGTCCCCTCGGACATTACGTCCGACAGGGGCCCACAATTTGTTTCTGACCTCTGGTCCGCGATGGCCCGCAGCCTGGGTGCTGCAATTCATCGCACAACCGCGTACAACCCACAGGCCAATGGTTTTATGCAAGCGTTTTCATAGATCACTGAAAGCAGCACTCAGGGCTTCACTGACGGATGCAAATTGGGTAGACAGGCTGCCGTGGGTTCTATTGGGGTTGCGCGCCGCGCCAAAAGAGGATTTAGAAGCTTCCCCGGCAGAGCTCGTTTTTGCGCAGCCCCTACGGCTGCCCGGGGAATTTCTACCGGACAATCCCGCGCCAGGCAGCTCCCCGTCTCAGCTTTTGCAGCGTAGCGCAAACACAGGCACGCTGCCAGGCCCTGCCCACCACTGTTTTCCGCGTGCCTTCGTGCCTAAAACTTTGAAAAACGCGGAGTTCGTGTTTGTCAGACACGACGCCCACCGCCCTCCGTTGCGCCCACCCTATGATGGACCGTTCAGAGTGTTGGAAACAGGGGATAAGCATTTTGTGCTAGACTTGGGGGGTAGATGGGAGAGAATTGGCATAGACAGACTCAAACCAGCCTTTGTAGTGGCGGATGAGCAAGTGCTGTTGGCGAGGGCCCCTTGGCGTGGAAGACCCCCACGGAGACCTCCCCAGGGAAACGATTCACCAGAGCAGCCACACGGACAGAGTGACCCCCCCCCCCCTCCACAGCTCACCCGCAGTCGGACACACTCCCAGCAGCCTCCCACCGGCACAGCAGCGTCACGGAGGCAGTAAACCCCAGTTACAGCAGATATGGGAGGAGACTGAAGCCGAAACAGCATGTGGACTGATGTTCTATTGTTCTATCTAAGATGCTGAGGGTGCGGTGTGGGCCTCAGGTTATTTCACACCTTAGACAGAGACAATGAATATACATGAGAGAACAATGCCCAAGTGGGTGAGAGGGGGTTGAATGAAGTGTAGTGTAGATGTCATGCTGTGATGAGGAAGTGCCTTGAACCTTGTGAAGTGTGACTTGATATAGAGAGAGGAATGCTTGATGTGACCAGTCAGTCTGTTCTTTGCTTGTGAGATGTAAGTGTGTAATAAATCGTCTGAAATGAATATGCCTCTTCATTTACACACTCCACAAGGCATTTTAAACATTATTGTACAGTTGTGATATTGTACCGGACTATTGCACATACTTAAGGCCCTTTTTCACTAGCATGCTTTAGCGCGACACGGGACGGCTCAGCACGCTTTGTACGCTTTTCCACAAGCCCCAACACGGTTTAACAGCCGTGATTCTAGAGCCCCGCTCCAGGGCAGGGTACAGCAGTGCTGAGCTGTGCCATGTTGTGACGTTAACAGACTGGTCGCTGCTGATTGGTCAGGTCGTAGCCGGCGCTGATTGGTCAGGTTGTAACCGCCCCTCTCCTCCTCCTCCTCTGCCGAATCTTCACGACCTTCTCAATAAAGTTTTTGAAAAAAAAAAAAAAGAATCTTCACGACCGCCATTACTCAGCACGCAACCACTGTTGGCGGTTTATTTTCAGTGTATTGCTGTGCTATTTTCATTTATTCTCTATCAAAAATGGCTTCGCGTAATAAGGGTGTTCCATGGACCAATAAGGAGGTGCAGTGTCTGCTCACTGCATTGTCAGACGAACGTATCCAGCGCGAGTTAGACGGAGCCACCCGGAATGAAAAAATATACCGGGAGGTCTCGACATCGGAGTCCTTTAACAGTGAGTTTTAATTTTTTTTTATTGTGCTTTTTTTCGCAAATATATTCGGTAAGAGGCTCAGTTTATTTATGCAATAAAAAAGCTGTTCATTTGTGGATGATGATCGCTGCTTTATTGCAGCACACTGCGGACTAAAGCTTTTATTTTAATTATTCATGTGAACAATATGCTGAAATAAGCTTATGTAATCTTGTTAAAAACTATTGTCTTTTCTGTATATCTTGCACTTTCGTGCTGTATTTTATTGTGTGCATTTTCCTTGTAGAATCATCCCACGCGTCCGCCGCGCCAGCCCGCCCGGATTCATCCAACCGAGCCTTCCTGACCCAGAGCAGGCAGAGACGGCTTCATCCAACCGAGCCTTCCTGACCCAGTTTGGGGAGCTGGTGTAGAGGCACTCAGTGGTCGGCGTGTATAAAATGTCGATTAACCTTCATGTTGTGCTGCAAAGTTTTTTTTTAATTTTAATATTTTGTATATAATAAAATGGAATTGTTTTGGAAAGTGTGGTTTGTCTGTTATAACACTGAATTATAAAACAGTATAATTACATAGAAATTCCATTGCCTAGTCTGATGAAAATGATGCTGATCATCCTGTCAGGGGTCAACCATTGTAAAGGTAATGTAATTTTTAACTAGACCAAAAAACAAATGTTTTTGTAAGCTTTCTGTTCTTTTTATTGAAATATCATAAAAAATTAGCACCACATGATCCAGTTATAAACTTTGGGTAAATTTTTTATGTTAACTTATAAGAAGTTGCACAGTTGGACTTTAAAATGCAGCAGGAGAGACTGATGAAGCTTACAAGTCAAAGTAGGTACAAGTATATGTAAATTGAATGTTCTATCGGCATTCCAAATTCAGAGAATTACAACACTTTAGAAGGAGTGTAGCATCATCTAAACGGAAAATAATAATACTGTTGTTCCAAACGTTGACCTGAAGGTGAAAAACATGAATTTTTTTTTTTCAGTACATCCAAAATGCCCTAGGATGTAAAAAATAATACAATCTGGTGTTGGCCAGTGTGCCACTGTCTCATTATTTAATACGAATAACAAGTTTCAGCTCATTATTTCTAGGTCATTTGGCAGTTAATTCAAAACAAAAGTGACTTGTGTTGTTGCAGCTTTTTTATCAGAGAGTTTCTCCAGTTTTGGAGCATATAATCATCTGTCCCTTAACTGTTAAACATTAAATAACAGCAGACAGATTGGCAAAGGATACACAATTGTGTTGCTGTTGCCTAAAACCGCTGTGACCCACTGCTTGTGGTGCTACCTTTCATGTGTGTGCTTTTTATGAATTTTCACACGTTTTTGTAAGTACAAGTGGGATAGTATTAAATTGAAATATTCATTCATATTTCATCTCGCTGCCTGTACCCTAGTGTCTTCTCTGGTTAAACTCTCTGGACTTAATTGTGAGATAAAACCACAGAGTGAGCAAGGCAATAATCCTTGGATCCTCCATTTTTTGTCTCGTGTAAATAAGGACTCAGTCGGGTGCGTAACGTCACGGGAGTGTGGCCCTGCCTCGCTGGGAGTCTGGCGCCGCCTCGCTTCAAAAACTTCCTAACACAAACCATCACAGCACAAGCACAACACCGTGCTAATGGAGACAGAAGCATTCCGAGCCGTACTGAAGTGAATCGAGCCGTACCGAGGTGTGCTGGGCTAGTGGAAAACAGGCTTTAGAGACTGACTTATGTAGATGTACAGTGGGGCAAAAAAGTATTTAGTCAGCCACCAATTGTGCAAGTTCTCCCACTTAAAAGATGAGAGAGGTCTCCAATTTTCATCATAGGTATACCTCAACTATGAGAGACAAAATGAGAAAAAAAAATCTAGAAAATCACATTGAAGGATTTTTAATGAATGAATTGGTAAATTCCTCAGTAAAATAAGTATTTGGTCACCTACAAACAAGCAAGATTTCTGGCTCTCACAGACCTGTAACTTCTTCTTTAAGGGGCTCCTCTGTCCTCCACTCGTTACCTGTATTAATGGCACCTGTTTGAACTCGTTATCAGTATAAAAGACACCTGTCCACAACCTCAAACAGTCAGACTCCAAACTCCACTATGGCCAAGACCAAAGAGCTGTCAAAGGACACCAGAAACAAAATTGTAGACCTGCACCAGGCTGGGAAGACTGAATCTGCAATAGGTAAGCAGCTTGGTGTGAAGAAATCAACTGTGGGAGCAATTATTAGAAAATGGAAGGAATACAAGACCACTGATAATCTCCCTCGATCTGGGGTCCACACAAGATCTCACCCCGTTGGGTCAAAATTATCACGAGAACAGTGAGCAAAAATCCCAGAACCACATGAGGGGACCTAGTGAATGACCTGCAGAGAGCTGGGACCAAAGTAACAAAGGCTACATCAGAAACACACTACGCCGCCAGGGACTCAAATCCTGCAGTGCCAGACGTGTCCTCCTGCTTAAGCCAGTACATGTCCAGGCCCGTCTGAAGTTTTCTAGAGGGCATTTGGATGATCCAGAAGAGGATCGGGAGAATGTCATATGGTCAGATGAAACCAAAATAGAACGTTTTGGTAAAAACTCAACTTGTCGTGTTTGGAGGAGAAAGAACACCATATCTACTGTGAAGCATGGGGGTGGAAACATCATACTTTGGGGCTGTTTTTCTGCAAAGGGACCAGGACGACTGATCCGTGTAAAGGAAAGAATGAATGGGGCCATGTATCGTGAGATTTTGAGTGAAAACCTCCTTCCACCAGCAAGGGCATTGAAGATGAAACGTGGCTGGGTCTTTCAGCAGGACAATGATCCCAAACACACCGCCCGGGCAATGAAGGAGTGGCTTCGTAAGAAGTATTTTAAGGCCCTGGAGTGGCCTAGCCAGTCTCCAGATCTCAACCCCATAGAAAATCTTTGGAGGGAGTTGAAAGTCTACGTTGCCCAGCGACAGCCCCAAAACATCACTGCTCTAGAGGAGATCTGCATGGAGGAATGGGCCAAAATACCAGCAACAGTGCGTGAAAACCTTGTGAAAACTTACAGAAAACGTTTGACCTCTGTCACTGCCAACAAAGGATATATAACAAAGTATTGAGATGAACTTTTGCTATTGACCAAATACTTATTTTACCGAGGAATTTACCAATTAATTCATTAAAAATCCTTCAATGTGATTTTCTGGATTTTTTTTTCTTATTTTGTCTCTCATAGTTGAGGTATACCTATGATGAAAATTGGAGACCTTGTGGCGTAACATTATGTAGCTCACATGTTCCTTGGCAGAGACCCAGACATGAAGGAACTTTGAGCTCACAGTGTGTATTGACAGCATGCCACAGATGGACATTGAGTCTGGACCCCCTGCGGACTAGAGGAGAAGTGAGAAGATCTGAGAGTGAACCTGAAGAGACTGCCTGACTCCTAGGGTCAGACAGAGAAGCCGAGAGGACAATGGGAGGATTAGTTATGAATGGAATTCTGTGTTTGATGTGAATGCGATTTGTGTCTGTTGTAACAGTATAAAGGTATGTGGTTTATCTCAGCTCGTCCTCTTCATTCCCTGACTGAGAGAGGAGCTGTAGGACTTGATATGGAATAAACCGATACTGAAAAATCATTCAGTCTCTTCATTTCGAGTTTCCTACATTGGTGACCCACACGTGAGAAAAATGGAAAGACTTGGAGGTCATCTCTCCGACTCCGAACCTGACTCACCGGAGACCGCCCGCACCGGCGTAAACTCCATTAGACTCCCCGAGTTCTGGCAAGAGGACCCGCACTCATGGTTCCAACACGTGGAATCACGGTTCGTGCTTAACGGGGTATCAGAGGGTGACATTAAGTTCCACAATGTCATCACAAGACTCGACAGCCGCACAGCCCAATGTGTGCGGAGCCTGGTGCAGCAGCCGCCCGCTGCTGGCAAATACGACGCCCTGAAAGCCGCCCTCATTCGGAGCTTTGTGCCATCAGCCGAGGTGAGGGCCAGAACACTCCTGGACCTGCGCGACAGAGGAGGACGCAGGCCGACCGTCCTCATGGAGGACATGCTGCAGATGATCGGGGCAGGTAACGATGCGTTTTTATTTAAACACATCTTTTTGAGGACCCTTCCAGCACACATGAGAGGCTCCCTGTCCAGCATGAGGTGTGTGGACCAGCAGGACTTCCGCGCGCTGGCTTTGGAAGCAGAGCGACTCCTGGACGCATGCGGTGAACAGGAGACGGCAGCGGCAGCAGCGGACCTCGGCACGGCAGCCCAGGGCGACGGAGAACCAGTGGCAGCAGAGCCAACCCCAGCGACAACAGCGGCAGCGCGATCCCGGAGCAGAGGAGAGAACGAGATGTGCTTCTACCATCGACGTTTCGCGCACAAGGCGCACAGGTGCGTCCCGCCATGCAACTTCAGGAAGCAGGGAAGCGCAAAGAACCAGAGGTCGCTGGCAGCTTCGACCCTCGGCGAACGGAACAAGCTGCTCTACCTGACGGACGCGAGCTCCGGACGGTGATTCCTCGTTGACACCGGAGCACAGAGGAGTTTCATCACCGCGACCTACGCGGACCGGGCGGCCGGTCCCCGCGGAGATGTAGCAACAGCCGCAAATGGCTCGTCGATCAAGACGTTTGGCGAAAGAACTCTGCGCCTGTCCTTGCACGGCCGCAACTATAAATGGACCTTCATAGTAGCGGCGGTGAGTTTTAACATGTTAGGCGCCGACTTTTTGTGCTCACATGGTTTGCTGGTAGATCTGGCTAATAGACGCTTGGTTAATGCACTCTCTTTTTGTTCTATTCCCTGTGCAGCGCGAGTGTCCCCGCCGTCAGTACAGGCCAACGCCACCGCAGCAGGAGGTAAGTTCCACACTCTCCTAAACCAATTCCCAGCACTCACAGTTCCCACGTTTTCAGCTAAGGTGGCGAAGCACGGGGTGGAGCACTTTATAACCACAAGCGGTCCACCGGTTTTTGCGAAGGCTCGGCGCCTGGATGCAGCTAAGCTCTCTATTGCGCGTGAGGAGTTCGCCAACCTGGAAAGGTTGGGCATAATTCGCCGCTCGTAGTCCGCTTGGGCTTCCCCCCTCCACATGGTCCCTAAGGCGGACGACTCGTGGAGACCGTGCGGCAATTATTGCAGGTTAAACAATGCCACAGCGCAGGACCGCTACCCAATTCCGCATATCCAAGATTTTTTGGTGCATTTGGCCAAGGCACGAATTTTTTCTAAAATAGACTTGGTCCGCGGTTATCACCAGGTCCCGGTCCGATCAGAGGACATTCCCAAGACAGCGGTAATAACCCCTTTTGGGCTTTTTGAATTTTTACGCATGCCTTTTGGCCTTAAAGGCGCTGCGCAAACCTTCCAACGCATGATGGATGCCGTTTTGCGCGACCTCCCTTTTGTTTTTGTCTACTTAGATGATATTTTAGTCGCCAGCGCCTCTGAGGAGGAACACGAGAGTCACCTCAGAACTGTTTTTCAGAGGTTGGGAGCGCACGGGTTGATAATCAACCCAGCCAAGTGCCATTTCGGTGCAGCACAGATCGATTTTTTGGGGCACCGCGTCTCCCCAGAGGGTGCAGTTCCGCTGCCCTCCAAAGTACGTGCGGTGGCTGAGTTTCCCCAGCCACAAACGGTAAAAGCGTTGCAGGAATTTTTAGGCATGGTAAACTTTTACAACCCTTTCATACCTCACGCGGCGCAGCTCATGCAACCGTTGTGTGTCGCGCTAAAAAAACAAAAGCCCTCCAATGCGATTGAGTGGTCCCCGGAGCGGGAGCGCGCATTCACTGAGGTTAAGAAAGCACTAGCGAACGCAGCACTGCTGGCTCACCCAGACCCAGCAGCCCAAATAGCGCTAACCACAGACGTGTCAGATGTGGCCATAGGAGCCGTGGTAGAACAGCAAGTTGCCAGGGCTTGGCAACCACTCGCTTTTTTTAGCAGGTCCCTGCGTGATGCGGAGCGAAAATATAGCGCGTTTGACAGGGAACTGCTAGCGCTCCACCTGGCCATTCGCCATTTCCAGTTCTGGTTGGAAGGGCGGCGTTTCACCGCTTTTGTCGACCACAAACCATTAACTTTTGCAATGTCCAAAGTCTCTGAACCATGGTCAGGCCAACAGAAGAGGCAGCTGGCCGCAATTTCAGAATTCACCACCGATATACAGCACGTAGCCGGTAAATTTAATGTGGTGGCAGACTGCCTCTCGCGAGCGGTAACAGCACCTGTCCGCGCGGATGGGGGCTGTAGCGCCGCAGATGCGGAGCGCGGTAACAGCGCGGATGCGCATGCGGCTCAGGTGCACGTAGAGATAGATTATGTGGCCATGGCAGCAGAGCAGGGCGAGGACACAGACGTGCGCGCGCTCCTGTCTGGACCAACAGGGTTAAGGCTGGAGAACGTAAGTTTACAAACCGGTTCACCCCCGCTTATTTGCGATGTATCCACCGGGCGACCTCGCCCAGTGGTGCCGGCCACGTGGCGCCGTCGTGTTTTTGACGCCGTGCACTCCCTGGCACACCCGGGAGTACGCGCTTCGGTGAAAATGGTAGCAGAGAAGTTTGTTTGGCTGAGCCTGCGCAAGCACGTGAAGGAGTGGGCTAGAGCCTGCATGTCCTGCCAGCGGGCCAAAGTTCACAGACACACAAAAGCCCCTTTAGAACCTTTCCACATCCCGGCTAAGAGGTTTGATCATGTGCACGTAGATCTAGTGGGACCCCTGCCGCCCTCGCAGGGGTTCACACATCTCCTGACAATGGTGGACCGGACCACGCGTTGGCCGGAAGTGGTCCCATTGCAGTCTACCACAGCAGCAGAGGTAACTCGCGTTTTTTTAACAGCCTGGGTAGCGCGGTTCGGAGTCCCGTCGGACATTACGTCCGATAGGGGTCCGCAGTTCGTTTCAGAGCTATGGTCAGCCATGGCCAGCGGCTTAGGGGCAACAGCTCATCGCACCACCGCTTATCACCCACAGGCCAACGGTTTATGCGAGCGTTTTCACAGGTCGTTGAAGGCAGCCCTCAGAGCGTCGCTCACGGATACAGCGAAAACGAAGCGGGTGCCGGGCTGGAGTTTAGGCGGCGTGAAAGAAATATAAGACAGAATAATAAAGAGCGATGGCAAGAACCAAGCAGACCGCCCGTAAAATCTACTGGAGGAAGAAGCCCCCCAGGAGACAGCTAGCCACCAGGGCTGCTCGGAGAGGCGCTCTGGCCACCGGCAGAGTGAAGAGGCCTCGCCGTCACAGGTCCGTGGCTCTGAGAGAGATCCGTCGCTACCAGAAATCCACGGAGCTGCTCATCCGTAAGCTGCCCGTCCAGCGCCTGGTGAGGGAGATCGCTCAGGACTTCAAGACCGTCCTGCGTTTCCTGAGTTTCGCCGTCATGGCTCTGCAGGAGACCAGCGAGACCCACCTGGTGGTCTCTTCTTCGCTAAGGGGGTCACCATCATGCCCAAAGACTTCCAGCTGGCCCGCTGCATCCGCGGAGAGAGAACTTAGACTTTCTGCTGCACATCCACCAGCCATAATGCTCTGCACTGTGTGTCTACTGTATATATATACATTTATAGTAATATGGACATATGTTTGCTAGATGTTGTTTTTTCTTGCCTTCTGATTGTTGCTCTGAGTGTTGCTGTCCCTGTGCTGTTGCAATCCTGGAATTTCCCCATTGTGGGACTAATAAAGGCTTATCTTATCTTATCTTATCTTAAATTGGGTAAACAAACTACCATGGGTTTTATTGGGGTTGCGTTCGGCACCCAAGGAGGATTTAGATGCCTCAATTGCTGAATTGGTGTTTACTCAACCTCTCAGGCTGCCAGGAGAGTTCCTGCCAGCCCATGCAGCACCCGAGCGCCCCCCGGTGTTGGGACCTCTAAGTGGCACGGGGGCAGAAATGCTCCCGGGCCCCGCTCATCACACGTTTCCGCGGGTTTTTGTTCCCAAGGCTTTGCAAAACGCAGAGTTTGTTTTTGTCAGGCACGACGCCCAGCGTCACAGTCTCTGCCCACCTTATGATGGTCCGTTCCAAGTGCTGGAAACCGGGGAGAAATATTTTGTACTGGACTTGGGGGGCAGGAAAGAGACAATCAGTGTTGACAGATTAAAGCCTGCTTTTGTGTTACGTGACGAACCTGTACGGCCGGCGGGGGCGCCTTGACGCGGCAGGCCTCCCAAGGGACAGCCCCTGGTTCCCCAGCAGGGGGCAAATAACCCTTCTCCCCCTCATTCCACAGGCGCACCGCAAGACGGCGCAACACAGGCTGCGAAGCCTGCGTTCAGCAGATTCGGGAGGAGATTGAAGCCTAAGCAATGGGCAGAGTGATGTGTATTTGGATCAACCCGTGTAAATTGTGCTGTAGATCCTGCAAAGGGGGGGGGCTGTAAGGGTGTAATGTGTATGACTGCCCATTATGGACATGAGGGTGGTGTGTGTGTGTCCTTTCTTGACATAGTGTGTATGACTGTCCATTATTGACTTAAGGTTGGTGTATGTCCATTCTTGGGCGTTTCAGGGGGAGTGATGTGGCGTAACATTATGTAGCTCACATATTCCTTGGCAGAGACCCAGACATGAAGGAACTTTGAGCTCACAGTGTGTATTGACAGCACGCCACAGATGGACATTGAGTCTGGACCCCCTGCGGACTAGAGGAGAAGTGAGAAGATCTGAGAGTGAACCTGAAGAGACTGCCTGACTCCTAGGGTCAGACAGAGAAGCCGAGAGGACAATGGGAGGATTAGTTATGAATGGAATTCTGTGTTTGATGTGAATGCGATTTGTGTCTGTTGTAACAGTATAAAGGTATGTGGTTTATCTCAGCTCGTCCTCTTCATTCCCTGGCTGAGAGAGGAGCTGTAGGACTTGATATGGAATAAACCAATACCGTACTGAAAAATCATTGTCCCTTCATTTCGAGTTTCCTACAACCTCTCTCATCTTTTAAGTGGGAGAACTTGCACAATTGGTGGCTGACTAAATACTTTTTTACCCCACTGTATATAGACAAGATTGTCCCAGTTGTGTCCAGAGGTGTACAGTCTCAGCATCAGGGTACCAGCTCCTACGGAGCCTCGAGTTCCGGGGCGGATCTACAGGGAGCCGGGGGGGGGGGGGGGGTACTGCCCTCTACTGCAGCGCCTTGCCACCCCAGCTCAAAGTTGCCAGGTCCGCTTATTATAAGCAACTTTGGACTTATTCTTCTCTAAAGTCGCTTGCAAATCTCATCAGTCGCAGGTTGCAGGTTTTTGGGCTTGTTTTTTAACATGTTGCTTATTTGGGGAAGTTATTGAGGTGAAGGTGGCCTGCCAGGGGCTCCACTTCTGGCAGCCACTGATCCATCCAGTTTTCTATAGAGATCAGTGACCCACCCGACTGCACTCGGCTCTGTACTCACTAGGGCGTGAGCAATCCAGGTTTTTTATATACAGATCAGTGCATATGGGCCCTTAACATACAATTTCATTTGATCGCATTTAGTTCTTAATTCAAACAAGAAGATTATTTGCAACCAACTTAATTAAGACTTGAACAAAAACAATCAATCTGAATACAACTGGGAGCGTTTAAGAATAAAAATCTTTGGATTCCTTAATGAAGTTCTGCCTGCAGATCACCCGCACTCACACATTCCAAGTACCACTCATGGGACGGACCAGATTCCATACAAAATGTTAAAAATTTTGCTTTTGCTTCGCCTTTAAGGGGTTGCTGTTCCAGTTAAAAGTCTCAAGTGTTAAAGAGTCCAACTTTGTAAAAAACAGCCAAGTCAGAATACCACAAAAGGCTCAAAGTCGCTAAGATAATCCAGAGGTTAAACTGGCTGTTAATGTCATTTAAGCCCTTCATGGCATCGACAACGTGGAACCGGCATTTCACTTTGAAACGGATGGCAGCGAGTTATTGCAAATGATCAGGTTTTTTTTGTAACTTAGATTTTTATTCATTTTTCATCATATATAATGCATTCAGATCACATTCTACATTTAAAAAACAAAGGGGTTAGGGTAGGGAAAAAAAACAAAAACAAAAACAAATAAAAAATAAAAAAAATAAAAAATAAAAGGGGGGGGCAAATGTTGGAGCATCAAGTTTTTAGTTTCCATCTCTTAATTCTTCTGGTTTTTTCAGTGTCTTTGGTTATTCTTTCAATTTCTGCCTCGTTGTTGCACTTTGTAGTGTGTCCATTTCCGCCATTTTTTCTCCCATATTCCTTCTTGCATTCTTCGTCGATATGTTAGTTTTTCCATCATACGTATGTCCTCAACAATGTCAGTCCATTGTTCTTGGTCAGGAAGAACTTCTGATCGCCATTTTTTTGTGATAGTTTTTTTACATGCAATCAACAAGATTTTAACTAGATATCTGTCCTCAGCCTGTATAACATTGTCTTTTTTAAGATCACATAAGTACATCAGGTTACAGTTCATTGGTATATTATATCCTAATATCCTCTGTATTGTCACATGCATAGATTTCCAAAATGTTGATATTTTGTAGCATTTCCAAAACATATGTGAGTGGTCTGCATTTTGAGCCCCACATCCCCTCCAGCATAAAGACTGGGTATTTGTATATTTTCCTTGAATCTGTGGTGTAATGAAAAAGCGAATCAGGTTTTTCCATCCAAATTCCCTCCATGTCCTTGAATTTGTTGATGTGTGTTGTGTTTTCCATATTTCCTGCCAGCTTTCTTCTGTTATGTTTAAATTGAGCTCTTTCTCCCATTTCTCCTTTATATAGTTACTTGTATGATTGTTTGTCATAAGTTTCTGATATAGTTTTGAAATAATTCTTATTTTATTTCCTGCATATGAGCTTAAAATAAGTTGTATAATCTCGTTCACATCTGTTTGGAGGTTATGCCTAATCTTCTTCATATAGTAATCTCTCATCTGCAGATATCTGAAAAATTCCGATCTTTCTAATTTAAATTTTCTCCTGATATTTACAAAGCTCCCGAGATCTTTTTTTCCGATATTGCCCCATGCTGTGATTCCCTTGTTCACCAGATTTTTGTATCCCCTATCTTGTTTTGCCGGTTCAAACTGACTGTCAAATGCTACCCATTTCAATAGTTTTATGTCTTCCCTTATATTATATTTTTGTACTATTTTATACCACAGTTCTAAAGTAAATTTAGTGATTGGGTCTATTTGTTTGATTTGCTTATATGCATCTTTATCCCCTATTATGCTTTGTACTGGGAGTCCCTCAATTTCCTTTTCCATTTCTTTCCATTTTGCCTCATATCCCTCGTCGCACCAACATATGATATATCTTATTTGTGCTGAGTAGTAATATTCCTTTAGACTCGGTAGGCCCATGCCTCCTTTCTCTTTTGGTAATTGGAGGGTTTTATATTTCACTCTTGGTTTTTTACCTCCCCAAACAAATCTCGATATCATCCTGTCCCACTTTGAGAATTGGGCATCTGGAATCTCTGTTGGTATAGCCTGGAAGAGGTAAAGTAATCTAGGTTGTATGCTGATTTTGACTGTCTCAATTTTTGAATTCAGATCCATATTTAAGATTGACCATCTATCAATATCTTTTTTTATTTCTTGTTCCAACCTATCATAGTTTGCTTTATATATTTTGCTTAGGTCTTTAGGTATGTTCACGCCAAGGTATTTTATTTCTTTTTGGTTCCAGTTTAGTTTGATCTTATCAGTTATCTGGTTTAGAGGGTTATAGTGGAATGTCAGTATTTGTGTTTTTGTTATGTTTATCTTGTATCCTGATAATTTTCCAAAATTTTCTATCAAGTTCATCATTTCCATTATTGATTTATCTGGTTGTTCAAGGTAAACTATAATATCGTCTGCAAATAGCCCAATCTTGTGTTCCGCCCCCTTTATTGTTACACCTTTTAATTTCTTATTTTGTCGTATCGCTTGAGCCAATGGTTCTATGAACAGAGCAAACAAGGTGGGCGATAAGCAGCATCCCTGCCTAGTTGATCTTTGTATATTTACTTTGTCTGTTAAGCTACCGTTTATCTTGATTCTTGCCACAGGTTCTTGATATAGCGTCCTTATGCATTGTACTGATTTTTCGTTAAATCCAAAGCGCTCCAGTGCACTATATAGGAATTTCCAGTTAACCCTGTCAAATGCTTTTTCTGCGTCTAAACTCATTATTACTGCACTTTTCTTTTCTTTATGTATTTGGTTAATTATATGTATTGTTCTCCTGATATTGTCATGTGTTTGGCGTCCCTCTATGAATCCAGTTTGATCATCTTCTATCAATTCCGTCAAGAATGTCTTTATTCGTTTACATATAATTGTTGTGTATATTTTATAATCTACATTTAATAAAGAGATTGGTCTATAGTTTCCGCATTGTTCTTTATCTTTCCCTGGTTTTAAAATAACTGAAATGATTGCTTCGTTCCATGATGGAGGTATTTTGTTGTTGTTCAGCGTCCAATTAAATGACTTTAGGAGTTGTGGCGTGAGTTCTTCTATAAACAGTTTATAAAACTCAGATGGGTATCCATCACTACCTGGTGATTTACCGTTTTTAAGTGACTTAATCACATCTCTGATCTTTTGTGTTGTTATTTCTGCTGTTAGTTTTTCATTTTGTTGATTTCCTATTGATGGCAAGTCCAATGTGTCTAGAAATTTTTTGATATCTTTAGTATTTGTTTCTTCAGGTTGCGAGTATAGTTCTTGGTAGAAATTATGGAAAATTTCTTCGATGTTTTCTGGGTTAACTGTGGTTTTATTTGTGGTGGGGTCTTTAATCTTGTATACATTATTCATTGTTTGTTGTTTTCTTAACCGTTTTGCCAGCAGTTTTGTGGCTTTTGGCCCCGTTTCATAATATTTTTGCTTTAGATATCTATTTTTCCTTTCAATTTCATCCATTTGTGTTTCTTTTATCTTTGTTTTTTCTTCTTTAATTTCTTGATATATTTTTGGATCATTTATGCTTTGATGTTTACGTTCTAATTCCCTCAGTCTCTCACATCTTTGTTCATACGCTTCCAGTTTAGTCTTATTTGCTTTTCCTGTTTCAACAATTAATTTACCCCTTAACACGGCTTTTAGTGCGTCCCATAGTATTGTTGGGTCCACTTCTTCATTGTCATTCTCTTGGATATATTCGTTTATGTTTATTTTTATTCTTTCTTTCATTTTCTCATCATTTAACAGTCCTACGTTAAGTTTCCATGTTGTTTGTCGTTTTCTATTGTTTAAATATATTTCCATGTATATAGGATTATGATCTGATATTTCTGCCCCTCCAATCCGACAATTTCTCACCCTGTGTCTGTCACCTTCATTCATAAGGAAGTAATCTATTCTAGAGTGTACTTTATGGGCTGCTGAATAATGTGTATAGTCTTTTTCGAGTGGGTGTAGGTCCCTCCATATGTCTACCATACCCATTTCTGCCAGTGAGGTTCTTATGAACTTTGTTACATGTTTTTTTGTCTTCTTAACACTTGTTGTGTCAACTTCATGATCCATGACAGCATTTAAGTCTCCTCCACAAATTAGGACTCCTTCACTGTGTGTTGCTATGAGATCAAACAGATGTTGAAAAAAACCCTTGTCACTTTCTGGTGGGGCATAGATGTTCACTAATGTAATCAGCATACCATCTATTCTTCCCTTTATTATTACATACCTGCCTTCTTTATCCTGGATTTCCTGTTCACTTTCAAATTGTATTTTGTTTGAGATTAGTATCATAACCCCCCTTTTTGCTCCTCCCTTAAATGAACTGTAGTAGGAGTTCTTATAGCCAAATCTCTTTAGTTTCACATGTTCTGCCTTGCTCAAATGTGTCTCTTGCATAAATATAATTTCAGCTTTTTCCTTCTTGAATTTTCTTATTATTCTTTCCCTTTTAACAGGTGAGTTCAGACCATTCACGTTTAGTGTCATTATCTTAAGATTTTTACCCATATTCATGTTTTTCCATTTTTTTAACTTGTGCTCCTAGCCCCTTTAACAACAAAAATAACACATATTTATATAAAAACACATTAAAAAATCTCGACCTCCGTACTTTGGGCCTTTCTTCTGCCCACTGGTCCCTGTTGGTGGGTGGGGGGTTTGTCTTCACAGAGTGAAGGGCCCTCCCTAGACTTCTAATTACTATCAAAGTAATATTCATAAGTCTAGAAATGTCCAACAAATATCACTTAAACCTCTCCTAGCCGTCTGTTTCTCTTTTACCTTGTCTTCTTGGCCTTCATTTCTTCTGTGCCTTTCTTAATCTTTGTTATGATCTAGGCTTTCAGTTGAAAGCCTTGTAGCTTGTCCTGGGCCCGCTGCTCTACGTCTCTCCCCCTTCTTCCGCCGTTCACTCGTCTCCACTCCGTCTGTCGTGGTGCGTTCAGGGCCGCCGCTGCTCCAGCCGTCTCCTTCGGCACGCTCACCTCAAGGCCCCGCTCCATCATATCCCGCGCTGCCTCTTCGGCCGTGTTGTAGGTTCTTGTGCCTTCCTCCCAATGAATCCTCATTTTCGTTAGCGGCGTTTGGAATCTAATTTTTTTCTCTTTCAGCGTTTTTTTAATGTTGGCATATTTCTTCCGCTGCTGCACGATTTCTGTCGGGTAGTCATGGTCAAAAAATACCTGTTTGTCGCCGATTCGTATCTTTTTTTTCCATGCTTGCGTCAGGATTCTTTCCTTTATGTCATATTTCACAAAGTTTACCACAACTGACCTGGGTGTAGCGTTTGTTTTCGGGTTCTGTGCCGGTGTTCTGTGCGCCCGTTGAATCTGTAGATCCGTTTCTCCGGGTATTTCCAGTTCTTTTTTTAAGAACTGATCCATGAATTTTGTCATCGAGTTGCCTTCAATGCCCTCCGGAATTCCAAAGATGCGCATATTGCTTCGTCTGGATCTGCTCTCCAAGTCGTTTATTTTCTCCTGCATCCTCTGCGTTTGCGTCGTCAGGGTCTGTAGTTGTTCGTTTGCCTCGCTTTTCCAATCTTCTAGTTCCGAAATTCGGGTCTGCGCTTCTGTCATACACGCCCGCTGGGAGCGCAGCTCCTCCATGTTTTCCGTTAATTTACGCTCCATTTCTCTTCGGAGGTCCATGATTTCCTCCTTAATTTCTTTTTTCAGTTCCTCCTTAAGAGCCGCTAAATCCTGTTGTAGCTGTCGCTTGAATTCTCTTAACTCTTCACCCAAACTGGCGATGCCAGTGGTCATGTTGTCGAGTCTGGTGTCCTCCATTTTCTCTGCTGTAGACATCTCGTTTTTTTGGGCTTTGCGTACAGCGGTTTTTCCTGCGTTGTTGGAGAGGAATTCTTCAATTTTACCCTGTTTTTGTCCTTGTGCCCGGTTCCTTCGTGTTTTCATCCCTTAGTTTATTGATCCGTTTATGTCGAGTTGGCCATTTACCGATGATTTTTAATCCGGCTAGGGAGAGCTCTTTGTTTAAGTGTTATGTCTCTCCGCCATCTTCCCGGAAGTCCCGCAAATGATCAGGTTTAAAACACACATAACATTAAAGTTAAGAGTATTGCAAGAAGGAAAATAGTTTAATATAAAACACAGCTGTCTTACCTTGGAACGTCCTTTACAAATGAAGATATTCAAATTGAAGTACGGAGGAAAAACGTAAAAACTGTCCAAAATATCCAGTAGATTCTCCAGAGGTGTTACAATATACAGTATATGTACTGTATATATTGTGAAGGAATGAAAGGATGAGACATGAGAAGCCCAAATTGTGCACCAGGAGTGCACCAGAGGAACAGTGAAAAAACACAGATCGTACTGCTTATGCAAAGGGCTGCAAACTAACAAAAAAAGTTAATGAAAATGGCACAAAATCACCAGAAAAAAAAGACCCATTTAAGTACAGAAGGTCTGAAATCGTGTGAAAATATTAGAAATGTTACAGAGTCAGAGCCGAGGGCTGAACTACTATTTACACGGTAAAAACGCCGAAATCAGGAGCAAATCTACACAAACTCGCTGCTCCTTTCGCCTCCGCTCTTGAAGCAAATAAAAATAAAAACACTCCAAAAAGCTCACAGTCACTACTAAAACTACTATTTACTATTCTGAACTATTATTTACATGGTAAAAACACCGAAATCAAATCAAAAATAGACAAACTCCTGTTACCTGCACAGGGAAGATTTGGTCCGAGGAGGTGGAGGACGCTGGAGGACGGTGGATGACTGTATCCACCGTCATATAATGTCATATAATGAAGATAACGAACAACAAAACTACTACAGCAACTAATTTATTAAATCAATTAAAATATATTGCTGAAATAGTTGTCAAACATTTGATCATCATGTAATTGGATGTATGTTAAAACATGACCGTGTCTTCTCCAGTGACTTCAGTGAGCTCCATCTCAAAGATCTTCTATACCAATGAGCCAGTGGCACAGCTTGTGGTCATGTAATGAATTTACAGGAAATGAAGCACTAGCCTTAGTCTTTCAAATTAACATTTGAAAATAATTAAATTTAGAGGGGCAATGTGACTAAATGTTTTTCTGTCATGTTTGGTTTTAACTAAATCTGTGATCATGCATTTGTACACCAGGATGTTGACAAATCTACTGACAAAAGCAGAACTGGTCAGTATAACAACTGTGACGTAGGCGAGGTTCACACAAAGAAGAGGAGCAGATGGTTGCGACACAGCAGGCTTTATTAAACACACCCACCGAGCACAGATGGGGGGGGGGGAGGTCATCCTCCCAGACCTCCGTTTCAATCATGGTTACACACACATGATACGTCTTGCCCTAATCCTGCCTATAAACACTGCTGTGTCATTATAACACAGTTATAATGACACAGCAGTATAATAACTCTTTAATCACGTTAAACACACACACACAAAGTAACGTTCTCTGCTGGCAAAGCATGCTGGGGAAATCCCTGCCCCCCTCAACACAGCCCCGACGTTACACAACATTAACCCTGTTTTAGGTATTACTTATAAACCAAAAATGTGTTTATTCAGTAAAAATAACCCCCTAGAGTCAATATAATGGATAATTTTATCCCATGAAAACCACTCGGTCAAAACCAATGGGGGGCAGCCATTGCTGGCCGGAAGCGACGTACAGAATCAGAATCAGAATCAGAATCAGCTTTATTGCCAAGTATATTTACAAGTAAACACACAAGGAATTTGACTTGACATTGGGCGCGCACGTTAGGCGCATCCAATGACGCGGCAGCCATGAAGGCGCCTATCATGCAGTGAGGGTAAAGAGGGGAAGGGGGGGGGGAACACAATAGGCAGAGAGAAAAAACATAGTTATCAGAATAACGCTCGTATAAGCTCATATAAAGCTCAATGAGCCAAATTTTGATTACACAGAAAAAAAACCCTCTATGCACAATTAGCAGACAATAGATCACACATTAACAAAACAGGAGAGTTGAGAGAGTACGCTCATTGAGTCCAGCTTTACCGCAGAAGTGTATCATGTTTACTGTGGACAAGTAAACACATTCAGCAGATGCTCAGTGGTTCGAGAGCCGAGTTGAAAACAGTGCAAAATCTGCACGGATATATACTGCACAAACCGTCCTTGGAAATGGCCTTTATTGACGGCATGATCCACAATTACCTCTGAGGACCGGCAGCTGAAGGGGACCTGAAGAACAGCCAAGTTCCCAGTCAAGTAACTTCAGAAAACGAATAAATCTTGATGTACTAGAATTTTTTTTCCTTAAATTACATGTGGGTAGATTTGCTTGTACATGGACGTAAAAAATTACATAAAATTCTGGTGTTAAAACTTTGTTGACTGCTATACTGCAGCCCTCTCAGTCGCACAAAGCAACGGCTGTGTGTCACTACCGTGCTGAAACTGGCCATGGAGGAGACAAGATGTCGTTGACCATGACTGACTAACAGAGCAGTGACTTGAAACTCTTGTGTATTTGAGAAGGAATCGTGACCAAAATTACTGGACGGAACCACTAGTATCGTATTTGATACATTGAAATGACTTTTGATTAAAATTCACTACAGAGACTTCCGGTCTGGACGCCATGGCGACTGCAGCTTAACACTGAAGCTCTCAGACCCAATCCAGGATAACACCTTGAAAATCAAACTTAACGGATTTTTGGAGGAGTGAAAATCAAAAGACAAAATCATCATGTCTAAAGGAAAACAGAAGAAACTGAAATTCTCCCGGCCAGGACACGTATCGGCCGGAGAATCTGAACTGGAAGATCTCCGTTCAGAAGACGAGGAACTGGTGATAGCTAACAAAAAGGTTAGCCTGAAATCACTATTTGAGGAGCTACGACGATTTCGCCGAGAAGTTACGGCCGAATTTCGGGAATTCAGAGAAGAATTGAAAAGGACAAACAGCAGAGTGGACCAGGCCGAGAACCGAATCTTGGAAACAGAGGAACGAATAAAAGTGCTCGAAGATTCTGTGCTGGACCTGTATTGATATGTGAAGTTCATATGGAGTCACCACTAGAGGGCAGTATGACCCCGGCCATGACCTGACTATAAAAGGAGATGTACTTGAGCCACTGTGTGGTTAGTTGTTGGTTGCAGTTGAAGTGACAAGTAAAAAGTCCTAACTGACACCCGGTGTGTGTGCGCCTCGTCATTACATGTTCCAGGAGAACATTACATGGTACCAGGATAAAACTACGAACCGACGGCGAAGATGAACGCTCTTCGACAGCCGGACGAGTTAAAGTTGACCGGTAACGTCAACGAGAACTGGAAAGCATTCAAACAAAGTTTTGAACTTTATTCGCTTGCTATCGGTCTCCGTGACGAGGAGAGGAAGATAGCATTACTGCTAACAGTAGCAGGGCGAGCGGCGCTAAATGTGTTAAACACATTCGTCTTCACGGAAGAAGAAAAAGGCAACTTCGACGCCGTGATGAAGAAATTTGACGATTATTGCACACCGAGAAAGAATGAAATGTACGAGAGGTATGTGTTCAGAAAAAGACTTCAGAAAGAGTCACAGTCCATCGAGCTGTATGTCACAGACCTACGGTTGAAATGTCAGTCATGCAACTTTGGAACATTGAGTGAGTCAATGATACGGGACCAAATTGTAATTGGGGTCCAAGACAACAAATTGCGGATGCAATTACTGAAAGAGACTAACTTAACGCTGGAGAAAGCGATACAGATTTGCCAAGCGTCTGAGAGTACAAAGGCACAATTAAAGACTTTTAGCAGCAAGGGAAAAGAGACTGCTGAGGTCGATGCAGTGCAGCGCGCGAAGCCGAAAGGAACGTTGCATGCAAGAAAAAGGGAGGCAAACCCAGAGCGCGCGCGCGGGAACTGTGAGCGGTGTGGAATGCAACATGCGCTGAAACAGTGTCCAGCATTCGGGAAGGAATGTCGCAAGTGTGGCGGAAAAAATCACTTCGCAAAGACCTGCTTCTCGAAGAAGAGGGTGCAACTCGTAGAGAAAAAGAGCGACAGCGAAGAGGATCAGTTTTACGTGGACGCCATCGAGGGAGAGACGAGCGCTGATGAATGGATAGTGTGCTTGGAGATGAATGGCACGGACATGTCACTGAAGCTCGACACAGGTGCGCAGGTAAACATCCTGCCAATGAAAGAATTTAAAAGACTGAAAAACAAACCGAAAATAAGAGATAAAAAGATTAATCTGAGAACATATGACGATAAGCCAATACCCACTAAAGGAATGTGCAGGGTTACACTGTCAAACAAAGATAAGACAGTGAATGCATTGTTTGTACATGTTGATGGAAATAGACAAGCAATTTTGGGTTTAAAAACATGCGATCAGCTAGGTCTGATCAAAAGGGTGAATGTCATTGATACAGACAAGGTGACAGCACGAGAAAATACAGAGGCTACAACAAGTAAGCATAAACACACTGACTGGGTGAAAGAATACAAAGAGGTGTTCAAAGGAATAGGCCGCCTACCAGGCAAACAAAAAATTAGGCTGAAAGAGAATGCAGAGCCAGTCATACATCCAGCAAGAAAAGTGCCAATAGCTCTTAAAAAGAGGCTGAGAGAAACACTAGACTCACTGATAGCAGACGGAGTGGTCAGAAAAATAGAAGAACCAACTGAATGGGTTAACTCACTAGTTATAGTGAAGAAGCCAAATGGAGATTTGAGATTGTGCATAGATCCGAAAGATCTAAATAAAGTAATACAGCGGGAGCATTACAGGCTACCAACAAAATCTGACATAACCAGCACAATGAGTGGAGCAAACTACTTCACAAAATTAGATGCCAAATCTGGGTTTTACCAAATAGTGCTCGACGAGGAAAGCGCTAAATTGTGCACATTTAATACGCCATTCGGAAGGCATTGCTTTCTACGAATGCCGTTCGGGATTAGCTCAGCCCCTGAAATTTTCCATAGAACTGTGCAGCAATTGTTTGACGGAATAGAAGGGGTGGGAGTTTTTCTTGATGATGTGGTAGTCTGGGGAAAAACAAAAGAGGAGCACGACGAAAGGTTGGCAAGAGTTCTCACACAGGCGCAAAAGTCAGGTGTGAAACTGAATAAGAGTAAGTGCCAATTCGGGGTACGGGAGATTACATACCTGGGAGAAAAATTATCTGGGGCAGGCGTGCAACCAGATCCGGAAAAAGTGCGGGCCATAGCAGAGCTGCCAGTACCGCAGGACAAAAATGACTTGCAAAGAGCCTTAGGGCAGGTCAATTACATGGGAAAATTTATCCCAAATTTATCAGCTAACACAATAGCTCTTAGAAGCTTGTTAGAGACCAATACAATGTGGAAGTGGATGGCAGAGCATGCCAGAGAATGGGAGTGGCTCAAAAGCAGTCTAATAAAGGAGCCAGTATTAAAATTCTATGATCAGGACAAACTGCTAAAAGTGTCCACAGATGCGTCCAAAGCCGGCCTAGGAGCTGTGCTATTGCAAAAACATGACACAGAGTGGTATCCAGTCGCATACGCATCGCGCACCATGACAAGCGCAGAAAAAAATTACGCGCAAATAGAGAAAGAGACTCTAGGTGCAGTGTTTGGATGTGAGAAGTTTCATGAATATGTGTATGGACAGTCAGTAATACTAGAAACAGACCACAAACCACTGATTGCGATCTCACAGAAGCCACTGGGTGACGCACCACCGCGCATCCAGCGTCTAATGTTAAGATTACAGAAATATGACTTGAAATTTGAGTTTACACCAGGCAAGCAACTAACTGTAGCCGATGCGCTGAGTAGGGCTAGCTTGAGCAACACCAGCAGCACAACAGAGGAAGCTGTGCAAATACATGTAGACTCTATTAAGGCACACATGCCAGTGTCAGATGCAAAATGGACGAAGATAGTGAAAGAAACACAAAAAGATGAGAAACTAAAAAGAGTAATGGAACAGATACATCAGCCAGGACAGGTTATGATTGACAAGCCTTACCAACACTTTAAAGGTGAACTGTCTGTGTTAGATGGGGTTCTGTTAAAGGGTACAAGGATAGTCATACCTACCTCCATAAGATCAGAAATGGTTAAATTAGTGCATGAGGGGCATTTGGGTATTGAAAAGTGCAAAAGACGTGCACGTGATGTTTTGTATTGGCCCAGCATGCACAAGGACATTGAGGCATATGTGCAGCGCTGTGAGACTTGCCAGCGCCACAGGTATCAACAGCCAAAGGAGCCTATGAGGCCCCATGAGAAGCCTCAAGGACCGCTGGCAAAAGTGGTCAAGGAAACAACTCCCAGATCATATGAAGTCATCACAGAGCATGGGAAAACAATGAGGCGAAACCGACGTCACTTACTGAAAGTGCCTCAGACCAAATTGAGAGTCACAGACAGTGAAACAAGCGACATGCTAATACCCAGCCAAACCGAACAATTAGAAATGGCTGAGAACCAGAACATAGAGACAGACGCTAACGAACAGACTGAGGTGACACAAAGGAGATGCTCACAAAGGCAAATTGTGAAACCGAAAAGATTGATTGAGGAAATGTAAGGAGTACTGAGATGAATGAAAAAAAAAAAAAATTAAAAAAAAAAATGTGTTGATGTTGAGTTGAAAACAGAGAAATGTTAAAGTTGTGATTCAGTGTACAAGGTTGACAAAGATGTAAAAAAAAGAAATGGAGTTTATTTTGTTTATTGAAATTAGAGAAAAAGTTTATAGTTGGACATGACCTTTACTAGAAAAAAAGGGAGATGTATTGATATGTGAAGTTCATATGGAGTCACCACTAGAGGGCAGTATGACCCCGGCCATGACCTGACTATAAAAGGAGATGTACTTGAGCCACTGTGTGGTTAGTTGTTGGTTGCAGTTGAAGTGACAAGTAAAAAGTCCTAACTGACACCCGGTGTGTGTGCGCCTCGTCATTACATGTTCCAGGAGAACATTACAGGACCTACGCAAAAGACAAGCATCTATAGAGGCTAAGCTAACCGACCAAGAAGGAAGACAAAGAAGAGACAACATAAGAATTCATGGTCTGATAGAAGGAGCCGAAAACGGTTTTAACTCAATGGCAGAATGCGTGGAATCCTTACTAAGAGAGAAATTGGATATTCCACAAACCACCGACTTGAAGATAGAAAAGGCACATCGTTCATTAGCCGCTAGGCCGGCGGCGGAAGCGCCCCCACGTTCGGTGTTGGTAAGATTTTCCAATTTCAAAATAAAACAAGAGGTTGTAAGACTGGCCTGGCAGAAAAAAGGATTTATGCACCAGGAGAGAAAAGTCTACGTGGAACACGATTACGCCCCGGAGGTCCTTAAAAAGCGCAGGGAATACAATGACGCGAAAAAGGTGTTAAGAGAGAAGAAATTGCGCTTTCAGACTCCATTTCCTGCGAAGTTAAGGGTCTTCTACGGCGAAGAAACGTGTCTCTATAATTCGGCGGAAGAAGCAACAGCTGACATGGCGAAAAGAGGGCTCCCGGTAACGGTATTTAAACCCGCAGCAGACCCGAGTGAGAAGATCAAAGCGCAAACATGGACAACACAAAGACCTTCAAAATCCACGGACCAGCAGCGGGAAACCCAGCGCCAGAGCGTCGCGGATAAACTATCCGTTTTCAGGTTGGAATAGCGACCTTTTTTTTTTTTTTTCTCTTGAATCAATCCGCACATCCAACCCCCCTCATACAAGGTAACAAACATTAAAGGAGATGCGTATTCAGCATGTGGTAAAACATTTCATGGAACAGTCATAATATTTGAAACAAATAAGTCTTTGTAATAAAAAAAAAAAAAAAAAAAAAAAACTTGTTAAAATAGAAATGTGACAATAATCCACATGTTCTCCTCATACTAACAAATACTGTTTTTGCGTGAATGTTTGATGTGATGGGGGTGGGAGGGTGCACACAATTTCACAGGGTTTAGGCATAAAAGGAAAAAAAAAATCATTACAAGTTTGGATTGGGTTCTGAAACTCACGTTAAAAGCATGGGACAACTTACAGTGGTAAGAGAGGGCCCTCAACACGTAACAGAGTTTGAGGAATTTCCCTCAGGGCCTTCACTCCATCAAGGCTCTTCCAGGGTCTTTAAAAAGACCTCAGCTCAGGAAGTTCTTCTGACAGCTTTTTGTTTTAAAGTTTTATACACTATGTTCTTAATGTTTTTCTTGTTTTTAATGTTCTTTCAGTTTCTGAGTAGCACAAATGAGGGCCACCACACAGTTATACTAAACAAAACAACACAATGGAGAAACAGGGTGTAACCAAAATAATTTCATATAATGTAAAAGGAATCCTGAATCCAGTTAAAAGATCCAAGATTCTAGGCAAAATGAAAAAAGACAAAGCAGGAATAATATTTTTACAAGAAACCCACCTAACAGACGTGGAACACAATAAACTCAGTAGACAAGGGTTTAAAATGATCTCTTCATCTTCATATAAGTCAGGGAGGAGGAGGGGAGTAGCGACATTGATATCAACCAAAATTACATTTGAAAAAAATCAGAACACAAAGATAAAGAAGGGAGATACAGTTTGGTAACTGGGCGGCTAGAGGGAGAAGATATCACCCTGCTGAATGTGTATGCTCCCCCAGGGGCTAACTGGAAATTTTATAAAAATGTATTCGACCTAATGATAACTAAAGCTCAAGGTTTAGTGATATGTGGTGGGGACTTCAATCTTAGACTGAATCCATACTGGGATGCTTCTGGTAATTCTCCACATCAAAATAACACCCAAAACAGGAAGACTCGGATGCTACTAAAAGAAATGGGAATCTGTGACGTGTGGAGGGAACTCAACCCCAGTGTAAAAGACTATACATTTTACTCAACTCCACATTCATCTTACTCAAGGATTGACTATTTTTTTATGTTTAATAGAGACATTGGAAGAGTAAAAACATGTAAAATAGGACTGATGGATCTCTCTGACCACAGTCCGATCTACATGGACTTAAATATCCAAAAATACACAAATAATACATTTTCTTGGAGGTTAAATTCAAATGTCCTGAAAGGACCATTGAAAGATGAATTGGAATCAGATATTCTCAGATATTTGGAAGATAACGATAATGGAGAAGTATCCCTTTTAATACTGTGGGATGCATGCAAAGCTGTAATAAGAGGAAAGATTATTGCAAAACTGGCAACCCAAAAGAAACTAAGACAAGAAAAACTATCCACATTAGAGTCAGAACTTAGGAACCTAGAAAAAGAACACAAAGGCAACACTCATTCTACTGACTCGCTCAAGATTAAGGAAATTAAAAATCAAATAAATGAGATCTACACAATAGAAATCCAGAAGAAACTTACATTTTTGAAACAAAAATACTATGAAGCAGGCAGTAAATCGGCAAAATTGCTAGCCTATAAATTGAGGAAACATCAAACAGAAAGAGCAATCTACAAAATCAGAGACCCAGTATCAAAGGAAATAAAATTCAGAATTCAGGATATTCTTAAAAGCTTCGAGAATTACTATAAGAACTTATACTCCCACAAAAAACATAAAAACGCATCCGAGGCATTCCTAAACACATTAAACCTTCCCCAACTTACGGAGTCACAAAATAAAACACTACTGTCAGAAATACATCCTAAAGAATTGGAAAAAGCAATTATGAAACTTAAAGCTAACAAATCCCCAGGAGCTGATGGCTATACAGCAGAGTGGTACAAAACCTTTAAACAGCAACTATCTCCTCTCCTCCTGAAAACATTTAATTATGTCCTCCACACAGGGGAAATCCCCCCCTCCTGGAGAGAAGGGGTCATTGCAGTTATACCTAAACCTGAAAAGGATAAACTAGAGTGCTCCAACTACAGACCAATCAGTGTACTAAATCAGGACTATAAGCTTTTTACCATTATCCTTGCCAAAGGTTAGAAAATATACTGACAGACCTAATTCATTTAGACCAAACAGGTTTTATAAGACAAAGACAGACACAAGACAACATTCGACGCACTTTACACATAATTCATCATATAAAAAAATATAACTTAAATGCAGTCATATTGGGATTAGATGCTGAAAAAGCATTCGATTCGGTTGACTGGTCTTTTCTATATAGAATCTTATCCAGTTTCAATTTTCATAACAACTTCATTAGAACTATACAGGCATTATATAAAAAACCAACAGCTAAAATAAGGATTAACGGTAATTTATCATCATCTTTTGAACTGGAAAGAGGATGTCGTCAGGGCTGCCCCCTGTCTCCACTGCTCTTTGCAATCTTCATAGAACCTCTGAGCCAATGGATAAGACAAAACCAAAAAATTCAAGGTATTACACTTGGTCAGAAGGAACATAAAATAGCACTCTTTGCTGATGACATTTTAATATACCTAGGGCAGCCGGACACTTCTTTACCAGAACTAACCTCAGTTTTTTCAGAGTATGGAGATTTATCGTGGTACAAATTAAACATGCATAAAACCCAAGTTTTAACATTCAACTATGACCCAAATCATTATTCACTAAGCAAACTCAAAACTAACTGGGAGTCGGAATCTATGAAATATCTGGGGGTCAATATCCCGAAACAACTCAACAAAATTATATCACTAAACTATGATCCACTGGTGACAAAAATAAAATCTGACCTAGCAAGATGGAATATGATACCATTCTTGGGTACTGCACAAAGAATTGAAGCAGTCAAAATGAATATACTTCCACGTCTTCTATACCTTTTCCAAACAATACCGGTAGAACCTCCCAAAAAAACATGGCAGGAGCTGGACAGAAGGATCTCAAGATTCATATGGCAGGGCAAGAGACCTAGAATCAGATATAGAACCCTACAGCTAAACAAAGACAAAGGTGGGCTCGCGCTGCCAAATATCAGGGACTACTTTAAAGCCGCACAAATTAAAACTTTAGTAGAGATATGTAACCCAGTCTACACTGCACAATGGAAGGAGATTGAATGCCAAATAACAAGTGACATCCCCCTACAGGCGATAATAGGGAACAATGCCTTACCTAAGCTTTTGAATAACACTAACCCGTGGATAGAGACCCCCCTAAAAATTTGGTTTAAGATAGTCAGAGAGAATCAAACTAAAGAGCCCTATCGACTTCTGCAATGGATTGCCTATGATCAGGACTTTACTCCTAATAAAACAGACACCAGATTTAAAAAGTGGAAGGAGAAAGGGCTGATAAAATATTACGATTTTTTTAAAGGGCAAATCTTAAGAAGTTTTGAAGATTTGAAAAAACAAGGCCTAATAAATCAAGACCTTTACAGGTTCTTCCAGCTTAGACACCACATAAACAATATACTTAAAAAGGAGGTTTTGGAAAGGGCCCAGTCAGGTGTTCTGAAGGTCTTCTTAATGGCATATAAAGGGATCCCAGGGATCAGATACATTTCTAAAATATACCAAGGTCTTCAAGACTTAAAAGGAGACAACACATCTTATATAAAAGAGAGATGGGAAAAAGAGGGGAATTTCACTTTACAACTGGAAATATGGGAAAAGCTAAATAAACAGCAATGGAAAAGTACCTCATCCCTGCAGTGGAGAGAATTTGGATGGAAAAACTTGGTAAGATTTTTCAGAACACCTGCACAAAACAAATTTACCCATAAGGGATTGAACTGTTGGCGCTTGTGTGGTGAAAAGACTGCAAATCATTTTCATGTGTTTTGGTCATGCCCAGTTATCCACCAATATTGGACCAATGTACAGACAATATTGGGGAAAATATTCAAAATAACAGTTCCCTTTTCTTTTGTAACTTTGTATTTGGGTTTACTACCGGACTCACTGGAAAGACGAGGAGAAAAATACTTATTCAATGTTTTAATATTGGCAAGCAAAAAAGCTCTAACTAAAAAATGGATGTTGAAGGACTGTCCTACACCTGAAGATTGGACTAACGTGATCCAAGACATTTACTCGATGGAAAAGTTGACATTCGCACTGAGACAGGACATGGATGGGTTCATGAACTTTTGGCAACCCTGGATCGCATATGTGTCTTCCATTAGATCTAATCTTTGACAAATACCGTTTCAATAATGGTTCCGCTCTTTGTTCCAACGCTACTCAGATGCTCTTTTATCTTTATTTACTTACTTTTTCTTTTTGTTTGTTTTTTGCTGGTTTGTTTGTTTTTTTTTGTTTTTTTTGTTTTTTTCTCTTTAATTTCACTTTTTCTTTCACTTTTAAAAAAAAAGGGGTGTTGTAAGAATTAATCTTCCAATGTTGTCAGATATCAGAAAATAAGGGAACATGTGATGAAAATGTAAACAATGCATTGCTGTAACGACCTGTATACCCTTTACAAAAACTTAAATAAAAAAAAAAAAATTCACTACAGATACCCTTTAAAACAGTGTTTCAAGAAAGCCAGGAAAAACAAAAAACTAATTTGCTTCATTAATTAAAAAAAATTAAAGAAAATGTGAACAAAATATGTCTCAAACATTTCATTAAGACATGAGTGAGCTGTTAAAATGTGGAAAAAATGCAGTTAATGACCCCTTTAAAAGTTTTAACGTCTTTTTATATATATATTTTTCACCACTTTATCTTGCCATAAGACTGCTTTTTCATTAGAATCTGCCTTTTCTCAACCACAAGCATAAGAAGGAATTTGAAATAACTCAAGTTAATATAATTCCAAATCAAAAAGCAAAAGGATGGCAAGATGACGCACTGACACTATGCTACCTATTGCCTAAATATGTATTAATTTTTTAGGTGAGCCATTTTTAATAGGGTGAAAGGTATTGCTCCTCTGATCAAAATGAAGGGATGCCTCCCCCTACCTACTGAAGGCTATAAACTGGCTATGGACATACATCCTCAATGCAAAAAAGTGTAACTGTCACTTTAATAACTCAAGTATGTAATTGACATCAATGCAAAACCTATGACATCTATGTTAGTCAGAGCCACTCAGGGCCTTACCTTTTGAAATTGAACGTGACCCAAAACTTTGCAGTTACTGAAACTGATGTCCTGAGTGTGCTGTATCTGATGACTTTCTGAAAAAGAAATATCAATGAAAGAATCTGTGGTGAGCCGAGCTCGGATCTGCTCCGTGCTCAAGTCACTCAGTATTTTCCCTTTTTCTTTGTATTTCTAGTCCTGGTTGGTATTTGTAATATTTCCTGGTGCCTTTACTGTGACAGCTCCGCAGCCAGACTTCCAACTGTCAAACCGGCTCGTGGGCTGCCACAGCTGATTGCAATCTTGTGATTATGTTTCTCTCCTCACCTGTTGGACCGGAGTGGTGGCTCAGTTGGTAGAGCATCCGCCCCACACCCGGGAGGCAGGGGTTCAAATCCCGGTTGGGTCATACCAAAGACAATATAAAAATGGTACTTTCTGCCTTCTAGCGTGGTGCTCCGCATAATGGAATGGGGAAAGTAAAGTTACGCACAGAGCTACCAGTGGACTGACCCCCCACTGTAGCTTTCACTACTTACAGTAGCTGTGTGGCCTAGGGTCAGAGAAACGGAGATGGGCGCCGCCCTATGCGCCTTCATGGCGTGAAAGGAATTAACTAACTAACCTCACCTGTTGGTCATGAGGCTTTGCACTATTTAGGATCGCAGTGGAGATTCATTCTTCGCTGCGATCTCACACCCTTTCAGGCTGGAGTCCCCACGTCCAGCTCCAGTCTCAGCATCAGGTTTCGCCCTCGCTGTTGAAAGTGTAAGTGACTCTTTGACTCTTTGTACTGTATTTGTTTAGTTATTCTGACCCTTCGTGGTCGACTGTTTAGTTTGTGTTTTGCCCCTTAAGGCTCATTATTTTGCACTTTGTAATAAAATAACAAAACTCACTGTTGGCTTGTGGCGTCCCATCTTTGCCCTGCAAGGGGCAAATCATGACAGAATTCAGTTATTTGTGATGTTCTCGGGAACATGGAAACAAATTTGTCAAGAACATCTTTTTTTCTTTTCACAAATGGTTTTTAAATTGATCAACATTGTTCAGGCAAACATATATCAACAGAATAAGGATAGGCATTTGCAACCAACATATAAATAAATATACACACACTTTTCTGTGTGGGCTTATTGAATAAACTATTGCTGCTAACGTTATTAACAAGCTAAATTGATGTTGGTTATTGTTTATATCAACTGCTTGTAATAAAAAATATATTTTTATTAATATTTTATTGAAGAAATATACATGTGTTATACAGTTTATAACTATAAACTGTAAACTTTATAAATATACAGTTTACATGTGTTTTGTGGACTTGGAGAAGGCATTTGACCGCGTCCCTCGTGGATTTTTGTGGGGGGTGCTTCGGGAGTATGGGGTATCGGGCTTGTTGTTACGAGCTATTCGGTCTCTGTACGACCGTTGTGAGAGTTTAGTTCGCATTGCCAACACTCGGTCGGAGTCATTCCCAGTGAGAGTTGGACTCCGCCAGGGCTGCCCTTTGTCACCGGTCCTGTTCATAATTTTTATGGACAGGATTTCTAGGCGCAGCCAGGGAATGGAGGGTGTCATGCTTGGTGACCACAGGATCTCATCTCTGTTGTTTGCAGATGATGTTGTCCTGTTGGCTTCATCCAGCAATGACCTACAGCTCTTGCTGGGACGGTTTGCCGCTGAGTGTGAAGCGGCTGGGATGAGAATCAGCACCTCCAAGTCCGAGTCCATGGTCCTCAGCCGGAAAAAGGTGGATTGTCCTCTCCGGGTTGGGGACAGGCTCCTGCCCCAAGTGGAGGAGTTTAAGTATCTTGGGGTCTTGTTCACGAGTGAGGGGAAAATGGAGCGAGAGATCGACAGACGGATTGGAGCAGCATCTGCAGTGATGCGGACGTTGTACCGGTCTGTTGTGGTGAAGAGGGAGCTTAGTTCTAAGGCAAAGCTGTCGATTTACCAGTCAATCTACGTTCCTACTCTCACCTATGGTCACGAGCTTTGGGTAATGACCGAAAGAACGAGATCGCGGATACAAGCGGCTGAAATGAGCTTTCTCCGTAGGATTGCTGGACTCACCCTCAGAGATAGGGTGAGGAGCTCAGTCATCCGGGAGAGGCTCAGAGTAGAACCGCTGCTCCTCCACATTGAAAGGAGTCAGTTGAGGTGGTATGGGCATCTGATTAGGATGCCTCCTGGACGCCTCCCACTTGAGGTGTTTCAGGCACGTCCCACTGGGAGAAGACCCCGGGGCAGACCCAGGACTCGGTGGAGAGACTATGTCTCCCAGCTAGTCTGGGAACGCCTTGGTATCCCCTCTGAAGAGCTGGAGCAGGTGGCTGGGGAGAGGGAAGTCTGGGCTTCTCTGCTTGAACTGCTGCCTCCGCGACCCGGACCTCCGGAAAAGCGGTAGAAGATGGATGGATGGATGGATGAAGAAATATAAATGATCCACCATAGTATCAGTACGTGTCTATGGTTACCGTGGTAGCGCATGGACAGGGGCGGTTCTAGGATCAGAGCTTTAGGGGTGCTGAGCACCCAGTGAGCTCCACCACACACTCACCCTTTTCACACACACACACATGCACATTATTTTGTTAGAGTTATCATTTTTCATACATCTCCTCCCTGCCTCCTAGTCAGTGAACATGGTACATGATAACACACAAACAGTGACAGCTTGGATTTAATATTTTGTTGATCCCAAAACAACAACAGCTTCTTGCTCTTGAATTCAAACAGCGCACAGTGGTTGACTGACAGTGCAACCATTAAAGAAAAATGTCTGCTGCCAGCTGTCTTAGCCAGGGCTGCACTGGGACCAAACAAATGTGCCCTGGCATTTTTGGTCTAATTTGTTCAGTAGCAACATTCAATCATCACACTTAATGGTCTAACAAAGGTCAGAATTATTCCACTTTTGCCCTTAACAAGTGAATCCCTGTGGTGTTGAAGAAAGAAAAATCTTTGATTTACATGGTGGAGTAGCCTGAAACTGTACACAAGTAAACGTAGGTACTCTCTGTATGTTATTACTCAAATATACATTATAGTTACCCCAAAATAGTTAAGTTAGTGAGATGTGACTTTAGTCTGGACGGTGTGAGGTTTTTCTCCTGAATTTATAGCAGTTTTGTTCTAAATTTACTACTTTTTCCTTGTAAATTTGAAAGATTTTTTTCCCCACTTAAATCAGCTTTTTCTCTTAAGTTGTGTTTAGTGCTAATTTAGGGCTTTTTTTCTTGTACATTTGAAATTTTACTCTCATAAGTTTGTGAGGTTTTTCCTCATGAATTAAAAATCCAAAATAAAATGAGCAAATATGCAATATTTTCTGTTATAGGCTATTTTCTAACCCCACCCCAGGTGAAAACCTCATGTAAGAGAGGGGTGGATATACTTCAACACACCCTACTGTCTCCACTGTAATGTTGGTTATTTACTTATAACACTTAATCACCATGCCAGCAAGACGTGCTGCCCATAGATATTAAATGCTAGATTGGCAGTAGGTCACTGGAGCGCGAGATTTACGGCCGCCATATTGGTACAGGAATCACAACAAATCCACAGCTCAGCTTAACGCACAACACTCTGATTAAGTCTTCATTTCTGTCACCATGGGATGAGACGCCGGGTTTTCCGGCGCTCAGACCAGTCCCTTCTCATCGCTGTCTCTCATTGGGCAGCGTTACAGGACGGCTGGGGCCCAATTAATCCTCATCAGCTGAGGCGCTGCTAATGAGGATAAAAAGGAGCAGCTTCGATCACTCTGGGCTGCGACTTAAGCACTGTTATGCTGGAACCCTTACGGTAAGTGTCGAGTATTTGTTTTTAAATAATTTAATGGCGTGTTGTCAGAAATAAAGGTAAAAACTCTGATTTTCATTTGGGAGGTCACTGATTTCTGTACATGCATGACTGCCATGAGTGTAATATATATTGTAATTCAGTATCGATAGTTATGGCAGTATTTCTCATGTGATATTAGTATACAGTGTTACATTGTGTTCTTTGTTACTGGGTCAGTATTGGTAGCCAATATTATCAACAATGAACTTTGGGTTCTTGTAACTAGTTTGGTAGTTACTCAAATAGCGTGAGGATAGTTTTTCTTTTTCCTGTATACACTTGGTCTAATGAAAGATTTAGGTTTATCAAACCGTCTTTACACAATAATTACACATATATGTGTACAAACATCTACCTCCTGTATCAGACCAACATCATGAAGGTTTGCAGATAGTAATTTGCAGATATTGTGGCACATATGTCTGGTTCATATCTCCCACAAATGTATGGCTTATGTGGATTAGGGCTTCACGTCTGGAGGAACAAAGAGTCTGGATCGACGGGGGATGTCGAGGAGGTGTGAAGTCGGACCCTTGTCTCAGAGGAGGCCCTGGGGGCATCCCCGGAACATCGGAGAATAAGAGACAATGGTGAATCTTCAGAGACTTGCATTGTGATTAAATGTTTGCAGAAGCACCATGTGACTTGAGTTCTTTATCCCCCGGAGGTATAAGAATGTGATGTGACATGATTCTGCCTCTTCTTTCTATTTGAGAATGTTGGATGATTGTGTTCTGCAATAAAGCCGAACCTGAGGAATGAACTCAGTCTCATCATTGAACACAACTTCCACAATATGTTATTTGAAAATTGAAACTTTACAGATAGAATTTTACATCACCTATTTCGCATTTGTCTATTACAGGGAGGGGCTACAAGAAGATCTGGTGATGATTAATGCAGTCATATCTCATAGACATTACTATTTCTGTCTTATATTACATTTTGCCTGACATTACTATAAATATTTGCTATGATGGCTAGGAGGGGACAGGGTGGATATTACGTGTGATGGTGATGACGATGGGCTGGGCTCTGGGTTAAATTAATAAAGCCTACATCCACTGCTTTAAACTGTGTTTTGATTCAATTAACACTTCACCTCACTTTGCAATTGATTAATATGAGCTTGCTGCTTTCATGTTGAGTGCATTATTCTATGCAATAAATTTAATAAATTTGTAATGAACATTGGTGTATTGTATAAATTTGTTATGTGGGCCTAAAATCAATAAGAATTTCAAATTGATTTTAAACAACTGCTATACTGATCCAGGTAGATGGGGGGGGGGGTGTATAATGTCTGTCTAGTTAAATGAAGAAACTTGAATAATTTGTAATTTTTTTTATTCTCTTTATTTATTTCAAAGTTTACATATCTAGGTCAATTTGTATAGCACAGGCTGAAATATTTCTTTGATAAACAGTTTTGACAATTGGGGGGGGGGGGGCAATAAGCTGGTTGCCTGGGGTGGCAAATATAACAAATACAGCCCAGGACAAAGTATGAATTAATCAATTTCGGCCATATATTTATGCATAAATGGCCACAATGAAAGAGGTAGGCTTAATTATTAATCAGGGGGTATGGTAACTTCTTTTTCAGCTCATTTGACAGTTCTTGATTGAGACACTGCAAAATGCCATAATTTAATAATTATGAAGCTCTTAAACACCTAATATTTATGCAGATTATGCTGAAAGTAAACCACTATGCGCTGTGTTGTACTGTGTTGTAAACATGTTCACTGAAGCCTGTCAAACGTTTAACAAAGGAGAATGACCCAAGCAGGTGTCTGCACTGGACCACAGGCATGTGCTACACATATCCTGTACCAAGATGGCGGACGCGCGTCACGCCACCGCAAGCACGGACTGGCCAGAGCTGCCAATCTAGCATTTGATATCTATGGGTGCTGCCTTTTTATTATGTCTTCCGGTTCACGTTTTACCACTTCCTGAATCTACCTGCTATCGCATGTGATCATACTGCCACCTTGTGGTAACACCTATCAGTACATCCCCTTTCCTGAGCAGGTTAGTATAACTTGATAACTCTTAACACATACAGCATTTCAAGACTGCAACTGAATAAACCTTCTTGCTAACATTCAAGATGTCTTAATGCAGTACACAGAAAACTTTTCCTTTTTTCACAAATACACTGTGTACTGATAACCAAACAACAAGAAAGCCACAACTATTCCATTTGTAACAAATAACATGTAACTGTCAACTTTATTTTTTTTTTTAAACAACTTCAGCAGTTCACTGTGGTTCTGAGGTGGCTTCCTGTTTCTGGTGGATCGTCTCAGAGCTGGAGTGACAACATCTGGGGAAGATGAAGGAGGCTCAGTGTGCTGCAAATCTATTTTTTTTTTGCAGTCTGGTGACAAGCCACCAGCTGCCGGTCGCTGCATGCGCAAGCGCCCCTTAACTCCCTGACCTGCATGTTTTTGGCATGTGGGAGGAAACCGGAGAAATCCCGGAGTAAACCCACGCAAACACAGGGAGAACATGCAAACTCCACACAGATCACTGTTGGCCGGGGGCAGGGATCGAACCCACGATCTCACAGTCCCCACGATCCCCCAGCCGAGGGTAAAACTGTGCTGCCACAGTGCTAACCACTGCGCCACCGTGCAGCCCAAATCTAGTGTCACATTCACATCCTTTCCAGACTCAGTTTCCTGAGGTTGCCCTTCAGTGTCCTCCAGAATCTTCAAAAGACTCTTCCTGTTTCTTCTGAACACTTGTCCATCCTCTGTTCTCACCGTATAGGATCTGGGACCCACCTCACTGAGAACTGTTGCCTTTCTGGTCCAAGTATTAGGATCCTCAATTCTCACAATGTCCCTTTCACAAAGAGGTTTCAGTCTCCTTGCTGATCTGTCATAGTTCATTTTCTGTTTGAGTTTCAGTTTCTTTCTCTTGTTAGCCAGTTCTCTGTTGTTCTTGTCTTTCTCTGTGATAATGTGTGGTAAAGTGGTGCGCAGCCTACGACGCATTAGCAGCTCTGCTGGTGATGCACCACACTCTAGTGCTGCTGACTTGTAACTTAGCAAAGCAAGATATGGGTCAGTATTGCTATCTCTTGCTTTTTTCAAAAGTCTTTTTACAATTTGGACTCCTTTTTCGGCTTGTCCGTTAGCCTGTGGATGCAGTGGGCTAGATGTAGTGTGATGAAATCCACACTGCTTGGCAAACTCCCCGAATTCTGCACAGTTGTACTGGGGGCCATTGTCACTCACCACACACTGTGGGATTCCATGTCTAGAAAAGAAGCTTTTTATGTGTGTGATGACAGACTGTGCTGATGTACTAGTGAGCTGGGCTACCTCAGGGTAGTTTGAATAATAGTCTATGACTAAGACATAGTCCTTGCCATGCAAATGGAAGAGATCAGTGCCCACTTTTTGCCATGGTGCAGTTGGTTGCTTTGCAATCAGCATTGGCTCTTTTGTCTATTTGTAGTGGTGTGTGAGACATGTGTTACATTTCCCTATCATGTTCTCGATATCCATATTGATACCTGGCCAATAAACTGCTTCCCTGGCTCTCCTTTTGCATTTTTCTATTCCAAGATGCCCTTCATGGATACGATGCAGCATGTCCTGGCGCATAGACTGAGGAATAACAATCCTGTTCTGTCTCAGCACAAGGCCATTTGCCACACTCAGATCTGCTCTCACTGAGTGGTACTGTGGGCAGCTTCCCTTTACCCAACCTCCATGAATCTGCTGGACAACCTTTTGCAGCACAGGGTCCTTTACCGTTTCTTGTGCAATTTGCTCTAGTATCACATCTGATGCAGGGAGTGAAGCTGTCACCATGTTGACATGAGTTTCCACATCATCTGTTGTGGAGATGGACTCTGTGCAGCTGCTTGATACTGGTGCTCGTGACAAAGCATCCGCTAGCACTATATATTTGCCTGGCGTGTAGATTAGCTCAAAGTCATATCACTGGAGTTTCATCATCATGCGCTGTATTCTCGGAGACATGTCATTGAGGTTTTTCTTTACAATTGACACCAGCGGTTTGTGATCAGTCTCTGCAGTAAAGGTTGGCAAACCATAGACATAACTGTGAAACTTACTACACCCAAACACCAAACCCAGAGTCTCTTTTTCAATTTGGGCAGAGCGTTTTTCCGTCTCTGTCACTGATCTCGACGCGTATGCTACTGGCTGACATTTATCCGCTGTAGCTTGAAGCAGAACAGCTCCCAAACCATCCTTTGAGGCATCAGTGGAGATCTTTGTTGGTTTTGAGGGGTCAAAGAATGTGAGGACAGGCTCTGTGGTTAGAATTTCCTTTAGCTTATTCCATTCTTTTTCATGTCGTTTTGACCACTCAAATTCCTTGTTATGTTGGAGCAACTCTCTGAGGCATGCTGTTTTGGAAGAAAGATGAGGAATGAATTTTCCAAGGAAGTTGATCATTCCCATGACTCTCAGGACTCCTTTTTTATCAGTGGGAGTAGGCATGTCCAGTATAGCCTGCACTTTTGACTGATCAGACTCAACCCCTTCACCTGAAAGTCTGTCTCCCAAAAAGGTAATTTCTGTGACACCAAACTGACATTTTTTTTTTCTGTTCAGTATTAGTCCACTGTCCTGAACCCTGTTAAGGAGTTTTTTTAGTCTTTCATCATGTTGCTGGCGTGTCGCTCCCCAGACCACCAAATCATCAATGTACACTCTTGTGCCCTCTAGACCCTCAATTATGGACTCCATCGCTGAGATAATACCAAACGGAAGCCTCAGAAAACAGTACCGCCCAAATGGTGTGTTGAAGGTGCAGTACCTGCTACTTTCTGGATCCAGCTTCAGCTGCCAAAATCCCTGCAAGGCATCCAGCTTGCTAAAATATTTAGCACCTGCCATTTCACTGATTATCTCATCTCGTGTTGGGATTGGGTAGTGTTCTCTTTTAATATTCTCATTCAAGTCCTTAGGATCAAGGCAAACTCGTAACTCTCCATTCTGTTTCTTGGTACATGTGATGAAATTCACCCAATCAGTGGGCTCCTCCATTCACTCAATAACACCCAGTTGGGTCATTCTGTCCAGCTCTTTTTTCAAGCCAGCTCTAAGTGCTGCTGGCACTCTCCGTGGGGCGTGCACTACAGGCTTGGCATCACTCTTGAGCTGAATCTTATAGGTGTATTTTAATGTTCCATGTCCTTTGAAGACAGAGGGGAACTGTTTTACAATGTGTGCAGCTCCTTCATATTGCAAGTGTTGTATTTCTTGGCTATGATTGTCCATCTTTATGTTTTCACTGTTTATCTGGTAGATCCTCTTAACCAAACCTAGGTCCTCTGATGCTTTGTCCCCTAGGGTTGATTCATGTCCATTAGGTACAATGACAGACAACAGGCTGTGCTGCTTGCCTTTCACTTTCACAGTAAGTTTACATCCTCCTAATGTCTCAGCTGGCTGACCATTGTATGCAGTCAGTGTTGCGGTCTTGCTGGTGATTATTTTAGGCTTTATTTTTAGTGCATCGACATCATTCTCATTTATTAGGTTGTGGAGAATGGGGAAAGATGAGGCTGCGTTTATTTCTCAAGTCAGATTTATTCACATTCTCCAACATCATCCAAACACAGAAAGAGAAAAGAGAATGAATCTTCCAACATCTGTCCCTTTTATACTCAGGACATCAAACATACAGTCACATGGTACTTAATCCCAGTCACAATGTAACTTCCCCCCGATCTTAACACACTCCACCTCTCAGTCTCTGGCCGCTGGGCGAAATCCCCCAAGGCTGTCTCTTTGCATGCCAAAGACTAAACTTCACACCCTCGTGTTATCTCCAGAGCGGCTCAGTCCTTTGTTCCGTCTCAGATGTGAAGCCTAAGGTGGTATACGTATGAATCATGCAGTCATATACAAATGTGCATATATGTGCCCCACATGACCCCCCCCACAAACGTCTAAGATGGAACAACCGTAATAACAGTCTGCAAGTCATGGTAAAATTATTACACATCAGTCCACATGTCGCTTGGGCCTCAGTCGCCTCCCATATCTGCTGTAAGCGGGCTTTACCACTCTCGCGGCGCCCTCCTGCTGGGGAGCTGCTGCCTGAGGATGAGAACTGTTAGTCAATCCCTGTGGGTGTCCTGATGAATGCTCCTTAGGGGGTCTGCCGCGCCGAGGAGCCGTAGCCAACAGCATATTTTCGTCGGCCAACACAAAGGCGGGTTTGAGTCTGTTTATGCCAATCTGTTCTTCCCTGCCCCCCAAATCTAGCAAAAAATGCTTATCCCCTGTTTCCAGCACTCTAAAAGGTCCATCATAAGGTGGCCGCAACGGGGGGGCGATGGGCATCGTGTCTGACAAAAACAA
The DNA here is from genome assembly GCA_020510985.1 of Pholidichthys leucotaenia. Lineage (NCBI taxonomy): Eukaryota > Metazoa > Chordata > Actinopteri > Cichliformes > Pholidichthyidae > Pholidichthys > Pholidichthys leucotaenia. The sequence goes on from CM035839.1 coordinate 262,244,360, forward strand.
ACTCCGCATTTTTTAAAGCCTTAGGCACAAAAACGCGCGGAAAACTGTGATGAACGGGGCCAGGAAGTGTGCTCGATCCCGTGTCGCTCTGCAACCACTGAGCAGGGGGGCACTCTGGCGCAGGATTATCTGGGAGAAATTCCCCGGGCAGCCGGAGTGGCTGTGCAAAAACTAACTCAGCTGGGGAGGCTTTTAAATCCTCTTTAGGTGCAGAACGCAACCCCAATAAAACCCATGGTAGCCTGTCCACCCAATTTGCATCCATAAGCGACGATCTGAGGGCTGCTTTCAATGACCTATGGAAACGTTCGCATAAACCATTAGCCTGCGGGTTGTACGCGGTAGTGCGGTGGATCGTTACCCCCAGGCTGTGGGCCATCGCTGACCAAAGCTCAGAAACAAATTGAGGACCTCTGTCGGACGTAATGTCCGACGGAACTCCAAAACGCGCTACCCATGCCGTTAAAAACGCACGCGCTACCTCCTCGGCTGTGGTTGATGCCAGAGGGACCACTTCCGGTCAACGCGTGGTGCGGTCCACCATTGTCAAAAGGTGTGTGCACCCCTGTGACGGCGGGAGGGGGCCTACGAGGTCGACATGCACATGATCGAACCTCTTAGCTGGGATGTGAAACGGCTCCAAGGGAGCTCTAGTGTGTTTGTGTATTTTGGCTCATTGACAAGACACGCAGGCTGCTGCCCACTCCTTAACTTGCTTGCGCAGGCTCGGCCATACAAATTTCTCTCCTACCATTTTGACCAATGCGCGCACCCCAAGGTGCGCCAGAGAATGAATCAAGTCAAAAACGCAGCAGCGCCACGCAGTCGGTACCACTGGGCGCAGTCGACCCGTGGAGACATCGCAGATTAGGGGGGGCATACCATCTTGTAACACCCTGTTCTCCAGCCTTAACCCTGTTGGTCCAGACTGGAGCGCGCGCACATCTGCGTCACTAACCTGATCCGCGGCCATGGCTGCATAATCTATCCCTGTGTGGACTGCGGCGGCGCGCACTTCCGCGTCGCTAGCCTGCTCCACGGCCATGGTTGCACAATCTACCCCTACGCGGACTGGGGCCGCTACAGCGCGCGACAGACAGTCTGCCACCACATTAAGTTTACCCGCTACGTGCTGAATATCGGTAGTAAACTCTGAGATTGCAGCCAGCTGCCTCTGCTGCCGGCCCGACCACGGTTCTGAAACCTTGGCCATCGCGAAAGTAAGCGGCTTGTGATCAATGAACGCGGTGAAACGGCGTCCCTCCAGCCAGAACTGGAAGTGGCGAATGGCTAAGTGGAGAGCTAACAACTCCCTGTCGAATGCGCTGTATTTTCGCTTGCTATCGCGCAACGTCCTGTTGAAAAAGGCGAGCGGCTGCCAAACCCCGGCGACCTGCTGCTCTACGACCGCTCCTATGGCCACATCTGACGCGTCAGTAGTGAGCGCTATGCGGGCAGTGGGGTCTGGATGTGCTAACAACGCAGCGTTTGCGAGGGCTGTTTTGACCTCCGCAAATGCGCGCTCCCGCTCAGGAGACCATTCGATTTTGCTTGTGGGTTTTTGTTTTTTTAGCGCGGCATACAATGGTTGCATGAGCTGCACTGCACGGGGGAGGAAGCGGTTATAAAAATTTACCATTCCCAAAAACTCTTGTAACGCTTTGACCGTTTGTGGCTGGGGAAAATTTGTTATTGCGCGCACTTTGTCAGGCAGAGGGACGGCTCCTTCTGGAGAGACGCGATGCCCCAAAAAATCAATCTGCGTCACCCCGAACTGACACTTCGCTGGTTTGATTATTAACCCGTGCTCCGCCAACCTCCGGAAAACTGCCGTGAGGTGATTTTCGTGTTCGTCTTCAGGCGCGCTGGCTACCAAGATGTCATCCAACCAAGATGTGACAGAAGAAGCCGAGGGCACCAGCAGTTCAGTTGGGGACGAGGTCCAGGTTAGGCCTGTGGTTAGCGTTTGTTTCGTGGATAAATAATTGGTAATGGATTCACAGCCTCCGACAAAGCCGTGGGAGAGGCGGATTCCTGGCTCCATGAGTGCTCCTGTGAACTACAGAGCAGCTGACTTGGGACCTGCTGCGGGCCCCTCCAACCCTGCTGGCCTTGCTGGTCCTCCTGTCCTGACCAGGGTGGCTCCCCCAGTACCACCTCGCCCCATCCAACAGTCCTACCATCCATCCTACACCTCCTTTGCCCCATCTTATGGCACCTATAGGAGCTCCATCTATGGCGGCTACAACCCCTACACCTATGGTGGTAGCTATGGCGGTGGCTATGGTCTTGGAGGGTATAGACACTTTCCTCCGGTGGATGATGTTGCCCCCAGCAGGTTTGTGCAGCAAGCCGAAGAAAGCAGCCGCAGCGCCTTCCAGTCCATTGAGAGCATTGTGCAGACTTTCGCTTCAGTTAGCATGATGATGGACGCCACTTTTTCAGCACTGCACAATGGTTTCCGTGCCGTGCTGGATGTAGTCAACCACATGACACGGCTGCGTGTGCAACTCAGCAGAGTTTTGTCAACGTTTGCTCTGGTGCGCACATTGAGGTACCTTTACCAATGGCTGCAGAGACTACTCGGGCGGCGGTTAGACCCTGAGGTTGAAGCCTTGTGGGGAAACACAAGTGAGAGTGTTGCTCCAGATGGTTCCAAAGGAGTGGAGGAGCAGCCAGTTAAGTCCTGGCCGATCTTACTGTTTTTTGCTGTAGTCCTGGGTGTACCCTATCTTATCTGGAAGCTGAGCTCCAGCTCCGTCTCCGAAGAAACTGGCACCAACTGGGCCAGCGGAGAGGATGACCATGTCGTGGCCCGAGCGGAGTATGACTTCACAGCTGCATCTCAGGAGGAAATTTCAGTGCGGGCTGGGGCCATGCTCAACCTTGCTCCCAGAGGTGAGAGCTCTTCAGTGACAGCTGGTTAGGATTTTAAGTCTATATTATTTTTTTCCGGTTCCGGTTCCGCCGGACCGGCGGCGCCACACGAGTCAGCTGCCTGTTGCAACAGCCTTTTTTTTTTATCTTCCTTCTTCTTTCTACACCTTTCACTCTGTATATATATCACGGACGCACGGATCGCCCCAGGGGGCTCCCGGGTCGGCGGACGGAGCCACGGTTTGCAGCGGGAGACGTTACAGTGGGGAGGAGCTAGTGCTAGCTAGCACTTGGCCGCCGCCCGGTGCTAATGGGAAACTCGACATACCGGGAGCTGTAGCGAAAACGAAGCGGGTGCCGGGCTGGAGTTTAGGCGGCGTGAAAGAAATATAAGACAGAATAATAAAGAGCGATGGCAAGAACCAAGCAGACCGCCCGTAAAATCTACTGGAGGAAGAAGCCCCCCAGGAGACAGCTAGCCACCAGGGCTGCTCGGAGAGGCGCTCCGGCCACCGGCAGAGTGAAGAGGCCTCGCCGTCACAGGTCCGTGGCTCTGAGAGAGATCCGTCGCTACCAGAAATCCACGGAGCTGCTCATCCGTAAGCTGCCCGTCCAGCGCCTGGTGAGGGAGATCGCTCAGGACTTCAAGACCGTCCTGCGTTTCCTGAGTTTCGCCGTCATGGCTCTGCAGGAGACCAGCGAGACCCACCTGGTGGTCTCTTCTTCGCTAAGGGGGTCACCATCATGCCCAAAGACTTCCAGCTGGCCCGCTGCATCCGCGGAGAGAGAGCTTAGACTTTCTGCTGCACATTCACCAGCCATAATGCTCTGCACTGTGTGTCTATATATATACATTTATAGTAATATGGACATATGTTTACTAGATGTTGTTTTTTCTTGCCTTCTGATTGTTGCTCTGAGTGTTGCTGTCCCTATGCTGTTGCAATCCTGGAATTTCCCCATTGTGGGACTAATAAAGGCTTATCTTATCTTATCTTATCTTATCTTATCCAGGTAGATGAACACGAAAGGGAGATCACGCAACACCGCGTCCATCATGTGCTGGAACATCTGCGCAGCGCCTTTAAGCCCAAACGGCATGCGCAAAAACTCAAAAAGGCCAAACGGAGTTATTACCGCCGTTTTGGGGATGTCCTCAGCGTGTACTGGGACTTGATGGTACCTGCGGACCAAGTCTATCTTAGAAAAAATGCGCGCCCCCGCCAAATGAACGGAAAAATCTTGGATATGCAGGATTGGGTAGCGGTCGTGCGCTGTAGCGTTGTTCAGCCTGCGGAAATCTCCGCAAGGACGCCATGAGCCGTCGGCTTTAGGGACCACGTGAAGCGGGGAAGCCCATGGGCTCTTCGAACGTCTGATGATGCCCAACTTTTCCAGGTTGGCGAACTCCTCGTGCGCTATGGACAGTTTAGCTGCATCCAAGCGCCGAGCTTTTGCAAAAACGGGCGGTCCGGTGGTAGTAATAAAGTGTTCCACTCCGTGTTTAGCGACAGCTGCTGAAAATGTGGGAACCGTGAGTGCTGGGAACTGAGTGAGCAGTGTGTGAAACTTACTACCTGCTGTTGCGACGTTGGCTTGTGCTGTGGGCGGGGTCACTCGGGCTGCACAGGGAATAGAATAAAAAGAGAGTGCATTAACCAGGTGCCTATTAGCAAGATCAACCAACAAACCATGTGAGCACAGAAAATCAGCCCCTAACATATTGAAGTTCACTGCAGCTATAACAAAAGTCCACTCAAATGTACGGCCGTGGAGGGACAGAAGCAGAGTCTTCTCACCAAAGGGCTTAATCCTCGAGCCGTTCGCTGCTGACGCTCCGTGACTTCCGGGACCCGCCAGCCGGTCAGCGTATGTAGGCATGATGAAGCTCACTTGGGAGCCTGTGTCCACGAGGAATTGCCTCCCCGATCGCGCATCCATCAAGTAGAGCAGCTTGTTCTCCTCTCCGAGGGCCACAGCTGCTATCGACCCCCGGTCTTGGCATTTCCCGAGCTCCTGAACTGGCACGGTGGTATACATTTGCGTGCCCTCTCTGCGAAGCAGTGATGGTAAAAACAGAGGTCGTCTCCTCCGCGATCCCTGGCCCTTGCCGCCGCCGTTGTCGGTGGGTCTGCTACCGCCGCCTCTGGCCTCCTGTCGTCTCCGGCCGCCGCGCCGAGCTCCGTCGCTGCTGCGGTGGCCGCGCGCTGTCTGTTGGCGTTGAGAATCCGTTGTGCCTCCTGGGCCAGCACGCGGAAGTCCCGCTGGGCCATCAACGGTGAACCAGCCAGGGTCGCTCTCGTGGCCGACGGTAGGGTTCTCAGGAAAATGTGGGTGAAGAGGAAATCGTCGCCATCTGAGCCCCTCTGCCTCAGCATGTCTTCCATCAGGTCGACGGGCGTGCTATCTCCCAAGTCGTTCAGGGCCAGGAGTCTCTCCGCTCTCTCCTGGACTGAGGGAGTGAAACGCTGGATGAGCGCAGCCTTCAACCCGCCGTATTTGTCGTCGGCCGGTGGGCGCTCCAAAAAGCTCTGCACATATCGAGCCGTGCGGTTGTCGAGCTTGGAAATGATGTGGTAGAATTTGGTGTCATCTACCGTTATCCCCCGGAGGGCAAACTGTGCCTCGACCAAGTGGAACCAGGAGCACGGGTTGTCTTGTCAGAAGTCTGGTAGCTTGACTGTGGCTGCGTTCGCCTGGCTGGCTCCTGACGAGTCCGGCTCGGGGGAATTATTTCTGCTCATGATACGTCATAGGGTCACCAGTGTGGAGAATGGGGAAAGATGAGGCTGAGTTTATTCCTCAAGTCAGATTTATTCACATTCTCCAACATCATCCAAACACAGAAAGAGAAAAGAGAATGAATCTTCCAACATCTGTCCCTTTTATACTCAGGACATCAAACATACAGTCACATGGTACTTAATCCCAGTCACAATGTAACTTCCCCCCGATCTTAACACACTCCACCTCTCAGTCTCTGGCCGCTGGGCGAAATCCCCCAAGGCTGTCTCTTTGCATGCCAAAGACTAAACTTCACACCCTCGTGTTATCTCCAGAGCGGCTCAGTCCTTTGTTCCGTCTCAGATGTGAAGCCTAAGGTGGTATACGTATGAATCATGCAGTCATATACAAATGTGCATATATGTGCCCCACAAGGTTAGCTTTAGCTGCTGTGTCAATCCTGAATGGCACAATTGTCCCATTTACCCACAGCGGTGCAATCCACTTATCACTTTTGACTGCACTCACTGTCTGACCAGTGCCTCCAGTCTGCTTGAGTTGTGCTCTGTCATCATTGTTACTGCATGACACCATCTTGATGAAAAATGTTTCACTTAGATCATCACTGTCATCCATTTCTGCCACTGTGTGCACTTGTCCTTTTTTTAATGTCTCTAGTGCCACACATTTTTGCATAATGATTTTTTCTTTTGCACTTTGCGCATATTTTTCCATAAGCAGGACATTGTCTCTGTTTGTGTTTTTCACCGCATCTCTTATAGGAATATACCTCTTTTTCATTGCTTTTAATTCTGCCCCACTGTTTCCCTTTCATGGACAAATCACGGACTTTCTCTTCACCTTGTCTCACTGCTCCCAAAGCATCAAAAGTCATTCCAAGTTGGCGTGCTAGCTCACTGGCTTGACATATTTTTACAGCACTTTCCAGCGTGAGCTCTGTTTCTCTCAGTAGTTTCTCTCGGAGTTTCTTATCTTTTGTTCCAAACACTACCTGATCCCTTATCATAGAGTCTCTGAAATCACCAAAATTGCAAGACTGAGCTTTTAATTTAAGGTCTATCAGAAAGTTATCAAATGTTTCTTCTTGGTGCTGCATACGTGAGCGGAAGACATACCTTTCATAAGTTTCATTTTTCTTTGACAGACAGTGCTCATCAAACTTTTTAAGGACTTCTTCAAACTTGTCTTTGTCCTCTAGCTGAGCAAACACAAAAGTATTGAAGACTTCTATGGCTTCTTTGCCGGCAACAGTTAGCAGCGTTGTGGGCACATATGCGGTTTCCATATGCTTCACATGCTTGTTACTGTATGCTTATTGTTTACTGCACGTCTCAGAGGAACAAAAGGTCTGAACCTCCTAAGGGTAGCAGGAGGACGTGAAGTCTGGCCTTTTGTATGCAGAGAGACGGTCATGAAGGATTTCCTGACCACCAGGACTTCAGGTGCAGACAGAAGACCTGAAGGGGGGGGTGCATTGTGTTTTGGGATGTAAAGACAATGCGACTGTTTGCTTTGATGTCCTGGGGTATAAAGAGGGCAGCTGTGGGGGCAGCTCTTCCGCTTATCTGTTTTTGGATGTTGGAGAATGTGGTTGTGAATAAAAACTGATTTTGAGTAATAAACTCAGCCTCGTCTTTCCACACAATCTCCACACTGGTGACTCTACGACGTATCATGAGCGGAGACAAATCTCCCGAGCCAGACTCGCCAGGAGCCAGCCGAACGAGTGCAGCCACAGTCCACCTGCCGGACTTCTGGCCGAACAATCCGCGCTCCTGGTTTAACGCAGTCGAGGCACAGTTCCACCTCCGGAGGATTTCGGTAGACACCACAAAGTTCTACCATGTGGTTGCAAAGCTGGACAACCACACAGCCCAGCGAGTGGAGAGCCTGATCAACCACCCGCCGGACAGCGACAAGTACAGCAAGTTGAAGGCTGCACTCATTCGCCATTTCACTCCCTCAGTGCAGGAGCGAGCAGAGAGGCTCCTGACGCTGACTGAATTTGAGAGCGACAGACCTGCAGACCTGATGGGGAAGATGTTGACTTTGAGAGACTCCGAAGATGATAACTTCATCTTCACACACCTCTTCCTCAGAACCCTACCGTCAGAGGTGAGAGTGACCCTGGCCAGTTCACCACTGCTGGCCCAATGAGACTACCATGAGCTGGGCCAGGAGGCGCAGCGACTCGTCGACGCCAGTAAACGACGCGTGGCTGCGGCTGCAGCAGCAGAGCCAGGTGCAACGTCCGGAGACGGCGGGGGGCCAGAGGCTGCAGCACCAGACACACCGACAACGGCGGCGGCAAGGGCCGGGAAACAGAGCAGACGACGTCCTTTGCTTCTACCATCGCCGTTTCGCAGAGAGGGCACGCAAGTGCATTCCACCTTGCCACTTCAAGAGCTCGGGAAACGCCAAGACCAGGGGTCGGTAGCGGCTGCGGCCCTCGGAGAGGAGAACAAGCTGCTCTACATGAGGGATGCGCACTCGGGGAGGCACTTCCTCGTAGACACAGGCTCCCAGCTGAGTTTCATCACACCTTCCTACGCTGACCGACTGGCGCCTTCCAGCGGTCCCCGGGTGTCAGCAGCGAACGGCTCGGCAATTAAGACCTTCGGTGAGAGGACTCTGCTTCTGTCTTTACACGGCCGCACTTTTGAATGGACTTTCGTCATAGCGGCAGTCAATTTCAACATGTTAGGGGCTGATTTTTTGTGCTCACATAGTTTGTTGGTCGATCTTGCTAACAGACGCCTGGTTAATGCACTCTCTTTTTCTTCTATGCCCTGTACAGCTCGAGTGGCCCCGCCAACAGCACAAGTCAATGTCACAGCTGCAGGTGGTAAGTTCCACACACTCCTCACTCAGTTCCCAGCACTCACGGTCCCAACATTTTCAGCGACAGTGGCTAAACACGGGGTGGAACATTTTATTGCTACCACCGGACCGCCCATTTTCGCAAAAGCTCGGCGCTTGGATTCAGCTAAACTGACCATAGCGCGTGAGGAGTTTGCCAACCTGGAGAGGTTGGGCATCATCAGGCGTTCGAAGAGCCCATGGGCTTCACTGCTTCACATGGTCCCGAAAGCTGATGGCTTGTGGCGGCCTTGTGGTGATTTCTGCAGGCTGAACAACACTACAGCGCACGACCACTACCCGATCCTGCACATCCAAGATTTTTCAGTTCATTTGGCGGGGGCGTGCGTTTTTTCTAAAATAGACTTGGTACGCGGTTACCACCAGGTCCCAGTGCACGCTGAGGACATACCCAAAACAGCAGTAATAACTCCCTTCGGGCTTTTCGAGTTTTTGCGCATGCTGTTTGGGCTTAAGGACGCTGCGCAGACGTTCCAACGAATGATGGACGCGGTTCTGCGTGATCTCCCTTTCGTGTTCGTCTACCTGGACGACATATTGGTAGCCAGCGCGTCCGAGGACGAACACGAAAACCACCTCACGGCAGTTTTCCGGAGGTTGGCAGAGCACGGTTTAATAATTATTTCTTTGTGGCTGTTGTTGAGTAGTAAGATGGCGACTGTGGCACCCTGGGTGTAATGGAAGGTGATGGCCCATCTTTCCGGTGGTGGCATCACCTGGGGTATAAAGGGCCAGGGTGCAAGGGGCATTGTCTGTTTGACCGTTGACCATCTTTCTGTATGGAGCGCTTAGTGTTGTGTATGGTTCTTATAATAAAGTGACATTCAGCGGTATCTTCAGCCTCCTCCTTGCGGCTTAAAAGGACAATGGAGGTCCCTCCTGACAAGGAACGACTGCAAACTGGAGCTGAGCTCTCGGCTCAGCACTTCCGCTTTTGTTATGGTCAGACTTTTCACTGATTTTTTTAATGGCAGTCTCTAAATAGCAATGGATAGGAAATGTTTTCTAGCAGCTCTAGATGTAAAATATGATGACACGTAAAACAGGAGTCTGAGTAGAGCCTTCCAACGAAAAAGAAACATTTCCAAGGTTTTAGGTTTATGAAAAAAGAGAAGATGGAGAAGAACGAGAGAAACAAAGGAGCAGAATGAAAGCACACATAAGCTTCAGGAAATAAAGGATGAGACAAAAAAGGAATGCTTCTCTTTATTTTTCAGAAAGTGAGTCCAACCTCTTCTCTGACTTCCCAGGGACAAAGTCATCTCTTCTCAGATTACAAAATTTGGGGGTTAAACCACAAGCCAACCCCCCTCTCCCTCCCCTATACACAAAACAAACAAAATCCTCAACGACAACAACAAAAACAGGGCAGCACGGTGGATCAGCGACCAAGGTCTGGGGATGAGCTCAGGTTCAACAGCAGGCCAGGGTCATCTCTCAAGGGCTGCATGTTCCCACTGTGCTGCCTGGGTTCTCCGGATGTTCCAGTTTCCTCCCACAATCCAGTCACACATTTCAGTGAGTGAACTTCAGGACCTGCGGTGTGAAGACGTGACCAACCAGGACCAGAGGGACAGACGAGGAGGACACACAGCAGAGAGGGAGTGTGACTGGTAACAAGTAAGAAAACAAGCTGAAAGCTGTGCTAAGCTCTAGTTGTCATAACAGTATTTTTTAAACATCTGATCTTATTTTCTGATGAATACATCTTTAAAAACACACATTCCAAACAGCCTTTTGTTTTTCTTCTTCTTCATTTCTGAAGCAGACAGTTGGCGATCTGAGGAAGCCCCAGCAGCACAGCAGCCCCCCCCCCCCGAACACACGCCTTTATAGATCCTGCTCCCAGACCTCAAACCAACCAGTCCACTGACAGAAGACGCAGATGACCGAGACCAGAGGATGAAGAAGACGTAAAGCTGCCCACATACACCACAGCACACATCTCTACATCTCTGTTCTTTTTTCTTCTCTGCCCCCCCCCACCCCACCCCCAACCAGTCACAGGAGATGACTGCCCCTCCCTGAGCCTGGTTCTCCTGGAAGTTTCTTCCTGCAAAAAGGGAGTTTTTCCTCCCCACCGTTGCCAAGTGCTTGCTCAAAGGGGATCACCTGATTGTTGGGGTCTTTCTGCAGTTGTGGGGTCTTTGCCTTATAGTTTGAAAGTGCTATGAGATGACTGTTGTTAAATGGCACTATATAAATAAAGTTGAATTGAATCTGTCTTAGGGTTGTGAGATATGACGATATATATCAGATGACGATATAAAAACATCTATCGAGTCATAGAATACTCTAGAATCGTGATTTAAAATGCAGATACTCCCGTTTCTTCAGCAAAGCTCCTCACCACTAATTGTCAGCGCCCCGCCTCTCCCCCGCAGTGCGTGCAGCGGAACAGGGGTGTGGTGGGTGGCTAGGCTTCAGTCCATGGTTGCTAACTCCAAGCTACCGGTTTGGTCATATAGCTGCTACTCCTGTTTACCCGGGATATATTACTGTTTTCCACCGTGCTGTGTAAAAAGAGGCTAGTCCACTAACCTGGTTTTAATAGGAGATAAGTAGCGTTAACACCATGTCTAATTATAAAACGGCAAATGCTAAATGATGATGCCAAGTTGTGCTGATTGGAAACATTATAGTGCATCAGACCATCGCTTCTTTGGTTTAAATTACTGCTGAGTTTCTTAGTTTTGTCTGAAAAAATTTATTAAAGCTCCAAAAGTGCGTGATGGTGGCACATACACGCAAAATAAATAAATAAATTAAAACGGGTGGGATTAGCAAGTTGCCGCTTAATGTAATTTATTTGATTTCTAATCATGTTAATTAGTCAAGTAGTGATAATGAATATGAACATGTCTCACATGCACATTAAAAAACTATTTAACATTGCAAAATTATGAGTGGAAAAAGGTGCATGTAAACAATAAAAAAGAGAGAGATGGTCCTTTCTATGTGGCTATCTAAACTGTAGAATTTACAGAAAATGTATATTGTGATATAGGATTACCTATGTCATCATATGAAATTTTGGTCATATCGCACAGCCCTAATCTGTCTAAAGTTCATCAAATAACTGAGAATGTTGAGCTTTTTATGAATTTATTTCATTAAATAAATCATATTCATACTTCCCTGTGAGATTCGTTGCCTTCACTGAAGTATTTTGTAAGATTATCATGTGTTTAGTTGTAAAACCTGCAGGAGTAATTAGTAATAATCATAATAACAGTAAAGCTCATCACTAAAATGTATCTGATCCCTCTTTTTCAAACCAGTTGCTTCATTAAAGAAATAAACTTAATAAACAAGCCAGATTAATTTCCATATAATGTATACATTTAAAACTAACTGGACTGATTTGAAAGCAGCACTGTTGAAGATTTTCTCCTTAAAATAATGTTTCCAAAAGTATTTTGATGATACATCAACCTTTGACTGGGTGAATGTCACTTTTCCCCAACAGCCAATCAGGTCACAGTCTCCATAGTTGTAGTCTTTTTAGTGTTCCTACCCAGAACAGGAACGTTCCATAGTGCTGCTTTAACAGCTACATAATCCTGGTTCTGTGAATTTGAACTGTTCCAGCTTTATTTTTCATTGCCAGATTGACCTTTTTATAATTATTTGACTGACATCACATCAACTTTGAGTGTTTTATGCAGAGGAGGGTTGAGTGGTCAACAATGGGACTCACGTTAGCATAGCATTAGCTTATGGTTTTAAATACTCAAGTACAAGTAAGAGTTGCCAAGAGAAATTTAAATGAGTAGAATCAAAAAATTACAGATAAAGTTACTTGAGTATTAACACCTTTACCCTCCCCAAATATTAGTACTAATAGACACCAAATAATAGTAAATTTGTGGTATTTTAGTAAGTTTCTGCAATAAATCTGCATTTTCATCACTATTTTTTCCTTGTAAATTTGGTACCCTTTTCCACATAAAGGTTTGGCTTTTTAAAATAAATGTCCAACTTTTTTCTTGTCAAGATTCAACTGTTTTCTTCTGAATTAAGACTTTTCTTGTAAATTTCCAACTTTTTCTTGCCAACTTTTATCTTTCTCATAATTTTCTGACCATTTTTCTTATAAATTGGCCATTTTTTTCTTGTGAATGTCTGAATGAAAGTGAATGCCAACACCTACCTTGTGAACGTAACTAGAGAATGAAACAATGAAGGGTTTTCAAATCAATACCACAGTTCAGTTAGGATTACCACAATTATTTCTATCTGCTAAATGCAAAAATGCAAGAATACCGAGAGAATTTTTTATTTCTTTCTTCAGAGTCAGAAGTTGACATACAGTGGTGCTTGAAAGTTTGTGACCCTTTCAGAATATTCTACATTTCTGAATAAATATGACTTAAAACATCATCAGATTTTCATACAAGTCCAAAAATAAAAATTTAACAGAAAAAAGTTGTAATTTTAACAGAAAAAAGTTGAAAAATTTAACAGAAAAAAGTTGGAAATTTAAAAGACAAAAGTTGCAAATTTAACAGAAAAAAGTTGCAAATTTACATTAAAAAGCTGGAAATTTATGAGAAAAAACATGCAAATTTACAAGAAAATTGCTGTAGATATAAAATTTAAAACGTTGCATATTTGCATGAAAAAGTTGCAGATTTAAAATTGGTGCTTCAGATGCATTTTATTCTGTTATGTAACATGATATAAAAAAAAGTTTATGATGAAACTGTGGGGAGAATTCTCTACTTTTTTGGCCCCCATCCCACCTCTGCTCACAGGTGTGCATCACATGGAATTGGCTGATGAGATTGTAATAGCTATATTTTACCACAAGGAGGCAGCAGCAGATAAAAGAGCAGATCTGCAAATTTAACACATAAAGGTTTCAATTTTAAAAGAAAAAAGTTGCAAATTTAACAGGAAAAAGTTGCAAATTTAGTAGAAAAAAGTTGCAAATATAACAGAAAAAAATGTAAAGTTAACAGATAAAAGGTGCAATTTCAACAGAAAAAAGTTGCAAATTTAAAAGAAAAAATGCAAATTTAGCATAAGAAATGTGCAAATTTAACAGAAAAAAGTTGCACTTTTAACAGAAAAAAGTTGCAAATTTAACAGAAAAAAATGCAAAGTTAACAGAAAAAAGTTGCATTTTTAACAAAAAAAGTTGCAAATTTAACAGAAAACAATGCAAAGTTAACAGAAAAAATTGCAAATTTAACAGAAATAAGTTGCAAATTTAACAGAAAAAGCTGCAAATTTAACAGAAAAAAATTAAAAATTAACAAAAAAAATTAAAAATTAAACAGAAAAAAGTTGCAAATTTAACAGAAAAAAATTGTAAATTTAACTGAAAAAAGATGCTATTTTAAAAGGAAAAAATTTGCATATTTAACAGAAAAATGTCGCAAATTTAACAGAAAAAAAATTGCTAATTTAGTAGAAAGTAGTTGCAAATTTAACAGAAAAAAATGCGAAGTTAACAGAGAAAAGTTGCAAATTTAACAGAAAAAAATGCAAAGTTAAGAGAAAAAAGTTGTAAATTTAACAGGAAAAAAAGCAGCAAATTAACAGAAAATGATGCAAATTTAGTAGAAAAAAGTTGCAAATTTAGTAGAAAAAATTTGCTAATTTACCAGAAAAAGGTTGCAAATTTAACTGAAAAAAATGCAAAGTTAAGAGAAAAAAGTTGTAAATTTAACAGGAAAAAAAAGCAGCAAATTAACAGAAAAAGTTGCAAATTTAGCAGAAAAAAGTTGTAAATTTAGTAGAAAAAATGTGCCAATTTAACTAACTAACTAACCTGCACTTATATAGCGCTTTTCTAGTCACAAAGACCACTCAAAGCGCTTTCATTAATACTAACCCTCTATTCTAAGGGCCTATAGGAAACAAATATCTAGGGACAATTTAGAACAGCCAATTAACCTAACATGCATGTTTTTGGCATGTGGGAGGAAACCGGAGAAATCCCGGAGTAAACCCACGCAACACGGGGAGAACATGCAAACTCCACACAGATCACTGTTGGTCGGGGGCTGGGATCGAACCCACGATCCCACGATCCCCACAATCCCCCGGCCAAGGGTAAACTGTGCTGCCGCAGTGCTAACCACTGCGCCACCGTGAAGTTTTTAACAGAAAAAACTTCTAAACCGCTGCAGCTGCCGCCGTTGTAGCTCCAGATTCTCTGGCCCCCTGTGGCCGAGCTCTGGGGAAAACTGAAGCTCGCTCGTCGGCATCACTCGTCGACCCAATTTAACAGAAAAAAGTTGCAAATTTAGTAGAAAAAATTTGCTAATTTAACAGAAAAAGGTTGCAAATTTAAGTTGCAAATTTAACAGGAAAAAAAGGTGCAAATTAACAGAAAAAGTTGAAAATTTAGTAGAAAAAAGTTGCAAATTTAGTAGAAAAAATTTGCTAATTTAACAGAAAAAGGTTGCAAATTTAACAGAAAAAAATTAAAAATTTAGTAGAAAAAAGTTGCAAATTTAGTAGAAAAAATTGCAAATTTAACAGAAAAAGGTAGCAAATTTAGTAGAAAAAAGTTGCAAATTTAACAGAAAAAAAGTTGCAAATTTAACAGTTGCAAATTTGCAAAGGTTGCAAATTTAGCAGAAAAAAGTTTTTAACAGAAAAAACTTCTAAACCGCTGCAGCTGCCACCGTTGTAGCTCCAGATTCTCTGGCCCCCTGTGGCCGAGCTCTGGGGAAAACTGAAGCTCGCTCGTCGGCATCACTCGTCGACCCAGGCACTTCGCCGTCACACCCAGTATCCTCGTCTAGGGAATCTTGAGTTCTGGCACTGAGGTCCTCCCGTGCCGACCCTGAGCGAGGCTGGTCCTGCTCGACCTCCGTGGTGCTCGGTAAATCTTTGTACTTCTCACTCCCAGTGTCCATCTCTGTGCCCGGCTGTCACTGCTGTCTCTCGGGGTTCTTAGCATGCTTCCCCCCCACCCACCCGCTGCTCTGACCCTAGCTGCGGGGCAAACTGAGCCGAGTCTGGTCGCTGCTCCCCCCCCCGTGTCATCTTCGCTCACTGCACTTTGTTCCCCTCCAGTGCTGCGGTCACTCACCATGCTGTGCTTTCTGGCTGGCTTATTGTCTTCAGTGGATGTGGGCTCCCTCACCTGTGGCTCCGACTCCACCGTGAAAACTAGTTTATAGCTTTTAGCTAGTGTTTGGCGCCCACCTAGCTCCATGGCTAACTTTGCCGTTGCCACCGGCTGATCCGTTAGCTTCCCCGAGCTAGCTAACTTAGCTTCTTTTGGCGCCAACAGCCTTTCCACCCACAGCTTCGTGCTCCTTGTGTGTTCGCAAAAGTATTCAGCCACCCGTCCGAAAGCATCTGTGTAAGACTCCGTCTCCCCCAATGTGTGGAAAACTTTCCGACCTTCTACGCCGAGATGGTGGACCAGAAGTACTTGTCTCTGCATTCCGTTGAGTCTTCTCAAGCCCAACGCCTCAATGTACTCCTCAAACATGGCCAACCAATTAGGTCACAGGATCGCTGGCTCACCCGAACACTGTAGAAACGGTGGTGGAGGTGACCCATACGCCTCCATAGTTTCTCCTCGTCACCAAAATGTTATGTCTGTAATTAATGAGACGTGAGTCCTCTTGTGCCGAACATCCAACTGAACTTTACTGAGCGAACACAGAAATATATACACTGGCCGCAGCCCACCTGACGTCATCCCGCAGAGTGGCTACGGCAAGCCGAAAGGGCCAAACACACACACAACACAGATTCCAGACAAAACTAACATTAGAAACAAACAGGGGTACATTGACAAAGGAAAAAGGAAAATGATCCCCAGAGTTCAAGCCTGTGTGTTTCCAGGGTCTCTACAGGTTTCTGTGGAACTTCTTAAAATAAAATCTCATTCTATTTTAAATTATTGCATTCTTCTTCATTTTTGCCCATACATTTATAATTGTAATATTTTCTTACTGAAATAAAGGGGATCAAATTATATCTTATTTCATTTTCAGTGTTACCATTTTTTTTTTCCACAATATCTTTATTGAACCTTTTTTTTTTTTTTAACAAACATGATACAAACAATCAAACACTAACACTAAAGTACTACAAAAAAAAAAAAAATGCACTAAAAACACCAACAACCACCAACAAAATCAAATCTTCAACAATGCTCCTCTGTTTAGTCTAGACAATCCAACACATAAGTATACATATTATGTTCACCAGTTTGGAATTTACAAGGTCCACACACATCATTCACCTTCTTCTTCAAGAGTTATGTTTAAATTTTTTACATAATCAATAAAAGGTCTCCATATATTCTCAAACACAATTTCCTTTGATTTTAGTATATATGTTATTCTTTCTAATGGAAGGTTTGTTAACATCTGTCTTAACCACTGAGTCACATCTGGTCTATGAGTCTTTTTCCATAATAGTGCAATACATTTTTTGGCATTAAGCAAACTGAGGTCTATGAATGTTCTTTCACTTTTATTAAAATTATGCTTTTCTGGGTACAGACCCAACAAAAACAGTTTAGGATTCAATATGATTTGTTTTGAGATTATTTTTTCAATTGTTACCCTCACCTCTTCCCAAAACATTCTTATTAATCTACATTCCCATAAACAATGAAATAGGGTTCCTTTACTTTCCATGCATTTTGTGCATGTATCTGGTATATTTTTGTTATATCTATTTAACTCCTCCGGTGTAACATACATCCGCATTAACCATTTGAAATGTATCAATTTAAGGCGTGCATTTATTGATTTGGTTTGAGCTTCTGTACAAGCCAATTCCCATTGTTCCTCTGAAATTTCAATTTGCAGATCTTCTTTCCAGTAGTTTAATCTTTTCAGTGAATTTTCACTTGAAGATAGTGTCAATGAGTTATAAAACTCTGAAATAATACCCTTTCTTTTACTATCTTTCATCATCATTTTTTCCAAGGATGAATAAATAGGTCGAGTGAGAGCTTTATTTTGATTTGATCGAATAAAGTTTCTAAGTTGAAGATATTTAAAAAAATGTGTTCTATTGAGATTAAATTTGATCCTCAGCTCTTCAAAAGACATTATGTTGTCTGCACATGGCAGATATAAATCCTGAATCTTTTGTATCCCTTTTAAATTCCATACTTTAAATACAGCGTCCGCTCTCCCTGGTTTAAAATATTGATTACCCCATATTGGACTAAATTGTGACAATAACTGTGGTTCTTTTAAATAGTTTTTAGCTTCACACCATATTTTGATCATATGCTTTACAAATGGATTTTTAACTTGTTTTTGTAATTTTTTTGCCGAATCTGAGTATATGAATATGGGAAGAGGTAAAGGTAAATTGTATGATTCCATTTCAGTCCAGTGAGGAAGATCATTTGATGAAAAATAATATGTCATAGACCTCAGTTGTGCCGACCAATAATACAACATAAAATTTGGACATTTCAGACCTCCACGATCAAATGGTAAATATAATAAAGACAAACGTAATCTAGCCCTCCTGTTGTTCCATATAAATTCCACTAACTTTTTTTTTATTCTTGAGAATAGATCTAAAGGTGGTGATAAGGGAATGTATTGAAATAAATAAAGTATTTTAGGTAAAATATTACTTTTAAGTATATTGATTCTCCCGATCATCGACATTGGTAGTGACATCCATCTCTGAGTTAACTCACTGATATCTGACATTAAGGCTTCATAGTTGACACTGGCGACTGATTCTAGCTTAGGCATAATTTGGATTCCTAAATATTTAAACTGATTTACAACATTGAATTGATTTACCTCAGGGGCTGGGTAATTTCTCTGGGTCTCATTTAGCATTAATATTGAAGATTTAGTTTTATTTATTTTATATCCTGATATTTCCCCAAAATTCATTATTAAATTCAACAAGGTTGGAATTGATTTTTTTAGATTCGACATAAACAAAATTATATCATCGGCGTACAGGGAGATTTTATGTTCTGTTGGTCCAACTTTAATTCCATATATTTGTGAATGTAAACGTATCGCTATCGCTAAAGGTTCAATTGCCATAGTAAACAGTAAAGGTGAAAGTGGACAGCCTTGTCGACATCCTCTATTGATTTTTATTGGTTTTGAAATATTGTTATTTGTTAGGATTTCTGCTGTAGCATTATTGTATATTATTTGAACCCATTTTATGAAATTATTTCCAAGTCCAAACCTTTGTAGGACTTCAAAAAGAAAGGGCCATTCAACTCTATCAAAGGCCTTTTCGGCGTCCAATGATAGGAGAGCTGTATCCGGTGCTTCTTTATTAAAATAAATAATATTAAATAGTCTTCTTACATTATGGAAGCCTTGTCTACCCTTTATAAAGCCATTCTGATCTCGATTAATAATATTTGGTAAAATTTCTTGTATTCGTCTTGCTAAAATTTTACAGATTATCTTAAGGTCGGCGTTTAATAGGCTTATTGGTCTCATATTTTCACATTTATTAGAGGGCTTACCTGGTTTTGGCAGCAGTATAATTAAGGCATTATTTATGTATGATGGTAAATTATTATTTTGAAATGCTTCTAAAACCATTTCCAAAAAAGGTTTTATTAATTTATTCTTAAATTTTTTGTAAAGGTCAACTGGAAGACCATCTGGTCCTGCACTTTTTCCTGATTTCATATTATCAATGGCTAGCCCAACTTCTTCTTGACTAATTTTAGACTCCAATATCTCCCTGTTTTCATTTGGAATACACGGTATAGATAGTTCGTTCAAAAACCCATTTAGTTTTGTTCAATCAGGTTCATTTTTGGTATCATATAATTTTTCATAGTAATCTCTAAAGGCTCTATTAATTTCTAAAGGATCTATAACTACCTGTCCATTACTTATAATACTGGTAATTGGTGTTTTAATTTCCAATTGTTTAATCTGCCATGCTAATAATTTTCCTGATTTTTCACCTTGTTCATAAAAAGATTGTTTCAATCTTAGAAGACTCGAGGCAGCTCTATTCGCTGATTTTTTGTCGTATTCAGCTCTCAAAATCAGTAATTCATTCTCCAACCTTGGGTCACTTCCTGCATACACTTTTTCCTGAAGATTTTTTATTTTATGTTCCAATTTAGCTCTCTCCTCTCGAGTCTTCTTAGATTTTGATCCTGTATAACTAATAATATGTCCCCTAATAAAAGCTTTGAAAGCCTCCCACTTTACACCTGCTGATGTTTGTGTAGTATTGATGTCAAAGAACTCGTCTATCTGTTTTTCTATATACTTGACAAATTCCTCATCCTGAAGCCATTTATGCTGAAATTGCCATCTACCTGATTCCTTTGTCAATTTTTTATCTACATATATTAGACAACAGGGTGCATGATCAGAGATCACGATGTTATCATAAAAGCAGTTTTGAATCTTGGACCTTAATTCTGTGGAAATCAAAAAATAATCAATACGTGAGAATGTCTTGTAGGTACTGGAATAACAAGAATAGGCTTTAACTTGTGGTTTCATTTCTCTCCATATATCTAACAATCTCAATTCTTTCATAAAATGATTAATAGTCATCCTACATCCAATGTGCGTACAATCCAGTCCTGTTGATCTATCCACACCTGGATTCAATGTACAATTAAAATCCCCTGCTATTATATGTTGCCCTGTAAGTGATGATAAGATGAGAAATAAATTAGCAAAGAACTTCTGATCATCTATATTGGGACCATATAAGTTCACAAGATTTATATTTTCTAATAGCAAAGAACCTTGAATGATTACATATCTTCCAAATTTGTCTCCAATTACATTTTTCACTTGAAAAGGAACTGATTTATGTATAAGAGTCATAACTCCCCTGGCTCGGGATGAAAATGAAGAGGTGAATACACTTCCTTGCCATCTACTCCTAATTCTTTTAACATCCTCCTCTATCAGATGAGTTTCTTGTAAAAACACAATTCTTGAACCCATGTCCTTTATTTTATTCATAACTTGTTTAAGTTTTTTTAAATTTTGTAGACCTCTGCAATTCCATGAAGTTAAATTAAGATTAACACTTTGGTCCATGATCAATAGAGAGTTTGGGATTACCTTGCAGTGTAAACATGCTCATACAGAGAAGCAAAAACATGAGTGGTTGAACATTCATCCTACAAACTACACACAAACAAATTTCCCCTTCCCACACTTGTGGCAAACCCCCCAAAATCAAAAGAAAAATTCTGTCTCCCGATATAGCCATCGACTGTTCCACACCCACGGGGAACAGCCTAAGCCACTCCTTCTTCATCCTCCCAATCACCCTAACTCTACTGCTTTTAATGACGTAACATTAACTCTCCTCTGTAGTTTTCCAACTTAACTCCAAAATTTTTAACAACTTTGTACATCATAGTTTTTTTTTTGTTTGTTTTGTTTTTGTTTTGTTTTTTTAATATATAATACAATCTATATTTTGTAAACTTACTATTTACTTCAAGTCAGTCAGATGCCTGTGCAAATGCTTAATTATTCTACCTTATATTTTGTTCATGCTTAGCTCCCACCAGTCTCTTCTTCTTCTTTGATCTTCTTGATGAACTCCTGCGCCTCCTCTGGGGTCTTGAAGATGTGGGTTCTGCCCTCATACGTGGTCAGCAGTCTCGCAGGATAGATTACACCATGACGAATCCCAAGGTTGCGCAGCTCCTTACGTACGGGATCAAACTGCTTCCTCAATTGCTGGATTCCTGTGGCCAAATCTGGGTAGAACCGCACCTGCTGGTCCTGGTGTTTAATCTCTCCTTTTTTAGCACGTGCAGCGTTGAAGATCTTCATCCTGTCTCTGTTGCTAAGAAACTTCATAATTAAGGTCCTCGGCGGTCCCTTATCTCTCCGTGGGCCAATACGATGTGCTTTTTCCAGAACCACTGCTGATTGCAACTCCTCGCTGCCCAGCACCTCCGGAATCCACTTTTCCAGAAAGGAACATACGTCCCGACCTTCTGATTCCTCTGGAAGACCCACCAGCCTCAAATTATTCTGTCTCGACCGAGATTCCAAATCCAAAATATTATCTTCCAGAGATTTATTTTTTTTTTCCAAAGTGCGCACCTTTAATTGAAGACGGGTGACGTCATCTTCAGCACTAGCGAGACGGAGCTCCATCTGCGCCGTTCGTTCTACACAGTCACCCAATTCCTTTCTTATTCCTTCCAACGCTGTCATAATCCCATCAAATCTAGAGGAAAAGTCCGCTCTCATTGAACTCATGGCTGCCATCAGCGCATCTGCGCCATTCCCCGCAGAAATCGCAGCGTTGCCAGCCTCCTCCGCCATATATGGAGTTTTGTTTGCTGCGTCACAGACCTGAAAGTCCGTTAATTTGGACTGTTTCGGCGGCTCGCTTTTTCCTTTTCCTGGTTTTCCAGCCTTAGGCTTCGCCGACATATCCTCGCCCAAATGCTGGGATACGTTCTGTCCCAAATGAGAGAGTTATTTGCCGATTTTTTTTTTTCCAGGAGCAGAGCAGAGCGAGACACGTCCGTCCTACGTGGCAGCCATAACCGGAAGTGAGTGTTACCATTTTAAGAAAAATATATCTTTTTAACCTATTTTTTTTTCCACAATATCTTTATTGAACCTTTTTTTTTTAACAAACATGATACAAACAATCAAACACTAACACTAAAGTACTACAAAAAAAAATGCACTAAAAAACACCAACAACCACCAACAAAATCAAGTCTTCAACAATGCTCCTCTGTTTAGTCTAGACAATCCAATACATAAGTATACATATTATGTTCACCAGTTTGGAATTTACAAGGTCCACACACATCATTCACCTTCTTCTTCAAGAGTTATGTTTAAATTTTTTACATAATCAATGAAAGGTCTCCATATATTCTCAAACACAATTTCCTTTGATTTCAGTATATATGTTATTCTTTCTAATGGAAGGTTTGTTAACATCTGTCTTAACCACTGAGTCACATCTGGTCTATGAGTCTTTTTCCATAATAGTGCAATACATTTTTTGGCATTAAGCCAAATGTTTTTGTTGGGTCTTGGATTCAATATGATTTGTTTTGAGATTATTTTTTCAATTGTTACCCTCACCTCTTCCCAAAACATTCTTATTAATCTACATTCCCATACACAATGAAATAGAGTTCCTTTACTTTCCATGCATTTTGTGCATGTATCTGGTATATTTTTGTTATATCTATTTAACTCCTCCGGTGTAACATACATCCGCATTAACCATTTGAAATGTATCAATTTAAGGCGTGCATTTATTGATTTGGTTTGAGCTTCTGTACAAGCCAATTCCCATTGTTCCTCTGAAATTTCAGTTTGCAGATCTTCTTTCCAGTAGTTTAATCTTTTCAGTGAATTTTCACTTGAGGATAGTGTCAATGAGTTATAAAACTCTGAAATAATACCCTTTCTTTTACTATCTTTCATCAACATTTTTTCCAAGGATGAATAAATAGGTCGAGTGAGAGCTTTATTTTGATTTGATCGAATAAAGTTTCTAAGTTGAAGATATTTAAAAAAATGTGTTCTATTGAGATTAAATTTGATCCTTAGCTCTTCAAAAGACATTATGTTATCTGCACATGGCAAATATAAATCCTGAATCTTTTGTATCCCTTTTAAATTCCATGCTTTAAATACAGCGTCCGCTCTCCCTGGTTTAAAATATTGATTACCCCATATTGGACTAAATTGTGACAATAACTGTGGTTCTTTTAAATAGTTTTTAGCTTCACACCATATTTTGATCATATGCTTTACAAATGGATTTTTAACTTGTTCTTGTAATTTTTTGCCGAATCTGAGTAGATGAATATGGGAAGAGGTAAAGGTAAATTGTATGATTCCATTTCAGTCCAGTGAGGGAGATCATTTAATGAAAAATAATATGTCATAGACCTCAGTTGTGCCGACCAATAATACAACATAAAATTTGGACATTTCAGACCTCCACGATCAAATGGTAAATATAATGAAAACAGACGTAATCTAGCCCTCCTGTTGTTCCATATAAATTCCACTAACTTTTTTTTTATTCTTGAGAATAGATCTAAAGGTGGTGGTAAGGGAATGTATTGAAATAAATAAAGTATTTTAGGTAAGATATTACTTTTAAGTATATTAATTCTCCCGATCATCGACATTGGTAGTGACTTCCATCTCTGAAGTAACTCATTGATATCTGTCATTAAGGCTTCATAGTTGACACTGGCGACTGATTCTAGCTTAGGCACAATTTGGATTCCTAAATATTTAAACTGATTTACAACATTGAATTGATTTACCTCAGGGGCTGGGTAATTTCTCTGGGTCTCATTTAGCATTAATATTGAAGATTTAGTTTTATTTATTTTATATCCTGATATTTCCCCAAAATTCTTTATTAAATTCAACAAGGTCGGAATTGATTTTTTAAGATTCGACATAAACAAAATTATGTCATCGGCATACAGGGAGATTTTATGTTCTGTTGGTCCAACTATAATTCCATATATTTGTGACTGTAGACGTATCGCCATCGCTAAACATAGTTGCCATAGTAAACAGTAAAGGTGAAAGTGGACAGCCTTGTCGACATCCTCTATTGATTTTTATTGATTTTGAAATATTGTTATTTGTTAGAATTTCTGCTGTAGCATTATTATATATTATCTGAACCCATTTTATGAAATTATTTCCAAGTCCAAACCTTTGTAAGACTTCAAAAAGAAAGGGCCATTCAACTCTATCAAAGGCTTTTTCGGCATCCAGTGATAAGAGAGCTGTATCCGGTGCTTCTTTATTAGAATAAATAATATTAAATAGTCTTCTTACATTATGGAAGCCTTGTCTTCCCTTTATAAAGCCATTCTGATCTCGATTAATAATATTTGGTAAAATTTCTTGTATTCGTCTTGCTAAAATTTTACAGATTATCTTAAGGTCTGCGTTTAATAGGCTTATTGGTCTCATATTTTCACATTTATTAGAGGGCTTACCTGGTTTTGGCAGCAGTATAATTAAGGCATTATTCATATATAATGGTAAATTACTATTTTGAAATGCTTCTAAAACCATTTCCAAAAAAGGTTTTGTTAATTTATTCTTAAATTTTTTATAAAGGTCAACTGGAAGACCATCTGGTCCTGCACTTTTTCCTGATTTCATATTATCAATGGCTAGTCCAACTTCTTCTTGACTAATTTTAGACTCCAGTATCTCCCTATTTTCATTTGGAATACACGGTATAAATAGTTCGTTCAAAAACCCATGTAGTTTTGTTAAGTCAGATTCATTTTTGGTATCATGTAATTTTTCATAGTAATCTCTAAAGGCTCTATTAATTTTTAAAGGATCTATAACTACCTGTCCGTTACTTATAATACTGGTAATTGGTGTTTTAGATTCTAATTGTTTAATCTGCCATGCCAATAACTTTCCTGATTTTTCACCTTGTTCATAAAAAGATTGTTTCAATCTTAGAAGACTCGAGGCAGCTCTATTCGCTGATTTTTTGTCATATTCAGCTCTCAAAATCAGTAATTCATTCTCCAACCTTGGATCTCTTCCTGCATATACTCTTTCTTGAAGAATTTTTATTTTATGTTCCAATTGGACTCTCTCCTCTCGAGTCTTCTTAGATTTTGAACCTGTATAACTAATAATATGTCCCCTAATAAAAGCTTTGAAAGCCTCCCACTTTACACATGCTGATGTTTGTGTAGTATTGATGTCAAAGAACTCATCTATCTGTTTTTCTATGTATTTAACAAATTCCTCATCCTGAAGCCATTTATGCTGAAATCGCCATCTACCTGGTTCCTTTGTCAATTTCTTATCTACATATATTAGACAGCAAGGTGCATGATCAGAGATCACGATGTTATCATAAAAACAGTTTTGAATCTTGGACCTTAATTCTGTGGAGATCAAAAAATAATCTATACGTGAGAATGTCTTGTAGGTATTGGAATAACAAGAGTATGCTTTAACTTGTGGTTTCATTTCTCTCCATATATCCTTTTTTAACCTATTTACTTTAACCATACTTTTAATTTGTGTGACACGAAAACATGTGACCGACTACTGGGTGTCAGACTTTTTATTTCAGACTTACTTTCTTCAAGAATGAACTGAATTAAGATGTGCTGCAGCCTCTTAAGATTATTTAATTGATAACAACTGCAACCAGTTAAATCATCTTTTCTTCAAACTGCATAATTACCCCAAATTTGATTAAATTGCTTCAGTTGTGTGTATTTCAGCATAAACTCAAAGTCTTTATGTTATATATTTTTATTTTGGCAAAGATTAAATTCTTGTCGAGGCAGTATTTTTATTTATTTTTTTTGGGGGGGGCAGGGGTGAAGGTGTGGTCAGTGATGAACAGGTGACGAATCGGGAGCTTTCCTCTGAGATACCCCGGCATGGCACTCTGAACTGTGGGTATTTAAGTCATGCTGACTTAGAGAAAGGCTCATTTAAGGGCTCAAAAAGTCACCAATGTTATGCTGAGCACCAAGCTAGAAGGAAGATTCATGACCCAAAGTTTTCAAACTGTAATTTGATTACAAGCTTTTGCAAACGTTAAATTTTATTGAGCAGTCTTACAAAAGATGTCTTAAATTTAACTTTCAGAAGATTTTTTTTTTTTTTTTTGCCACATATACTTAGAACTCTTAGTGGAATTGTGCAAAAAACAGAACTACAGCTGGACAGTCCCTCGAACACAAAAATGTCCCTGCAGTGGAAAAGCAGCAAAGAAATCAAGAGATTACAAATATGCAAAAATACACACACACAAAGGAGACAGTGATTCAGTTATTACAAGTTCTCTCTATATATAAAAATGGACAAGTCACAAAATCGTGACATTGTGGCCACACATGTGTATTACTGTATGCCTCACATCTCAGATAAGAACAAAGAACTGAGTCTCCTTGGAGATAACAGGAGGATGTGAAAGTGTAGTCCTTGTTATGCAGGAGACGGCCTTGGGAGGATCCTTTGTGTGCCTAGAGACTGTGTAGAGGACCCTTTGTTGGCCAAGGATGGAGAGGGGGAGGCTGAAGGATTAAAGGGGAAATGCATTGTGACTGGTGATTGTAATGCAATGTGAACTGTGAGCTGTGAGAGTCCTGGATATAACGGGACCAGTTTGTCTGAGAGTTCCTCTTTTTCAACTTTGTTGATGATGGTGAATGTGTAATAAAAATGCCGTGAGACAAACCTGCCTCGTCATTTACACATTTCCACACTGGTGACCCAAGACGTAGCATGCAGCAAGAAGAGATTTCCCTGGGGCCAGACTCATCAGGAGCCCCCAGCCAAGTTTCTGCCGTTACCGTGCAGCTACCGGACTTTTGGCAGAGCAACCCGCGCTCCTGGTTCCACTTGGTTGAGGCACAGTTCGCCCTCTGGAGGATAACGGTAGATGACATGAAATTCTACCATGTGGTTGCAAAGCTTGATAACCACACGGCTCAGCATGTTGAAAGCCTCCTGGAGCAGCCGCCAGCCAGCGACAAATATGACGCGTTGAAGGCTGCACTCATCCAACACTTCACTCTCTCGGTCGAGGAGAGAGCAGAGAGACACCTGACGCTGACCGACTTGGGAGACTGCACGCCCATTGGCCTGATGGAGAAGATGCTGAGGTTGAAGGGCTCAGACGATGACAACTTCATTTTCACCCACATTTTCCTCAGGATCCTACTGTCAACCACGAGAGCGGCCCTGGCCAGTTCGCCGTTGTCGGCCCAGCGGGACTTCCGCGCGCTGGCCCGAGAGGTGCATCGGATTCTCAATGCCAGCAAACAGCGCGCAGCCACCACGGCAGCGACGGAGTTCGGCGCGACGGCCGGAGATGGAAGGGAGCCAGGGACGGCGGTAGCAGATCCACCGACTACGGCGGCGGCGGGGGCCAAGGAACGCGGAGGAGTCACCTTTTGTTTCTACCACCGCCGCTTTGCAGAAAGGGCACGCAAATGTATACCACCGTGATAGTTCAAGCGCTCAGGAAAACGCCAAGACCGGGGGTCTGTAGCAGTTGCGACCCTCGGGGAGGAGAACAAGCTGCTCTACTTAATGGACGCACGCTCAGGGAGGCATTTCCTCGTGGACACAGGCTCCCAGTTGAGTTTCATCACACCTTCCTACGCTGACCGGCTGGAAGGTTCCAGAGGTCCCGGGGTGGCAGCAGCGAACGGCTCGGAGATTAAGACCTTTGGTGAGAGGACTCTGCTTCTGTCTCTACACGGCCGTACATTTGAGTGGACTTTTGTTAGAGCAGCAGTGAATTTCAATATGTTGGGGGCTGATTTTTTGTGCTCACATGGTTTGTTGGTTGATCTCGCTAACAGGCGCCTGGTTAATGCACTTTCTTTTGACTCTGTTCCCTGTACAGCTTGAATGTCCCGGCCAACAGCACAAGCCAACGTCACAGCTGCAAGTGGTAAGTTCCACACACTGCTCACTCAGTTCCCAGCACTCACGGTCCACACATTCTCGGCAGACGTCGCTAAACACGGGGTGGAGCATTTTATTACCACCACCGGACCGCCCGTTTTTGCAAAAGCTCGGCGCTTGGACGCAGCTAAACTGGCCATAGCGTGCGAGGAGTTCGCCAACCTGGAGAGGCTGGGCATCATCAGGCATTCGAACAGCCCATGGGCTTCCCCGCTACACATGGTCCCGAAAGCTGACGGCTCGTGGCGACCTTGTGGGGATTTCCGCAGGTTGAACAACGCCACAGCGCATGACCGCTACCCAATCCCACATATCCAAGATTTTTCCGTTCATTTGGCAGGGGCGCGCGTTTTTTCTAAAATAGACTTGGTCCACGGTTACCACCAAGTCCCAGTGCGCGCTGAAGACATGCCCAAAACAGCGGTGATAACTCCATTTGGCCTATTCGAGTTTTTATGCATGCCATTCGGACTTAAAGGGGCTGCACAGACGTTCCAACGCATGATGGACGCGGTGCTGCGCGATCTCCCTTTCGTGTTCGTCTACTTGGACGATATTTTGGTAGCCAGCACGTCCGAAGACGAACACGAAAACCACTTTGCGGCAGTTTTCCGGAGGTTGGGAGAGCACGGTTTAATAATCAACCGAGCGAAGTGTCAGTTCAGGGTGATGCAGATTGATTTTTTGGAGCATCGCGTCTCTCCCGAAGGAGCACTTCCACTCCCTGACAAGGTGCGTGCGGTAACAGATTTTCCCCAGCCACAAACAGTCAGGGCGTTACAGGAGTTTTTGGGAATGGTGAATTTTTATAACCGTTTCCTCCCCCGCACAGCGCAGCTCATGCAACCATTGTACGCCGTGCTCAAAAAACAAAAACCCGTGAATAAGATCGAATGGTCTCCGGAGCGAGAGCGAGCATTCTCGGAGGTCAAAGCAGCCCTGGCAAACGCTGCGTTGTTGGCGCATCCAGACCCAACGGCCCACATAGCACTCACTACTGACGCGTCAGATGTGGCCATAGGGGCGGTTGTGGAGCAGCATGTAGTCGGGGCTTGGCAACCGCTCGCCTTTTTCAGCAGGACTTTGCGCGATAGTGAACGTAAATACAACGCGTTCGACAGGGAGTTGTTAGCTCTCCACTTGGCCATCCGCCACTTTCAGTTCTGGCTGGAAGGATGCGGTTTCACCGCGTTTGTGGACCACAAGCCGCTAACTTTCGCGATGGCCAAGGTTTCGGAACGGTGGTCAGGCCGGCAGCAGAGACAGCTGGCCGCGATCTCAGAGCTTACTACCGATATTCAGCATGTGGCGGGTAAGCTGAATGTAGTGGCAGACTGCCTCTCGCGCGCCGTGGCGGCCCAAGTCCGTATAGGGATAGATTACGCAGCCATGGCCGCGGAGCAGGTTAGTGACGCGGATGTGTGCGCGCTCCAGTCTGGACCAACAGGGTTAAGGCTGGAGAACAGGGTGCTGCAAGACAGTATGCCCCCCCCTAATCTGCGATGTCTCCACAGGGCGACCGCGTCCCGTGGTACCGGCCGCGTGGCGCCATCGCGTTTTTGACTCGATTCATTCTTTGGCGCACCCGGGAGTGCGCGCGTCAGTCAAAATGGTAGGAGAGAAATTTGTGTGGCCGAACCTTCGCAAACAAGTTAAGGAGTGGGCAGCAGCCTGCATGGCGTGTCAACGTGCAAAGGTACACAGACACACGAGGGCTCCTTTGGAGCCGTTTCACATCCCGGCTAAAAGGTTCGATCATGTTGACGTGGACCTCGTGGGCTCCCTTCCGCCGTCACAGGGGTGCACACATCTTCTGACAATGGTGGACCGCACCACACGCTGGCCTGAAGTGGTTCCACTGGCAGCAACCACAGCCGAGGAGGTGGTGCGCGTTTTTTTAACAGCATGGGTGGCGCACTTTGGAGTCCCGTCGGACATTACGTCCGACAGAGGCCCTAAATTTGTTTCTGAACTTTGGTCAGCAATGGCCCGCAGCCTGGGTGTAACGATTCACCGCACAACCGCGTACAATCCGCAGGCTAATGCGTTATGCGAACGTTTTCATAGGTCATTGAAAGCGGCTCTCAGAGCGTCACTGACGGATGCAAATTGGGTAGACAAGCTACCGTGGGTTTTATTGGGGTTGCGTTCTGCATCTAAAGAGGACTTAGATGCCTCCCCGGCTGAGCTCGTTTTTGCGCAGCCACTTCGGCTGCCCGGAGAGTTTCTCCCAGATAATCCTGCGCCGGACAGCTCCCCATCTCAGCTGTTGCAGCGTGGCACGGAATCGAGCACGCTACCCGGCCCCGTTCACCACAGTTTTCCGCGCGTTTTTGTGCCTAAAACTTTGAAAAACGCGGAGTTTGTTTTTGTCAGACACGATGCTCATCGCCCCCCGCTGCGACCACCTTATGATAGACCATTCAGAGTGCTGGAAACAGGGGACAAGCATTTTTTACTAGATTTGGGGGTCAGGAGGGAAAAGATTGGCATAAACAGACTCAAACCCGCTTTTGTGGTGGCGGACGAGCAAGTGCTGTTGGCCAGGGCTCCTCGGCGCGGTAGACCCCCTCGGGGAGATTCCCCAGAACACCCACAGGGACTGACAAAAGGTTTTCACCCCCAGACAGCAGCTCCCCAGCATGACGGTGCCGCGGAGGTGGTGAATCCTGGTTACAGCAGATATGGGAGAAGACTGAGGCCCAAGCAGCTTGTGGGCTGATGTGTAATGATTTTATCATGACATGCAGACTGTTATTCTGTTGTTCAATCTTAGATGTTTGGGGGGGGGGGGTCGTGGGGCCACACATGTGTATTACTGTATGCCTCACATCTCAGATAAGAACAAAGAACTGAGTCTCCTTGGAGATAACAGGAGGATGTGAAAGTGTAGTCCTTGTTATGCAGGAGATGGCCTTGGGAGGATCCTTTGTGTGCCTAGAGACTGTGCAGAGGACCCTTTGTTGGCCAAGGACGGAGAGGGGGAGGCTGAAGGATTAAAGGGGAAATGCATTGTGACTGGTGATTGTAATGCAGTGTGAACTGTGAGCTGTGAGAGTCCTGGATATATAAGGGACCAGTTTGTCTGAGAGTTCCTCTTTTTCAACTTTGTTGATGATGGTAAGTGTGTAATAAAAATGCCGTGAGACAAACCTGCCTCGTCATTTACACATTTCCACACTGGTGACCCAAGACGTAGCATGCAGCAAGAAGAGATTTCCCCGGGGCCAGACTCATAAGGAGCCCCCAGCCAAGTTTCTGCCGTTACCGTCCAGCTACCGGACTTTTGGCAGAGCAACCCGTGCTCCTGGTTCCACTTGGTTGAGGCACAGTTCGCCCTCTGGAGGATAACGGTAGATGACATGAAATTCTACCATGTGGTTGCAAAGCTTGATAACCACACGGCTCAGCATGTTGAAAGCCTCCTGGAGCAGCCACCAGCCAGCGACAAATACGACGTGTTGAAGGCTGCACTCATCCAACACTTCACTCTCTCGGTCGAGGAGAGAGCAGAGAGACACCTGACGCTGACCGACTTGGGAGACTGCACGCCCATTGGCGTGATGGAGAAGATGCTGAGGTTGAAGGGCTCCGACGATGACAACTTCATTTTCACCCACATTTTCCTCAGGATCCTACCGTCAACCACGAGAGCGGCCCTGGCCAGTTCGCCGTTGTCGGCCCAGTGGGACTTCCGCGCGCTGGCCCGAGAGGCCCATCGGATTCTCAACGCCAGCAAACAGCGCGCAGCCACCGCGGCAGCGATGGAGTTCAGCGCGATGGCCGGAGATGGCAGGGAGCCAGGGACGGCGGTAGCAGATCCACCGACTACGGTGGCGGCGGGGGCCAAGGAACGCGGAGGAGTCATCCTTTGTTTCTACCACCGCCGCTTTGCAGAAAGGGCACGCAAATGTATACCACCGTGATAGTTCAAGCGCTCAGGAAAACGCCAAGACCGGGGGTCTGTAGCAGTTGCGACCCTTGGGGAGGAGAACAAGCTGCTCTACTTAATGGACGCACGCTCAGGGAGGCATTTCCTCGTGGATACAGGCTCCCAGTTGAGTTTCATCACACAACCTGCCTCGTCATTTACACTTTTCCACAACATCGCCATTCTTCACGTACAATATAGCATCTCCTTTAACAAACATTTCAAGACAGATATTAATGAACAATATCTACATTCAGAACATGGACCCTCGGTGGGGCATAAGTTAGAGCTATACAGTGATGTGGGATTATTCACACGCAGAAACACTGTCATACTGTAGTATATGAGGCCAACACTGATGTAACGGCACAAAAACACGTGTCCAAAGCTTGGAGAGCTGCTGAGAGACCAGGCGTCTGTCATGAGAGACTGACAATAAACAGGAGCAGAGTAAAAATACATCACAAAAACAAAATTAAACAGAGCTTGAATACACTGGAGTGTTTTCAAGTCAAATAAACATTAAAGGGAGAAAAAAACAGGATAGAAGAATAACACGAGGAACATCTATTCATTCAGACTAAACAAGGTATGCACCCCCTTCCTCTTTTTTAAACTCAAACATATGAGCCCTAAAATTTCAACATAAAGTAAATAGATACACCAGCTGAGATCAGTCCTGCTGGCCCATTCACACATCTATTGATTACAGTATAATCACACGCATCCTCTGAATGCACAAGAGTGAACTGAGAAACGACTTTAACAGGATATGTAAAACTGCAGATCTCCACGCCACACAGGCAGAGGTGGCTAGGGACTCGTTCCATGTGCTACTCCTTACATTTATCAATAAAAAGTTGATTCAAGTGCTTTACTCAAGGACTGTGTATTTAGTCATTTTTGCAAATGTACAACTTTATCCAACTAAAATGAGATTTTAAAGCAATGTTAATCTGTTCTGGCTCAGGAAATATTCAATTTATTATTGTTTTTGTTCATATGATATACAGATGCATCTAAAAAACCTGAAAATTCACAATTTAATTTAAAAAGAGCAAGGTCATGATAATCAAAATTAAAACAAAAGTCTTGAAATGTTTTATTTGTACTATTTATTTGAGTGTAGTAAAAAGATAACTCCATTCAACTTGATCAAATGCTTTTTCAGCATCGATTGAGATAACAACCTCTGGGACCGAAACGGGATTTTTGTAAAAATCACATTCAAAAGTGTGCAAACATTATAAAAGAGATGGTGGCCTTTGATAAACCCATTTTGTTCTTTTCATATATTAGGAATAATCTTTTCAAGACAAATTGCTAATACTTTAGCTAAAATTTTGGTATTGTGGGACACATATGCACATATGTATATCACTTTATGCTTCACATCTCAGACTGAACAAAGGTCTGAGTCTCCTTGGAGATAACAGGAGGATGTGAAAGTTTAGTCTTTGGTATGCAAAGAGACGGCATTGGGGGATTTCCTGGTCTGCCAGAGACTTTGGGTGGAGGTGATAAGATCTAAGAGAAGATGCATTGTTACTTGGGATTAAATGCAATGTGACTGTGAGCTTTGAAGGTCCTGGGTATATAAAGGGCAAATGTCTGCGTTTTTTTCCTCTCTGTTTTTGCTGATGTTGGAAGATATGAATAAACCTGACTCGTGAGATAAACTCTGCCTCATCATTTTCACATTTCCACAGCATCAACATTCAATAGGGACAAAGGTCTGTAAGAGGTGCATAATTCAGGGTCCTTGTTCTGCTTTAAAAGAAGGGTTATGGAGGCCTGAGTCAAGGTTGGAGGCACTGAACCTCGTTCAAGGGACTCGTACACTGATATGAGTAGAGGGGCAAGTTTATCTGTGTATTTTTTTAAAAACTCAACACCAAATCCATCGGGGCCAGAGGACTTATTGCTTTGCATTGCTTTAATGGCTGCTGTAATTTCTTGCAAATTAAAGGGAGCCTCAAGCTCACTAGCCACATCCGGGTCAACAGTAGGTACACTGAGATTTTTGAAAAAGGAAGACATTTCTGCTGTTTCAGATGGAGATTCAGATTCATAAAGAGAGAAGTAAAAGGACTTAAAAACTGTATTGATAGTATTTGGATCAGGAGTGATTGAACCAGTAGAGTCTCTAATTCTGGGGGTCAGTCGAGATGTTGTCATATCCGGCTCTAGGGAGCCGGGCAATCAGAGCCAGGGACAAGCCAGTGAGTCGAGATGTTTTATTCTGGGTAAGGGATAAGGGATGAGGAGAGCACAGACACTCATACAGACGTACATTCTCAGGCTGCACAGCGCAGGGGTAGGTAGCTCGTACCGGACATGGGGGTAACAAGACGTGCATACTCACAGCGGGATACAAACACCGGAATGCTGCAAGGGGAGTTGAGGCTGACACCAGACGAAGGGGCTTCAGCCTAGCAGTGCTTATGTCGCAGCCCCGAATGATCGAAGCTGCTCCTCTTTATACTCATTAACAGCGCCCCAGCTGATGAGGATTAATTGGCCCCAGCCGTCCCGTGACACTGACAGCTGGGAACCAGCTGAGGCACTGCCCAATGAGAGGCAGGGATAAAAGGAGCATGGGCTGAGCGCCGAGCCGGCGTCTCACCCCATGGTGACAGAGCCTCCCCCTCACGGTCGGGCTCCCGAACGACCAGGAACATCCCAGCCCCCCCCCTTCCCCACCTAGGGTGGGCGGAAGGGAGGCAGGACCGGAGGGGAAGATGCAAAGGGAAGGACAAAAAAAAACAATAGACCAATGTAGGGCAGCAGGGCAGAGAAAAAAAAACCCAAATACAATACCCTACAACACAGGGAAAAGGATTAACCCAGAGCACAGTTAGGGAGAAAACTGAGTTAGGACACAGGTAGGGAAAATACCAAATATGACTACAGACAGCATACAAATAACGTATAGATCGGGGCAAAAAAAAGAAAACCAAAAACCCACCAAAAAGGTGGCAGGAATGAATAAAGCAATCACAGAGTATAGTTAAGGGGAACAAAACACACTACTCCATAATGCACCAACAAGACAAAGGTCAGGACAAAAAATGATGAAAAACGCTGTGCATGGATACTAAAGAAAACAAAACACACAGCACTGAATATATAAAAGATCACCTAAAGAAACAGAGGTGACAAGGACAAATGGGTAATAATGAAGTACGGTTAAGTGGGAATGAAACATTACTTCAAACAACAACAAACACAGTCAATGTTAAAGTCGGGGCTAGGGAAGGCCCCCCACGAGGATAATAAGACAGAATGGGGTGATCACAGAGTATGGTTGAACAGGAAACCACACGCATACTCCATGATGCACCGACGAGGCCAAGGCTAAGGTAAGGATGAATGAAAACGCTGAGTAAAGATAAGAAAATGCAATACACAGCGCGATACATAAGGTGAGTCACCAAGAGGAAAAAAAGGTGACAGGGTAACAGGATAACAATACGATAAAAAATGCTGAGTATGGTTAAAAAAAAAACACACAGCACAAAAACATATATTCCCCTAATGGACAAAGAAACTACACCCGAGTGACTTCAATAATAATAAAAGAAGTAAAGGACACCCGAGGAGACGGCAGGCAGAGTCCAAAACGGCCGGAATTGTTCTGGTAATCTCCCCGCCCATTGTCCAGTTGGCAACCCGGGGAAGAGAAATGTTCGGACGGCGAACTCTGGGCCCAGATCCCAGGAATCCAGTCCAACGGCTGCCGAACCAGGCCGCCCAAAGGCAAACACAGACCAGTGGGGGGAAACCAGATCGCCGAACCGAAAGTTTTGCGGGTCGGGTCGTCGACCCGCATCACTCAACCACCAGGACCGTTGAGACGGACGAAGGGTCAGAGCGGATCCCGGTGGAAGAGGCTCAGGGGAGAGCCGATGACGAGGGCGGCGGGCCTCAGGGAAACGGCCACCTCCTCACCGGACCTGGACAACACTGGGGCAGCACCCACGTCGGACCCCGATCGGGCCTCAGGCGAACCCACGTTGGACCCCGATTGGGTCTCGGGCGAACCCACGTTGGACACTGCACCAGAACCGACCTCCAACGTTGAACCCGGACCCTCCAGCACCACGAGGAACAGCAACTCCTCGCCGGTGACCCTGGAAGAAGGCTCAGAAGAGAAAACAGAACCGGGATCAGGATCACCGGCAGCGCCAGAACCCGGCGAGACGAGCTCAGACACAGCGGGCGGCTGCACCCTGCTCGTCTCCCCTGGAGATAGGCTGAAGTGCTCAAAGATAAAAAGAGAGAAAAGAAAGGAGAGCACTCGCCTGATCTCGGGTTCTGACGCCGTCCAGGACTGCGAAGATCCAGGATCCGTCGTCAGGAGGTCGTTGTCAGGCTCCCATCTAGCCGCGTCGGGCCCCGCAGCCAGCACGATGGTCAGCGCAGCTTGAGATTCCTCCGGCTCCGGTGACCCCGCCGACGACCCACTCGGCGTGAAGCCAGAAGAATCTCGTCCCGCTGGACCGAACCGCTCCTCCGTGGAGACCCAGGGACGCTCAGTCGTCAGCGTAGACTCCACGCAGCAGTCAGTCCCCCTCCTCCGTCCGCAATGTAGCAGCGGAACCACAGGCCCTCTCCATATCCCACCACGTTGACCCGGAGCCGGGGACCGCTCGGCGGAGAGAGACACAGAGGATGCGGGATTAGGAATACAGGTTACAGCAGGTGGGGAGAGTTCAGGGAACTGCGAACCCTGAACTTCTCCTCCAGGGATGTGACAGAGCAAATCATTAAGCAGGTGTGAAAAAACAATGACTTGCCTGCCCCCTGGAGGTTGAGTATCGCCTGCTGTAGTGGAATCTGCTTCTTCCTCTCCCCGCCCGGCGATAACGGAGGACCCCCCGGGAATTCGTCTGAGGGTCGCTCGCGTTGTCTCCAGCAGAGAGCTCACCAGGCCGGGATTCCAGGAACACACAGCGGTCAGGAAGCGCGTCGAGGAGGAGGGGGAAACAGCCGGGGTGAGCCAGCCCGAATGTCCAGGAATGACAGCGGGGAAACGAGGCTCAGGGGACGAGGCTGTAGAATCTCCACACTGACGAGGCGAAGGGATGACAGCTGCGTGGGAGGAACGGTCCTGACGATGACCCAGAACTGGATCCGGACGAGGTTCGTGCAGAGGTGACTCGGCGATGTGATGACGACTACACCCAGGGGGCGAAGCGAGGGGGAAACCCAGGATTCGCCGCTCCAGATCGGAGATCGAGACGAGGAAGGCGTCGAGCACGGGAAAGCTTCGTAGCCCTGAAGTCCTCACCATCAATCTCACTGCCGCCGCCACATGCCTGAAGGTGGTGACAGGGAACACAGTAGAGCTCGCGACAGCCACTCGACCCCGGACATAACTGCTGTCAGCTGCGGCTCCTTGAAGGGAATCCCGAGTGACGTGGCGCAAGTCGGGGGAAGTCCTCTGGTTGGTGCGAACTCCCGGACTGGAATGGCGGCAGGAACGGGACTCCGAAGCGGGGAAAGACGTCGCCCACTTCGACTCCCTGCCGGGACTTCCATCCACCCCGTGGAGCTTCTCTCGCTGTGTACCTGCAGCGTCTATCCTGGCACTGTCCTCCAGATGGTACAGAGAGTGAGGGTGACAGTCCAGGAGTTCCTCAGCACGGCCCGGATGCCAGCGTCTCGCGTTGGAGGCGTCGTGCAGGGTGAAGAACGTCCCGTCGACAGCCTCCGAGATGGACCTCAGCTCGTCGCCCTGGCGCCGGAAGTGACTCCTGGGAAACGGCATGCTAGCAGCGCTGACACCCGGACAGAAAGGTACATTTCCACGGCGACTCACGGCCGCCGGCAACTCTTCGGGCTGCGACATACTGTCATATCCGGCTCTAGGGAGCCGGGCAATCAGAGCCAGGGACAAGCCAGTGAGTCGAGATGTTTTATTCTGGGTAAGGGATAAGGGATGAGGAGAGCACAGACACTCATACAGACGTACATTCTCAGGCTGCACAGCGCAGGGGTAGGTAGCTCGTACCGGACATGGGGGTAACAAGACGTGCATACTCACAGCGGGATACAAACACCGGAATGCTGCAAGGGGAGTTGAGGCTGACACCAGACGAAGGGGCTTCAGCCTAGCAGTGCTTATGTCGCAGCCCCGAATGATCGAAGCTGCTCCTCTTTATACTCATTAACAGCGCCCCAGCTGATGAGGATTAATTGGCCCCAGCTGTCCCGTGACACTGACAGCTGGGAACCAGCTGAGGCACTGCCCAATGAGAGGCAGGGATAAAAGGAGCATGGGCTGAGCGCCGAGCCGGCGTCTCACCCCATGGTGACAGATGTGGCTTGTCTTTTCAATTGATGAGCCAACAACCTGCTCGATTTATCGCCATATTCATAATAATTGACACGGGAGCGTAGTAAAAGACGTTCAGCATCTGCTGTTGTTATCAGCTCAAGCTCCGACTGTAAATTGAGCTGACACTTCAACAAGGTCGGGCTTGGTTTAACTGAATTCAGTTTGTCTATATCCTAAATTTTTGATGTGAGCTCCTGCACTTTTGCCTTGCAAATTTTACTAGTATACGCTGAATAAGAAATGATTTGTCCATGCAAATAGGCTTTGAGTGACTCCCATGATAATGAAAAATTGATAGTGTGGAGTGTGTAAATGAAGAGGCGTATTCATTTCAGACGATTTATTACACACTCACATCTCACAAGCAAAGAACAGACTGACTGGTCACATCAAGCATTCCTCTCTCTATATCAAGTCACACTTCACAAGGATCAAGGCACTTCCTCATCACAGCATGACATCTATACTACACTTCATTCAACCCCCTCTCACCCACTTGGGCATTGTTCTCCCATGTGTATTCATTGTCTCTGTCTAAGGTTTGAAAAAACCTGAGGCCCATACCGCCCACCCAGCATCTTAGATAGAACAATAGAACATCAGTCCACATGCTGTTTCGGCTTCAGTCTCCTCCCATATCTGCTGTAACTGGGGTTTACTGCCTCCGTGGCGCTGCTGTGCCGGTGGGAGGCTGCTGGGAGTGTGTCCGACTGCGGGTGAGCCGTGGAGGGGGGGGGTGTCACTCTGTCCGTGTGGCTGCTCTGATGAATCGTTCCCCTGGGGAGGTCTCCGTGGGGGTCTTCCACGCCGAGGGGCCCTCGCCAACAGCACTTGCTCATCCGCCACTACAAAGGCTGGTTTGAGTCTGTCTATGCCAATTCTCTCCTGTCTACCCCCCAAGTCTAGCACAAAATGCTTATCCCCTGTTTCCAACACTCTGAACGGTCCATCATAGGGTGGGCGCAATGGAGGGCGGTGGGCGTCGTGTCTGACAAACACGAACTCCGCGTTCTTCAAAGTTTTAGGCACGAAGGTACGTGGGAAACTGTGGTGGGCACGGCCGGGCAGCGTGCCTGTGTTTGCGCTACGCTGCAAAAGCTGA
Organism: Pholidichthys leucotaenia; assembly: GCA_020510985.1. Taxonomy (NCBI): domain Eukaryota; kingdom Metazoa; phylum Chordata; class Actinopteri; order Cichliformes; family Pholidichthyidae; genus Pholidichthys; species Pholidichthys leucotaenia. The sequence continues at coordinate 262,283,650 of CM035839.1, forward strand.
GACGGGGAGCTGCCGGCGCGGGATTGTCCAGTAGAAATTCCCCGGGCAGCCGTAGGGGCTGCGCAAAAACGAGCTCTGCCGGGGAAGCTTCCAAATCCTCTTTTGGCGCGGAGCGCAACCCCAATAAAACCCACGGCAGCCTGTCTACCCAATTTACATCCGTCAGTGAAGCCCTGAGCGCTGCTTTCAGTGATCTATGAAAACGCTCGCATAAACCATTGGCTTGTGGGTTGTACGCGGTTGTGCGATGAATTGCAGCACCCAGGCTGCGGGCCATCGCTACCAGAGGTCGGAAACAAATTGCAGGCCCCTGTCGGACGTAATGTCCGATGGGACTCCAAAACGCGCCACCCATATTGTTAAAAAAGTGCGTGCTACGTCCGCAGATGGGGTTGCTGGCAGCGGGACTGCTTCTGGCCAGCGCGTGGTGCGGTCCACCACTGTCAGGAGGTGCGTGCACGTGCACGTGGTCGAACCTCTTAGCCGGTACTGGAAACGGCTCCAAGGGAGCCTTCGTGTGCCTGTGTACCTTGGCTCGTTGGCACGCCACGCAGGCTGCAGCCCACTCTTTTACTTGTTTGCGTAGGCTTGGCCACACAAACTTCTCTCCCACCATTTTGACAGACGCGCGCACTCCTGGGTGCGCCAGAGTGTGAACTGACTCAAACATGCGGCGGCACCATGAGACCGGGACTACCGGACGCGGGCGTCCCGTGGAGACGTCGCAGATTGGGGGGCCGCTATCTTGCAGCACCCTGCTCTCCAAGCTTAACCCTGTTGGTCCAGACTGGAACGCGCGCACGTCTGCATCGCTAATCTGCTCCGCGGCCATGGCTGCGTAATCTATCCCCACGTAGACTGGGGCCACCATGGCGCGCGAGAGGCAGTCCGCCACCACATTCAGTTTACCCGACACGTGCTGAATATCAGTAGTAAACTCTGAGATCGCGGCCAGCTGTCTCTGCTGCCGGCCCGACCACGGTTCTGAAACCTTGGCCATCGCGAACGTTAGTGGCTTGTGGTCTACGAACGTGGTGAAGTTGCGCCCTTCCAGCAAGAGCTGGAAGTGGCGTATGGCCAGATGGAGAGCCAGCAACTCTCTGTCGAACGCACTGTATTTACGTTCGCTGTCGTGCAAAGTTCTGCTGAAAAATGCGAGCGGCTGCCAAGCCCCAGCTACGCGCTGCTCCACGACCGCCCCTATGGCCACGTCTGAAGCGTTGGTGGTGAGCGCTATGCGGGCTGTCGGGTCCGGATGTGCCAGCAGTGCGGCGTTTGCCGGGGCTGCTTTAACTTCCGAGAACGCCCGCTCTCGCTCCGGGGTCCATTCAACCCTATCTGCGGGTTTCTGTCTCTTGAGCGTGGCGTACAATGGTTGCATGAGCCGCGCCGCGCGGGGAAGGAAACGGTTATAAAAATTTACCATCCCCAAAAATTCCTGCAGTGCCCTGACCGTCTGAGGCCGGGGAAAATCTGCCACGGCGTGCACTTTGTCGGGCAACAGGATCGCTCCTTCCGGAGAGACGCGTTGCCACAAAAAATCAATCTCCGTCACGCTGAACTGGCATTTTGCCGGGTTGATTATTAACCCGTGCTCCTCCAACCTCCGGAAAACTGTCCTGAGGTGGGTTTCGTGTTCGTCTTCGGACGTACTGGCTACCAGGATATCGTCCAGGTAGACGAACACGAACGGGAGGTCACGCAGCACTGCATCCATCATGCGCTGGAACGTCTGTGCTGCGCCTTTTAACCTGAATGGCATGCGCAGGAACTTAAATAAACCGAACGGAGTTATTACCGCTGTTTTGGGTACGTCCTCCGCGCGCACTGGGACTTGGTGGGAACTGTGGACCAGATCTATTTTAGAAAAAATGCGCGCTCCGGCGAGGTGAACGGAAAAATCCTGTATGTGGGGAATTAGGTAGTGGTCGTGTGCTGTGGCGTTGTTCAGCCTGCAGAAATCACTGCATGGTCGCCACGCTCCCTCAGCCTTAGGGACCATGTGTAGCGGGGATGCCCATGGGCTGTTTGATCGCCTGATGATGCCTAACCTTTCCAGGTTGGCGAACTCCTCGCGCGCTATGTCCAGTTTAGCTGCGTCCAAGCGTTGAGGTCTTGCAAAAAAGGGCGGCCTGGTGGTGGTGATAAAGTGCTCCACCCCGTGTTTAGCGATGGCCGCCGAAAATGTCGGGACCGTGAGTGCTGGGAACTGAGTGAGCAGTGCGTGGAACTTAACACCTGGAGTTGTGACGCTGGCTTGTGCTGTTGGCCGAGTCACTCGAGCTATACAGGGGAGAGAGTCAAAAGACAGTGCATTAACCAGGCACCTGTTAGCAACATCCACAAGTAAACCATGTGCACACAGAAAATCAGCACCCAGGAGCGGGCAACACAGTGCTGCTATGATAAAAGTCCACTCATACAAGCGGCCATGTAGAGATAAGGTCAGTGTTCTCTCACCGAACGTCTTAATCTCCAAGCCGTTTACTGCTACCATTCCGGGGCCGCTAGGTCCTGCAAGACAGTCAGCGTAGGACAGCAGGATGACACTCTTCTGGGCTCCAGTGTCGACGAGGAAGCGTCACCCCGAGCGCGAGTCTGTCACGTAGAGCAGCTTGTTCTCTTCACCGGTGGTCGCAGCTGCTACCAACTGCCGGCCTTGGCGTTTCCCGAGCGCTTGAAGTGGCACGGTGGCGTGCATCTGCGGGCGTTCCCTCCGAAGCGGCGGTGGTAGAAGCAGAGCGTGTCTTTCTGGTGCTCCTTGGCCCCTGTTGCCGCTACCGTCGGTGGCTCCTCGCCTCCCCTGGTCGTCTTGTTGGGCTCCGCTGCCGCCGCGTTGACTGTGATCGCCCTAGTAGTAAGGATGATCCGGTCTGCCTCCTGGGCTAGCGCACGGTAGTCTCGCGCGGCCAGCAATGGCGAATTGGCCAGAACCGCTCTTGCTTCTGTTGGCAGGTTCTGGAGGAAAAGGTGGGCAAACAGAAAGTGCCCGTCGCCCGTGCCAATCAACGCCAGCATCTTCTCCATCAGGTCTACGGCTGACCCATCTCCTAACTCAGTTTGGGCCAGGAGCCTTTCTGCTCTCTCACATTCCGAGAGCGTGTATCGCTGGATGAGCGCAGCCTTGAGCGCCTCATATTTGCTGCTGGCTGATCGAGCAGGCTCGCTACCTGCTGGGCTGTGCAGGAGTCCAGCGCTGCTACCACATGGTAGAAACTTGGTGTCGTCTTCTGTTACTCCCCGGAGGGCGAACTGGGCCTCGGTGTGGTGGAACCAAGAGCGCGGGTTGTGCTGCCAGAAATCCGGTAGCTTGACTGAAACTGCACACGCGTTGCTGGGGGTTCCAGTCCTGGCTGTCTGCGGGTTGGCTTCAGCGTCTCTGGGGGTTCCCGACCGGGCCGGCTCCGGGGCTCTTGCCTCGTGTTCAATAATACGTCTTGGGTCACCAGTGTGGAGTGTGTAAATGAAGAGGCGTATTCATTTCAGACGATTTATTACACACTCACATCTCACAAGCAAAGAACAGACTGACTGGTCACATCAAGCATTCCTCTCTCTATACCAAGTCACACTTCACAAGGATCAAGGCACTTCCTCATCACAGCATGACATCTACACTACACTTCATTCAACCCCCTCTCACCCACTTGGGCATTGTTCTCCCATGTGTATTCATTGTCTCTGTCTAAGGTGTGAAATAACCTGAGGCCCATAATAGTCTGATTTGTGTAGGAATATGAAATCGTCCACTGAGGAGGATACGTACATTAAAGGCATTAAATGTGTCATCAGATAACAACTGTGAATTACACCTCCAAGGTGAAGAAAAACGAGGCTGTTCAAGAAGTCTTATATGTAAATTTAGGGGGGTGTGATCTGAAACAACAGTTGGGTGGTATTTGGAAGAGGTTACCTTAGAAAGAAGAGAGCTGTCAACAAAAAGTAATCAATGCAAGAATATGTTTGATGTACTTGTGGAAAAAAGAAAACTCCTTAGCTTGAGGGTTACAGAACCTCCAGGGATCAACAAACCCATTTTTGAACATGAAGTCAGAAATTGACTTGGACATGGAGGATTGGGTCAAAGTGTGGGAGTTTGAGCGGTCTAGAGAATGATTAATAACACAATTCAGATCACCACCCAAGATCAGAAGGTGGGTGTTCAAGAATGGGAGGGTACTAAATAACCTATTGCTAAAATTTGGGTTGTGGGACTCATATGCACATATGTATATCACTTTATGCTTCATATGTATACCACATTAGGCTTCCCATCTTAGATTGAACAAAGGACTGAGTCTCCTTGGAGATAACAGGAGGATGTGAAAGTTTAGTCTTTGGTATGCAAAGAGACGGCGTTGGGGGATTTTCCTGGCCGCCAGAGACTGGGGGTTGAGGTGTTAAGATCTGTGAAAGATGCATTGTTACTTGGGATTAAATGCAACGTGACTGTGATCTTTGAAGGTCCTGGTATATAAAGGATGTTTTTGCTGATGTTGGAAGATGTGGATAAAACCTGACTCGTGAGATAAACTCTGCCTCGTCATTTTCACATTTCCACAGCGTCATCAAAATTGGGAGCATAAATATTTAAAAGCAATACAGGGTTATGGTGCAGCATACCTGCAACAGTTAAGTATCTTCCATTTTTGTCAGCTATTGTCTTAGAGGGGGAACAATGAACTCTCTTACTGATCAAAATTGCAACCCCTCTATCCTAGGAATCAAAATTTGAATGAAATACATCCCCAACCCAAGGGCATCTGAGTCTGAATTGGTTTCTATTATGCAAATGAGTCTCCTGAAGGAAAACTATATCAATGTCTAAACACTTAATATGTGAAAATATTTTTGAACGCTTAATTTGATTATTCATGCCTTTAACGTTCCAGCTTAAAAATCTAATGCTCGATCCAGTATGAATGTTATGTGAGTTGGTGTTGACCATCAGCAGGATAACAAAAGTGACTGTCTTGCCCCTCATGACTGGGGTAAGGGGAAAAGGGAAAAAAAAAGAGAAACAATAAAACAAAAAAACTTCCATACACACAAAGACAAAACCCAAGAACCAACAACCAAACCACCCACCCTCCCACATACCCACCCACATAGCTGCACATATAGTGTTCCCATCCCCAAACGATAAGAACAACTATGCGGACTCCAAAAGGAGCCATACTCAAAAGAGTTGCTTTCAACTGAGTAGCTAAGTTAACTTACAAGTGCCTGCAGAAACAGAACTGAAGTATGAAATATATGGCACACAGTAATCGACAATCTGAAATAATATGACAGCTATAAGCTGCTGAAACTGCAGAGTATAACCCCCCCAAAATGATCATGTGTTTTTGATTTCTAATGATTTATCATTCTATTCATTATTTGTTTGTCAGCATTGTTATTTTGTCTTCCATTTATGCAGTTTATGATTGTTGTTTTTTTCCTGTGACAGGGTCATTATTTCTTCCTTTCCAGACATCCCCACTTTGTTACTTGCTCACTGCCTGCTCTCCTAGTCACCGCAGCTGCGAGTACTCTGTAATTAGGTCACCAGTCTGCTCCTGTTCCCCGCATCTGCGACTCATTGTGCATCTCACTATTTAAGCCTGCCTGTTCATTTTGCCCTGGCGGCTAAATTGGTTCATCTATTCATCATTCTACTCGTCCCAGCTTCTGAAGTGTTTTTACTTCTCCAGAGCACTCCCAGCTCTGAGGCTCTCTCAGTAAGTTATTCTTGTTCTGCATTTTTTTTTTATGTATTGCTGGCACTATTTTTGGACTGTATGTTATTTTTTGTTAATAAAAGTCACAAATACCGTTCAGCGCTTGGGTCTGTCTCTCTGCCCCGGAGGGGCGAACATGACAGTGAGTCTATAATAAAGTCTTGTTCAGTTCCACTTAAGTCTCGTTATTCACCCTCAATTACAGACATAACATTTGACGACGAGGGTAAAAAACATGCACGTGGGAATCACTATCATTCGACCATTTCTGGAGCTTCCCAGCGAGCCACCGGTCCCTTGGATGAGATGGTTTGCCGCATTCCAAAATTACTTGATGGCTCTGAGTCTTGGTGAACTGAAGAAGATACGGGCTCGGGCAATATTGGTTCATAATTTGGGTATGGAAGGACAGCATATCCTTGCTACCTTGGGTGCTAGCGATAGCTTTGAATACATTGTTGAGCTAAGGGCGGGATATTTTCCAGCCCCTGAGAACGTCATCGTCCGGAGGATCCAGTTTTGACAGCGCCACCAGCGGATCGGCGAGTCAGTACAACAATATGTTGCGGACTTGCGTCAGCTGGCCAGGAACTGCCGGTTGGGAGCACTGTTAGAAGAGATGGTCCGTGACCAGTTGGCGGAGCACACGCTTTGCTCGACGGCGAGGTTGAGGCTCCTCACGCACTCTGGCGAATTGTTGTTAGCCATGGCTATCGAGATAGCTCAGCAGTGTGAAGCAGCGGACGGACTGTCACGTGACCTCGGTGAGAGAGCTACGCTGCACTGCTCTGAATCACAATCAACGGCGCAGACTGTGGACCTGGACAGCGATGATAGCGAGCAGGAGAAGGAGGAATGCGCTACGGCTGTGAAGATAAGGTCCGCCCCGGGATTGCCCAGATGTTTGGGCTGTGGGTCCACTAAGCACCTCTATAAAGCAAGAGAGTGTCCGGCAAGAGGAAAATGCTGTGGCAAGTGTGGACTTCTGCATCATTTTGTCAGGGCCTGTAATAGGCTCGAGCGAGGGGAACGGTGACACAAAGCGGACATCCCTGCTCCAACTGAATGAATGAATGAATGAATGAATGAATGAATTTATTTATTTCGGATAGTACATTACAGGTTAAAAGAAACTGTATAATATAACAACAAGGTCAAATTAGACAAAGACTCCTTCTACTATACAATTCCACGTGAGTTATCCGAAATGGGTGATGGCTGAAGCCGCAGCTTATATTGCCCACCCATATTCCATCCAAGAATTCAAAGGAGAAAAAAGAGAAAACAAGACAAGAGCGATTACAATTTAAAACAAGGCTAAGACAAAATATGACTGAGAGAAAAAGAAAACTGAGCTAGTCTAAGTTAAGCGGTTACTATTCAAAAACAAATCTAAGACATAGTGTCACAGAGAAAAAAGAAAAACTAAGCTATAACACAACACAGGCTGGAAATGTCAATCCTTATGTGAGTTTACATGTCGTCTTGTAAATATGTTTGGAGTATTTCTTCCTTTAGTTTTTGTTTAAATTGTCCAAGCTTTGTACATGATTTTAATTCAGGTCCAAAATCGTTCCATAATCTGACACCTTGCACTGAAATACAGTGTTGCTTGGTAGTTGTTCTCACTGTAGGCTTTTGAAATATACATGTTCCTCTGAAGTGATATCGTTTCTCCCTTGTTTGGAACAACTTTTGGATATTTGCGGGCAGTGATAGATTCTTCACTTTGAACATTATTATTGCGGTTTTAAAGTCGATCAGATCTTTCAACTTGAGAGTATTTTGTTTAAGAAAAAGTGGGTTTGTTGGTTCCCTGTAAGCTGCTTTGTTGATTATTCTAATAGCTCTCTTTTGAAGCATAAAGAGTGGATATATGTTTGTTTTATATGTATTTCCCCATACTTCATTACAATATGTCATGTATGGGAGTATTAATGAATGATACAAGGTGTATAGTGTGGGTTGATTCAGCAAATTTTTCACTCTGTGTAATATTGCAATTGATTTGGATACTTTACCTTTTATATAATTAATATGTGGCTTCCAACACAGTTTGTTATCAATTATTACTCCAAGGAATTTAGTTTCGGATACCCTTTCAATCTCTACACCATTTACACTGAGTTTGGGTACTGGGTAGTTGTGATGGTTGTTAAAGACTATAAATTTTGTCTTGCTTAAATTGAGCGTTAATTTGTTTGAATCAAACCACAGTTTCAGCTTTCCTAATTCCTTTCCGAGTGTATCCAGAAGTTGTTCCAAATTGTTTCCACTGCATAGCAGGTTAGTGTCATCAGCAAACAATATTAAGTCCATTTTTTCCTGAAACTTTACATATATCATTTATATACATATTGAATAATAATGGTCCCAAAACTGAACCCTGTGGGACTCCACAGGTGACCTTCAGTAGCTCTGAGTTTTTGTTGTTAACACATACAAACTGATATCTATTCTTTAAGTAACTTCTTAACCAGGACAGTGCTACCCCTCTAATACCACAATTTTGTAGTTTCTTTAATACTAACTAACTAACTAACCTGCACTTATATAGCGCTTTTCTAGTCACAAAGACCACTCAAAGCGCTTTCATTAATACTAACCCTCTATTCTAAGGGCCTATAGGAAACAAATATCTAGGGACAATTTAGAACAGCCAATTAACCTAACATGCATGTTTTTGGCATGTGGGAGGAAACCGGAGAAATCCCGGAGTAAACCCACGCAACACGGGGAGAACATGCAAACTCCACACAGATCACTGTTGGTCGGGGGCTGGGATCGAACCCACGATCCCACGATCCCCACAATCCCCCGGCCAAGGGTAAACTATGCTGCCGCAGTGCTAACCACTGCGCCACCGTGCAGCCCACGGTGCACGTGCATCTATTATTATCTAATAATAGATTGTGATCTACTGTATCAAATGCTTTTTTAAGATCCAGGAATACTCCAACTGAATACTCTTTATTTTCAATGGCTGTTGATATTTTTTCTGTAAATTCCATTAAGGCATATGCTGTTGTCCTTTTGTGTCTGAACCCATATTGCTGCTCACACAATAAATCATTCTTCAGTATGAAGTTGTCAATTCTCTCATAGAATATTTTTTCAAGTATCTTGGAAAATTGCGGTAATAGTGAAATTGGTCTGTAGTTGGAGAGTTCCCCTCTGTCGCCTGTCTTGTAAATCGGAATTACTTTAGCTATTTTCATTGCATTGGGAAATATACCTGATTGGAGAGACAGGTTACAGATATACGTCAGTGGTTTCACTATGCATTCGATAACAGTTTTGACTAGTAGCATATCAATACCATCGCAGTCAGTAGATGTTTTACTTTTGAACGATTTAATAATTTCAATGACCTCTCTTTCGTCTGTGTTCTTTATGAAGATGGTGTCTTTTACAGCAGTGTTATTGCATATTGAATCACCTGTTGGCACCGTGGTGGGTATTTCTCGGGCCAGTTTAGGTCCAATGTTAACAAAAAAATTATTAAATTCATCTGCAGGTGAAGCTATATTCACATTCGGAGTCGATTTATTATTTTTTGGAATGTTAGTTGGGTAGCTGGTATTTCTGCTTTTATTTCCAAGGATACTGTTGATTATTGTCCATGTATTTTTAATATTGTCTTTGTTTTTTTCCAGTTCTTTACTGTAATAGTCTCTTTTACTACATCTTATTATACATACATGTATATGTTAACTTATTTTTGTATGTTTTATACCGCTGCTCTGCTTCTTTTGTCCTTTTCTTTATGAAAGCTTTATATAATAAATTTTTCTTTTTACACGCCTTTTGTAGTCCTTTGGTTAGCCATGGTTTGTCAGTAAATTTGTGTTTAAGCTTTTTTTTAACTAATGGGCAGTTTTTTTCATAAAGAGTGGTTACAATGTTTATAAATGTGTCATAGGCTTCATTTACATCTGATACATAGACTTCTGTCCAGTCTTGCTTCAGCAAGTCCTCTTTAAAAGAACTGATTGCGTTTGGTGATTTGTGTCTGAACGATTTTGAGATTTTTTCTGGGTTGGGCCCCGTGTGGCCATGGATAAGTGCAAAGATTGGCAAGTGGTCGCTTATATCATTTATCAATAATCCACTTTCTATTTTCTTGTCGAGAACATTGACAAACAGGTTGTCAATAAGTGTAGCAGAGTGAGCTGTGATTCTACTGGGATGTGTTATTGTGGGATATAGACTCATGCTGTACATAGAGTTCATGAACTCTGTAACTACATTTTGTTGATGTGGATTAAGTAGATCAATATTGAAATCTCCACAAATTGCTACCATTTTCTTACTAGTAATATTATTGTACAGCTCGACTAATTTATCTCTGAATGTCTCAATGCAAGTTCCCGGCGTTCTGTATATGCAGCTTATGATTAGATTTTTTGTTTTGTCTTGGTCAATCTCAACAGTAACACATTCCAGAATCCCTGGTAGTGCTGAGGACATTTCATTTACAAGCTTACATCTATATAGGTCATCAATATACAGTGCAACACCACCACCCTTTTTTTGAGATCTGTTAATGTTAAACATCTGATATCCCTCTATTGCCATCAGGGGAGCCTGGTCTGCATTAAGCCAGGTTTCAGAGACTGCTATAGCTGTGAATTTTCTGTTTAGCTGTTTTAAATAGTCCTGAATCTGTGAGAAGTTTTTGTTAAGACTTCTGCTATTGAAGTGTATTATTGACAGTTTACCATCTAATTGCAGTTGACTTTTGAATTGCTTTTCAGTGTAATATTCACAGTGGTTATGAATATTATTGAAAAAGTGGTTATCAGGATCAATATCATTCTCCATCTCTTGTGGTTTATGTTCAGCATAGTGGCATATTTTTAGAGTTTGAGTTTCCTCACTCTGTGTTTCATAGTCAGTGTTCATCTGTATTTATCTAAGTCAGTGGCATCTCTGATCATTATACTTTTTGCTTGCTCAGGTGTTCCTGTTAGTGGTGTTCCTGTTAAAGTGGTAATAAATAAAAATTCTATGAAAATTAACCAATGAAAATCAGACAATGCTTTTGAATTGTGGTTGAACAGAATTATTTTAACTCCTACAGTTATCCACACTGTCTCTCTGAACACCGATGGCCGTACATACACACATAGACAAAATTGTTGGTACCCCTCTGTTAATGAAAGAAAAACCCACAATGGTCACAGAAGTGACGTGAATCTGACAAAAGTGGTAATAAATAAAAATTCTATGAAAATTAACCAATGAAAATCAGACAATGCTTTTGAATTGTGGTTGAACAGAATTATTTTAAAAAACAAACTCATGAAACAGGCCTGGACAAAAATGATGGTACCCCTAGAAAAGATTGAAAATAATGTGACCATGGGGACATGTTCAACCAAGATGTGTCCTCTAATTAACATCACAGGTGTCTACAAACTTGTAATCAGTCAGACGGCCTATTTAAAGGGTGACAAGTCACTGTACTGTTTGGTGACATGGTGTGTACCACACTAAACATGGACCAGAGGAAGCAACGGAGAGAGTTGTCTCAGGAGATTAGAAAGAAAATTATAGACAATCATATTAAAGGTAAAGGCTATAAGACCATCTCCAAGCAGCTTGATGTTCCTGTGACTATAGTTGCACATATTATTTAGAAATTTAAGATCCACGGGACTGTAGCCTACCTCCCTGGACGCGGCCGCAGGAGGAAACTTGATGAAAAATGGAAGAGACAAATAATACGAATGGTTAAAAAAAAAGCCCAAAACAACCTCTAAACACATTCATGGTGAACTCCAAGGTCAAGGTACATCAGTGTCAGATCACCCCATCCGTCGTTGTTTGAGCCAAAGTGGACTTCATGGGAGACGACCAAGGAGGACACCACTGTTGAAAACAAATCATAAAAAAGCCAGACTGGAATTTACCAAACTGCATGTTGACAAGCCACAAAGCTTCTGGGAGAATGTCTTATGGACAGACGAGACAAAACTGGACCTTTTTGGCAAGGCACATCAGCGCTATGTTCACAGACGCAAAAATGAAGCATACCAAGAAAAGAACACTGTCCCTACTGTGAAACATGGAGGAGGTTCTGTTATGTTCTGGGGCTGCTTTGCTGCATCTGGCACAGGGTGTCTTGAATCTGTGTAGGGTACAATGAAATCTCAAGACTATCAAGGTATTCTAGAGAGAAATGTGCTGCCCAGTGTCAGACAGCTTGGTCTCAGTCGCAGGTCATGGGTCTAGCAACAGGATCATGACCCAAAACACACAGCTAAAAACACTCAAGAATGGCTAAGAGTGAAATATTGGACTATTCTAAAGTGGCCTTCTATGAGCCCTGATCTAAATCCTATTGAACATCTGTGGAAGGAGCACAGAGTGGAGGTGCCGCCTCTGACTGACAAGGGCGCAGTGAGGTCTGTGTTGAATTGGTCTACCGTGAGGAATTTCTTCCCAGACTACTGAGTGAGAGGTCATTCAACGCCATTGAGTGGGTATGGAGTAAAAAGGCTAGCCATTGTGGATTTGGTGGAACTGACAGCTAGGTACAAATCGGCGGAGGTGTCCAACCTGCAGTTTGTGGTGATTGCCGATGGTGAGAATATCATGGGCTGTAACCTTTGTTATGGACTGGGCTTTTCGATCACCACCGGTGTGGGAGAAGATTGGTCGGGCTGTGGCTTGTGGGACCGCCCGGTTCCGTGAGTGGTGGACGATGCAGTATGGAACGAACCTTGGCCTCATATTCTGGAAGATGAGCAGAACCAACCCCACCCAGGGCATTCGCGGGAAGGTTCCGGTGTCAGTGCCCCATAACCCTAGCTGAAGGAACTGGGCGATGCAGTGGGACGCTCGTGATGGCGGGTGGAGCCAAGTGGCTGTCCCAATGCGCAAGCAACCGGAAGGCCAGGGATGGCTGCAGGTGGTGGCCGTTCGGGAAGATGGCCACCTTCAGCTGTCTGATGGCTCATGGCGGCATTCCAACGAGCTGCGGCGAGCCAAGCTGGAGAAGGAGGTGTTTGGACAGTGGCATGGGCCATCCCTGGGTGTGAAGAGAAGAAGGTGCTCCGGAGGGGAACGGTTGTTTATAGTAAGTTGTTTATTGGATCTATTAATGGGGTATAACCTGTTTGTATATAAGTTTGTTCTGCTAAGGGGATTGTTTTGAATTATTTATTTTAGGAACGTGGCAATTTTCTGTTTAATGGACTTTGTTTTAGCAGTGACGACAGAATAATTCGTCTAGCCGTGTGGGGGTGGGATGGAAGTCCACCTGTCTCCCCCTAGCCTTAGTTGTTTTGTATGAATGTGGTCGACCCTGATATTTCTGTTCACTTTTAGTGTATGATTTGGGTTCTAAATTGGGAGAGTCTTGTCATGGCTCCCTCAGGGCCATCATCAACCTCAGCTGCACGCACACCTTCTGCCAATCATCAGCGGGCTTTAAAAGCCAGACCTGCATGTGACTCGGCACAGAGCCGTCTGTCAAACTCCCTATGACACGCTTCTCATCAACAGCCCCGTCCTAGCTCATCGTCTGATCTCCAGACCAACACTTCGCCACACGTAAGCAAACATTGACTTACCTTGTCAAGTTCATCTTCCCCTGTGCACAGGTGGATCTCCCTGGCGGCGGATTCCTTTCTCTCCGGCGGTGGTTCAGCTCCACTCCTGCCACAGGGTAACTTGCACTCTCCCTTGCACAAGAGCCAGACGCTGTCTCCCTGGCTGTCGCCCTCAAGGCCAACCTGAGCTCACCACCACCATCTGCAAAGGTTGCCAGGCTGAACGGAGTCCTGCTCTTCCCCCAGCACGAGTCCTACACTGCACACACTGTACATACACGCACGCATACACGAGCACAGTTAGCTAATAAAAGGATAATTGTAATTCCCTCGAGTCTGTTTTTTGTCCCCTGGGTCCTGAATTATGTCAGCACGGCTCCGTCAGAGCGACCCAGCGGACAGCGTGCTAGCATGCCGGTTTAACAATCTAGACGCTCGAGTGGAGCAGCTAGTTTACCAACAAAGCGTTATCCTCAACCAGCTAACACAAATTAACAGCCGGTTGGATCGTCTGGATGGACAGCGGACGTTTCCTCCAGCCTCCGGGAGTCCGTCAGCTCCCGCTAGCTCCCCTCCTAGCCAAGCTAGTCAGGTTCCCTCGGACTGGCTCACACCAGTCCCCACACCCGCTCGCTTCAGCGGCAAGCTCGGGGAGGCCTGTGGGTTTATTTGACAGTGTGAGATGGTTTTCCAGCGAGTGCCGGGGGACTTCCCCACAGACCATAGTAGGATAGGCTATGTGGTTAATCTGCTAGAGGGTAGAGCGCTAGCTTGGGCCTACGCCATTATGGCTAAACCTAGTTATGCTAATCTCGCTTACCGAGGGTTTATTGCCAATTTCCTCGTGGTATTTGACCATTCCGATCGGGATAGCGTGCTCACCACCCGGTTGTTAAATCTCCAACAGGGCGGTAGGTCCCTGGCAGACTATGCTGTCGATATCCGGGTGGTGGCCGCTGAGGTCGGGTGGGAGGATGTCTCGTTGTGTAGCATTTTCTAGCTAGGTTGGACAAGCCAGTGAAACTCACCAAGCTGATTTCACTTACCATTAATTTGGATAATAGGCTGAGGGAGTGAGCAGCCGAGCGAAGAGCTTCCAGTCACTCGAGCGCGCAGTTTTTCCGCTCCTCCCAGTCGCCTCGTTTGGCCCTGCCTCCGCCGGAAGCGCTAGTCGGGCAGGAGGATATGGTAGTCAGGCGCTCCAAGATTTCTTTAGCTGAGAAACAGCGCTGCAGGGAGTTAGGGCTGTGCATGTACTGTGGGAGTAGTGAGCATGATGTAGAGAGTTGCACCATTCGGCCAAAGATAGGGGGTCCGTGCGTCGCAGTAGGGGGACTCACGGACGCGTCTCAGTTAAAACCCCTCACCAATTGCCTCGTGCCCATCAGGTTCATTTACAAGCACAAAGAAGTGTCTGTGATTGTTTCTGGGAACCATCGGGAGGATCTATGCCTGCTGGTGCTGCCCTCCTCCACGTCCCCGGTCATCCTGGGCTACCCCTGGCTGCAACTCCACAACCCGTCATTTCTTGGCGGACTGGGAATATCACGTCATGGAGCTCGTTCTGCCTCAGCGCATGTCTGCAGTCCGCAGCATGCGCCCCGTCGGTGTCTTTTGCCCCCCACACACCCCCCTCCAGATCTGTCCAAGGTGCCACCTGAATACCATGATCTGGGGGTGGTGTTCAGTAAGTCACAGGTGCTGTCACTCCCCCCCCCCATCGCCCATATGACTGCGCTATTAATCTCTGGGCTGGTGCCCCACTGCCATCGAGCTGCCTCTACAGCCTGTCAGCTTCGAAGCAGGAGGTGATGGATACATATATTAAGGAGTCGCTCAGCTTGGGCATTATTCGCCCATCCTCCTCGGCGGTGGGGGCAGGGTTCTTCTTCATTGGCAAGAAGGATGGCTCCCTCCGGCCATGTATCGACTTCAGGGGACTCAACGATATCACGGTAAAGGATAAGTACACCCTGCCCCTCATGGACACGGCCTTCGACTCCCTCCAGAGGGCCTCTTGGTTCACCAAGCTCGACCCTTGCAATGCTTACCATCTCGTGCGGATTAAGGAGGGAGACAAATGGAAGACGGGATTCTGGAACTCAAGTGGCCACTTCGAATATCTCGTGATGCCGTTTGGGTTGACCAACGCGCCAGCCGTCTTCTAACACCTGATAAACGACGTTCTCTGGTACTTTCTGGGTGCCTTCGTCTTCGTCTACTTGGATGACATCCTCATCTTCTCTCGGTCATTAGAGGAGCATCGGGTGCACGTGAGACGGGTCCTCCAACAACTCCTGGAGAACAAGCTGTTCATGAAGGCCGAGAAATGTGAGTTCCACACCAACAAGACTTCATTTCTCGGCTTCATTATCTCCCAGAACCAGGTTCTCCCTGACCCGGTGAAGGTCAAGGCAGTGGTGGATTGCCCCCACCCCCATCCAGGAAGAAACTCCAGCCATTCCTGGGGTTTGCCAACTTTTACCACCGCTTTGTGCCCAGGTACAGCGTGGTTGCCCGTCCCCTGATCTGTCTCACGTCCCCAAAGGTACCCTTCCGTTGGACAGAGGAGGCTGCAGCGGCATTCGGCACCCTCAAGAAGGAGTTCTCGTCGTCCCACGTCCTCGCGCAGGTGGACCCGTCCCTCCAGTGTTTGGTTGAGGTGGATGCATCAGATTCCGGGGTGGGACAGTGCTCTCCCAGCGCTCCCCAGTAGACGGGGTGGTCCGCCCCTGAAACTACAGCATCGGCGACAGGGAGCTCCTGGTTGTGAAGCTCGCGCTGGAGGAGTGGCGCCACTGGTTGGAGGGGGCTGCCCAGCCTTTTGTGGTTTGGACTGACCACAAGAACTTGGAGTACCTGAGGACTGCCAAGCGGCTGAACTCCCGGCAGGCCCGTTGGTCCCTGTTTTTTGGACGGTTCAATTTCACGATCACCTATCGACCCGGGGCCAAGAACGCCAAGCCGGAAGCCCTCTCCAGGCAATTCGCAGCGGAGGTATCTGAGGACCATGTGCAGACCATCCTTCCACCATCCTGTGTCGTTGGCGCCCTCTCGTGGGACATCAGGGAGAGGTTCGTGAAGGCACAGGAGGCTGAGCCCGATCCTGGAGGTGGTCCCTCGGAGCGGTTGTTCGTCCCCACATCGGTTCGGGGTGAGATAATTCAGTGGGCCCATGCCTCAAAGTTTGCATGCCATCCAGGGGTGTCCCTCACGGTGGAGCTTCTCCAGAGGTCATTTTGGTGGCAGGGGCTGCGAAAGGACATCACTGCCTACATCCAGGCCTGTGCTCAGTGCGCCACCGGGAAGTTGTCCTCTTCTCCACTGGCCGGGCTCCTTCACCCCCTGCCGGTCCCCAGCCGCCCCTGGTCCTACATCACCCTGGACTTTGTGACTGGCCTCCCACCGTCCAACCACTTCACTACGGTCCTCACCATTGTCGACCGATTCTCTAAAGCTGCCCAATTCATCCCTCTCCGGGGGCTGCCTATGGCACGAGAGACAGTGGACCTACTGGTGCAGCATGTCATACGCCTCCACGGGATCCCCACTGACGTCATCTCTGATCGTGGGCCCCAATTCGTGTCCAAGGTTTGGAGGGCGTTCTGTAACGCACTGGGGTCAACCGTGAGCCTATCGTCCGGATACCACCCGCAGAGCAATGGGCAGTGCAAACGGGCTAATCAAGAGCTGGAGGCCGCTCTGCACTGCGTCATCGCCTCCAGTCCATCTTCATGGAGCAGCCACCTGCCTTGGATCGAGTATGCTCATAATTCTACGGTTTCCTCCGCGATCGGCATGTCCCCCTTAAGGGCCTCCTTAGGATACGACCCCCCACCGTTCCCAGAGGAGGAGAAGGAAGTGGCGGTGCCTTTTGTCCACACCCACGTGAGGTACTGCCACCGGCTCTGGACTGCCACCCGCAGAGCTCTCTCCTTCGGACCGCTGAATGTAACACCAGGACGGCTAACTGCCGCAGGAGACCGGCTCCCCAATACAAGGTGGGTCAGCAGGTATGGCTGTCAACGCAAAATATTAACCTGAAAGCTGAGAGACGGAGGTTGGCCCAGCGCTTTACCGGGCCCTTCCCCATTATACCTGTGGTTAACCCTGTGGCTGTACGCCTAGCTCTCCCCCCCTCCCTCAGCATCTGTCCGACTTTCCATGTCTCGCAGGTGAAACCCGTCTGCTCCAGCCCTCTCTGCCCTCCTCCCCAGACTCCACCTCCACCAGTGGTGATAGATGGCGACCCGGCGTGGAGAGTCAATTCCATCCTGGACATTCGCCGCCGGGATCGCGGCCTGCAGTACTTGGTGGACTGGGAGGGGTATGGCCCCGAGTGGCGGTCCTGGGTACATCTGTCATTCGTGCTTGACAAACAACTCATCAGGGACTTCCATCGGACGCACCCGGGTAGGATGGGTCAGGTGCCAGGAGGTACCTCTAGAGGGGGGAGTACTGTCATGGCTCCCTCAGGGCCATCATCAACCTCAGCTGCACGCACACCTGCTGCCAATCATCAGTGGGCTTTAAAAGCCAGACCTGCCTGTGACTCGGCACGGAGCCGTCTGTCAAACTCCCTACGACACGCTTCTCGTCAACAGCCACGTCCTGGCTCATCGTCTGATCTCCAGACCAATGCTTCGCCACACGTAAGCAAACATTGACTTACCTTGTCAAGTTCATTTTCCCTTGTGCACAGGTGGATCTCCCTGGCGGCAGATTCCTCTTTCCCTGGCGGTGGTTCAGCTCCACTCCTGCCACAGGGTAACTCGCACTCTACCCTGCACAATAACCAGATGCTGTCTCCCTAGCTGTCGCCCTCAAGGCCAACCTGAGCTCACCACCACAATCTGCAAAGGTTTCCAGGCTGAACGGTGTCCTGCTCTTCCCCCAGCACGAGTCCTACACTGCACGCACTGTACATACACGCATGCATACACGAGCACAGTTACCTAATAAAAGGATAATTGTAATTCCCTCGAGTCTGTCTTTTGTCCCTTGGGTTCTGAATTATGTCAAGTCTGGATTGTATGTGTGTTTTGGACTTTTTTGAAGGGGTTGGGGGAATGTGATGTTGTTCATAGCACGGATTATTGTGTGACACGGGTGGTGGCTCCACTTTTCTGGTTCCACCGCCACTCGGGGTATAGGAGGGCTGTGAGGCAGAGGGGTAGTCTCTTTGACCACCTCTCAGCCTAGCAGGAGTGCTTCTGTATAACCCATGAGTCTATAATAAAGTCTTGTTCAGTTCCACCTTCAGTCTTGTCATTCACCTTCAATTACAGACATGGGGGGGGGGGGGACCCCCCTGCACCCCATGCTAAAAAAATGAGAGTTCTAGACCCACCAGAAATTCATCATAGCATCGATATTTAAAATATACCAACGAATGCTGCAACAAACACTGCCAGACTGTAGACACAATCAGATATAAACTGCTTATAAACGTTTGACAGCATTGCAGAACTGCAGTAAACTTGTCGTCTGCCTGCAGCACCTAACGTGTGGCTGCAAGCAAAAACAAAACATGTGCTGACATTTTTAAGCAGCTTCCAAACGTTTTTGCTCCGTAACTATGAGCCCTACAGGGTCAACTTTCCACACTACTAATGCTGACAGTGTGGGAATCCCTCTCACTATATTCACACTCAGTCACACTCAGACTTAAAAGACAAAAGGGAATTGTCATGCGGGGTTTGTGTGTGGATGCAGGGGTGGTGTGTTGATGTGAACAATGACAAAGAGAATGGGAATTACAAAGGCTTTGATGTTAAGGCAGCACACAGAGAAGGCTGACCGAGTGGTATTATTTTAAGAGCAGAAGGGCCTGAGATCTGTTGCTCTTTTGCTGCTTGTGTTTCTAGAGAAATGTAGAGAGAGAGTGAATAAAGCTTGATATGATCTGGACCTCTCAGCCTGATTATTTCTCTCCACACTGGTGACCCTTGACGCACAATGGAACGCGAGGCGAACACCCCGGAGATGACCCGGACGGGTACCAGCAATGTGTGTGGTGTTGCGGTCAAACTCCCAGACTTTTGGCCACACGACCCGAAGTCTTGGTTCCTCCACACCGAGGTCCAGTTCGTGCTCCAGGGAACAACGGCAGATGACACCAGATACTACTACGTGGTCGCAGTGCTGGACACACGCACAACTCAGCAGGTAGCTTGCCTGCTCCAACTGCCCCAAGCCCGTGACAAATACTGCACTCTCAAAACTGCGCTGACTCGGCGCTACACGCTCTCGGACTGTGAGAGAGCGGAGAGGCTCCTGACAAGCTCCGAGTTAGGAGATGGGTCGGTGGTCGAATTGATGGAGAAGATGTTGGCGTTGATGGGCACAGATGATGGGCACTTCCTCTTTGCTCACCTTTTTCTCCAGAACCTCCCAATGGTGGCCAGAATGGTCCTTGCCAATTCGCCGCTGCTTGCTCCCCGCAACTACCGGGAGCTAGCCCAGGAGGCAGATCGGATTATCCTCACCACCAGAGCCCTCCCAATGAACGCAGCAGCATTGGACCCCAGCGAGACGGCCAGTGGAGGCGAGGAGCCAGCGACGGTGGCTGCAGCAGGGGCCAAGAAACACCAGAGAGACACGCTCTGTTTCTACCACCGCCGTTTTGGAGAGGACGCACGCCGATGCGTGCCACCGTGCCAATTCAAGCGTTCGGGAAACACCAGGACCAGCAGTCGGTAGCAGCTGCGACCGCCGGTGAAGCAAGCAAGCTGCTCTATGTGACAGACTCAAGCTCAGGGAGACGGTTCCTTGTGGACTCCGGCTCCCAAAAGAGCTTCATGCTGCCGTCCTATGCTAACCGGCTGGCAGGAACTAGCGGCCCCGATCTGACGGCCACAAATGGCTCAAACATTAAGACTTTTGGTGAGAGGACGCTGACTGTATCCTTGCACGGCCGTACATACCAATGGACATTCATCATAGCGGCATGCAGCTTCCCCATCTTAGGCGCTGATTTTTTGTGTGCACACGGACTACTAGTCGATGTGGCTAAAAGACACCTGATCAACGCTGTGTCTTTTGATTCTCTCCCCTGTACAGCTCAAGGAGCCGGGCCAACAACACTAGCCAACGTCACAGCTCCAGGGGGTAAGTTCCACACACTACTCACCCAGTTCCCAGCACTCACGGTCCCGACATTTTCGGCGACCATCACTAAACACGGGGTAGAGCACTTTATTACCACCACGGGGCCGCCCGTTTTCGCAAGACCTCGGCATCTGGACGCAGCAAAACTGGCCATAGCGCACGAGGAGTTTGCCAACTTGCAACGGTTGGGCATCATCAGGCACTCAAACAGCCCATGGGCATCCCCGCTACATATGGTTCCTAAGGCCAAGGGATCGGAGCGACCGTGCGGAGATTTCCGCAGATTAAACAACATCACAGCGCACAACCGCTACCCCATCCCTCATATTCAGGATTTTTTGGTTCACCTCACCGGGGCATGCATTTTTTCCAAGATAGACCTGGTCCGCGGTTACCACCAGGTTCCGGTGCGTGCAGAGAACATACCTAAAATGGCAGTAATAACCCCGTTTGGCCTGTTTGAGTTTTTACGCATGCCTTTCAGGTTAAAAGGCACGGCACAGACATTCCAACGCATGATGGATGCGGTGCTGCGCGATCTGCCGTTTGTGTTCGTCTACCTGGACGACATCCTCGTGGCCAGCGGGTCCGAGGACGAACACGTTAACAACCTCAGGTCAGTTTTCCAGAGGTCAGAGGAGCATGGATTAATAATCAACCCAGTGAAGTGGCAGTTCGGGTTAGCGTGGATCGATTTTTTGGGCCACTGCATCTCACTGGAGGGCGCGACACCCTTGCCGGACAAGGTGTGCACCGTGGCGAATTTTCCCCGGCCTCAGACGGTCAGGGCGCTGCAGGAGTTTTTGGGGATGGTTAACTTCTACAATCATTTCGTCTCCCGCGCAGCCCAGCTCATGCAGCTGTTGTATGCCGCACTTAAGAAACGGAAACCGGCGGACAGAGTCGACTGGACTCCTGAGCGGGAGCAGGCGTTTTCCGAGGTTTAAACAGCTCTGGAGAATGCCGCACTGCTGGCGCACCCGGACCCGGCGGCTCGGATAGCGCTCACTACCGACGCCTCGGACGTGGCCATAGGGGCCCTCGTGGAGCAGCACGTCGTAGGTTCTTGGCAGCCACTCGCTTTTTTTAGCAGGTCTTTGCGCGGCAGTGAACATAAATACAACGCGTTCGACAGAGAGTTACTGGCTCTCCACCTGGCCATACGCCACTTAAAGTTCTGGCTGGAAGGGCACACCTTCACTGCGTTCGTAGACCACAAGCCGCTAACGTATATGATGGCCAAGGTTTTGGAACCATGGTCGGGCTGGCAGCAGAGACAGCTGGCTGCGATCTTGGCGTTTACGACCGACATTCAGCATGTGGCCGGTAAACTCAGCGTGGTGGTGGACTGCCTCTCGCGCGCATTAGTGGCCCCAGTCTACGTGGGGATAGATTACTCGGCCATGGCCGCAGCACAGAGCGGCGATGCGGACGTTTGCGCGCTCCAGTCTGGACCAACAGGGTTAAGGCTGGAGAGCAGAGTACTGCAAGACGGGTCCCCCCCAGTCTGTGATATCTACATGGGCTGCTCACGCTTGGTGGTCCCAAGCGCTTGTCGCCGCCATGCTTTTGAGCCAGGAGTGCGCGCGTCAGTCAAAATTGTGTGTGCAAAGTTCGTCTGGCCAAGCCTGCACAAACAGGTGAAAGAGTGGGCTGCAGCCTGCATAGCGTGCCAGCGAGCTAAAGTGCACAGGCACACAAAGGCCCCCTTGAAGCCGTTCCATATCCCGGCTAAGCGGTTCGACCACGTTCACGTGGACCTCATGGGCCCCCTCCCGCCATCACAGGGGTTCACGCACCTCCTGACATTGATGGACCACACCACGCGCTGGCCCGAAGTAGTCCCACTAGCTTCCACTGCGTTTGCAGAAGTTGCACGTGCTTTTTTGATGACATTGGTGGCACGTTTTGGCGCCCCTTCGGATATCACGTCCGATCGGGGCCCGCAATTTGTTTCCGACCTCTGGTCCACCATGGCCCGGTGCCTGGGCGTCTCACTTCATCGCACGACTGCATACAACCCACAGGCCAATGGGTTATGCGAGCG
The DNA here is from genome assembly GCA_020510985.1 of Pholidichthys leucotaenia. NCBI lineage: Eukaryota > Metazoa > Chordata > Actinopteri > Cichliformes > Pholidichthyidae > Pholidichthys > Pholidichthys leucotaenia. The sequence continues at coordinate 262,306,089 of CM035839.1, forward strand.
TTTCCATAGATCACTTAAAGCAGCGCTCAGGGCTTTGCTTACGGATGCAAATTGGGTGGACCGATTGCCATGGGTTCTATTAGGGTTGCGTTCAGCACCGAAGGAGGATTTGGCAGCCTCACCAGCAGAGCTGGTTTTTTCCCAGCTGCTGCGGCTCTCAGGGGAATTTTTGCCAGACGGCCCCGTGCCGAACACAGATCCATCCCCGCTTTCACCGCGTAACACAGTGGCAGGGATGGTACCCGGTCCGATCCACCACTGTTTTCCAAGCGTTTTTGTACCAAAGGCTTTGAAGAACGCAGTGTTCGTATTTGTCAGGCATGATGCCCACTGGACCCCCTTGCGCCCGCCCTACGATGGCCCGTTCAGAGTGCTGGAACCCGGGGAGAAACATCTTGTGTTAGACTTGGGGGGACGCAGAGAAACAGTCTGTATAGACAGGCTTAAGCCCGCTTTCGTATTATCAGACGAGCAAGTGGTACTGGCCCGAACTCCTCGGCGCAGACGACCCCCACTGAGAACTCCCCAGGTAAATAACTCGTCAGGTCAGTCCCAAGGGCATGCTAATGGTGTTTTCCTCCCTCCCAATGTCCCCCCACAGACGGATGCACCCCTAACCTTGAAGCCGCAGACCCCACGTTACAGCCACTCCGGACGAAAGCTGAAGCCCAAAGGACATGAGGGCCAAGGCACAGTCTGAGTCAGGGGGTGTGTGGGAATCCCTCTCACTATATTCACACTCAGACTTAAAAGACAAAAGGGAATTGTTTTGTTTGTGTGTGGATGCGTGGGTGGTGTGTTGATATGAACAGTGACACAGAGAATGGGAATTACAAAGACTTTGATGTTAAGGCAGCACACAGAGAAGGCTGACCGAGTGGTATTTTTTAAGAGCAGAAGGGCTTGAGATCTGTTGCTCTTTTGCTGCTTGTGTTTCTAGAGAAATGTAGAGAGAGAGTGAATAAAGCTTGATGTGATCTGGACCTCTCTGCCTGATTATTTCTCTCTCCACAACAGTAAAGATAAATAAATAATAAACAAAAGCTCACAAGCAAAGAGAAAAAGAGCAGAGACGGGGACAAAGGAAGGCTTTAGCTCTCACCCAGGCTGTTGGTGGACGAGTCCATGATGTGGAGTGAAGACTGAGACGCTCTATGCTGGAGGAGCAGTTTTCCATGCTGACACACATGCACACGCACCCCCCCCCCACACACACACAGATCAACTGTCAGCTGCAAGGCAGTTCCACTGGAGCGAGCACAACAATCTCCCATCTGTGGACTCACACCGCCATCTACTGACACAATCCGGTACTGCACCCTAGATGAGCTCAGGCTGGATGCGCACAATTAAATCACTTCAACTAACATAAAACTAAGAATTTCATGGGGGGGGGCAATATTTTATCATTTAAGTACAAACTAAGTTATAGTTGTGGGCCGATATAACCAAAATTGTGGCCTAATATCATTATACTGCCGCACTACTAAGGAAATGTTTGTAAACTTATGACTTTCAAGAAAGTAATCTCAAAAAATGAGAAATCAGGAAGGGGCAAACACTTTTTCACACCACTGTAGATCAATACATACAAATTATAAGAAACTCTTCATATCTGATAAGAAAAATCTCTCCTATTATTAATATTAACGGACCTACATTTAAAGCTCAAATGTATTTTGTGGCTCAGTGCAGATTTGTTCCTCTTTTTACAGACTAGTCAGATTTTTCTGTAGTTGGGAAGAGACCCCGGGGCAGACCCAGGACTCGCTGGAGAGACTACAGTATGTCTCTCAGTTAGTCTGGGAACGCCTTGGTATCCTCTCTGAAGAGCTGGAGCAGGTGGCTGGGGAGAGGGAAGTCTGGGCTTCTCTGCTGGAACTGCTGCCTCCACGACCCGGACCTCCGGAAAAGCGGTAGGAGATGGATGGATGGATGGATGGTAACAGGTGATATTTTATACAGTGTCACTATTTAGTGTTAGAATAGAATTTAATTTGGTTGGTAATTTATTCTAATCAGTAGGTGATGTGAAGGGGGATGAGGGGGGACATCATCCCCGCTTTAGCAAAATGAGCCTAAATCCTCCCCCTTGTTCACCTGCCACCCCATCCCCATTCATCATCAACCTTTGATATCATCTTACACAACTGAAGCAAATGACTTGGAAGCACCAATTTGAAGCAGAAATATATATATATAAAAAAAATCTGATAAATTTCAATCTTTTCTGGTGTTTGTGACTAAAGTTGTAACTTTTTACCTCTAATTTTTAATCTTTTAACTTGTAAATTTTAAATTTTTTACTTGTAAATTAACATTTTTTCCAGCACATTAGCATCTTTGTTCCAGTAAACTAGCAAATATTTTTGTGGAAATTAATAACTTTTTTCTAGCAAATTAGTAACTTTTTCTTGTAAATTAGCAAGCTTTTTCCTGTAAATTAAAAACTTTGGTCCTTGTAAATTTGCACCTTTTTTACATAGTGTTTTTTTTTTTTATACGTTTTTCTCATAAATTTGCAGTGCTCATCTGGATGCTGGTTAAATTTTTTTATTCTATATAATTAAATTGTAATTTGCACCTGTTTACCTGTAAATGTGCTTTTTTTCCCTTAATTTTGCAGCTTTTTACTTGTAAATGTGCAATTTTGTTCCTGGAAATACAATTTTTTTTCATTGGAAATGTTCATATAATTAAATTGTAGTTTGCAACTTTTTTACCTGTAATTTTGCAATGTTTCCCCCTCTAAATATGCAGTTTTTTTCTTGTAATTTAGCAACTTTTCCTGTAAATTTGCCACTATTTATGTAATTAAATTTGAATTTGTGACTTTTTAAATCAGCATCTTTTATCACGTTTTTGCTCCTGTTTTGTTGCAAACTTGTATCTAATTTACCATCCCCCTCGTTAAAAAGTAAGAAGTGGCCTACTAATTCTAATCAATATGTAAATCTAATTAATGCCATATTTCTCTCCTGGTTATTGGCGTCTCCCCTCTGTAGTATCTATGTGCATTTTTCAGGCCATAGCAACAGAATGATGCCATCACCGCGTCTATATCAGCACGTGCACGGCTTCTCTCGTCCCTTTCTGCAGACAGCAGCAGAGCTTTCAGCAGAGATTTCACCAACTACTGATCAACACTGAAAAGTTTCAGTGCGGTGGCATGATTAAATAAGCAGCGATGCCGTGGTTTTAAGCAGGTTTATTGAATCATACCACCGTCACGAGCTCCGCTCCCGGCGCCGTGCACGCGCGCCGGGAGCAAGCCCAGCGGCTCTCAGAGAAGGAGGACACAAAGTCTGTGTCCAGCAGCAGCAGTTGAGGAAGTGGAATTGAGAGAGCGAGTTACAGAACCTGTGCAGTATTTATACCCAACTCAGACAATACATCAAAGCGGATTCACAGCAGTTGGTACGATCAAAGGGACTGCAGAACAGGCATGAGACATTTGCATTTAAGAGACCTACATAACAATAGGCAGATTTGCTAGCCTCTGCTCCAGGTGCAGGACAAAGAGGTTACAAGGCACATCTACATATTGATCTCAGCCTCTAGGTCACAGTAAGGACAGGACACATGAACACTATACATGAATGGCACATGACATCACAATACATGCATGGCACATTACATCTCAGTAGTGCAGAGGGAAAAGCCAAGAGAAGAGAGCTGACTGTCCTGTGTGTTGTGGGGGGGTTGAATCAACCCGCCACATCAGCAGCTTTGAGGATCTCCAGCAGGAGAGTAGCGTAGGACCTGTCATCGGACAGAGGAACCCCGCCAAAGCTTCCAGGAGGACCAGCAGCTGATTAAAGCAGAGAACTAACAGCCACCGGTAGGAACTCCTGAAATGATCCAGTGTTATTAACTCTGTAGGTGATCCATGTTGCTGCTATACCTCCATACAAACATTTAAAATGGTTTCACTTCTAACAATTGGAAGAAAATGGTTGATTTAATGGCTTTTCGGTCAGATTTTCAGTGTTGTGTTTGACAAACAGAGGCTAGCAGTGAAACTGTCTGTAGTTGATTTTGTCACCTGGAAATTAGCAGGAAACGTTTAAGATAGTTTAATAGTGGTGGAGGGATTTAAGAAAGTGCTGATTTTGGCTTGAAGGTATTGATTTGGGGGCGTTAGGCCAAAATGTGGAAATGGTGCTCTTTGTTAAAGCATCCTTTGGTTGTGATGGCAATTAGAAGGTGGTGCGGCGGCATGAAATAAGGCGGTGTTGTTGGAGGTTTTAAGTAGAGTTTTATTATCATACCGCCGTCACAAGCTCCGCTCCCGGCACCGTGCGTGAGCGCTGGGAGCGAGCCCACGGCTCTCAGAGAAGGAGGGACACAAAGTCTGTGTCCTACAGCAGAGGTTGAAGTCAGATTGAGAGAGGGGAGAGCATGGTTACAATGCAGTATATATACACCCAACTACAACAATACATCAAAGCATTCACAGCAGTTGGTCTGATCAAACAGATAACAGGACAGGCATGAGACATTTGCATGACAGGCAACATTAACATTACAGAGGTGAGCCAGACGAAACGAGTCTGCCTGTAGACATTAATACACATTTCCTATTCTGTTATTTGCTCTAGCCGAGCGCTGTGTTTGACCAGTCTGTTTGTGGGGATTTACATCAAAGCACATCTACATATGTAAGATGCTCAGAAGAAGCACAGTAAGGACAAGACGCATGAACACTATACGAGAATGGCGCATTACATCACAATACATGCATGTTTGCATCACAAATACATGAATGGCACATTGCATCTCAGTAGTGCAGCGGGAAAAACAGAGACAAGAGAGCTGAGTGTCCTTATCTGTTGTGGGGGTTAACCGAACCGCCACAGTGGCGTGGTTTTCGAAAGTTTAAAAAAAATGCATGTTTGGTTCCCATGGCAACTGGTAGACGGTGACTGCTGTGTTTAAAATGGTCCCTCATGAACTCCATAGGAGCCCATAGTACCGGGCTCATTTTCACCAAACAGCCAGTGCTGGTTCGGTTCTGCGGCTGGTGCCAGTGCTTAACCAGTTCAACTGCAGTGCCTCATAAGAACCAGTTGGTTTTCCACCGATCTGGAGCTCGTCGGGGATTACGTCATTACGTAGGGTGAAGCGCCTTTATGCAACCCGGTAGAACACCAGAGAAGAAGAAGTTTTTTTTTTTATTTCCAAACTTTATTGAGAACAAGGTAAAGGTACAAAATTATGACATAGATGATGATGAACATGGCAGTTAACAAGTTTTTTTTTGGGGGGGGGGGGTTTCTCTAAATTGTGTAGTACAGTCAACAGTTGTACAAGAGGTACGGCGGATAAAATAAAATAATAAGAGTAATAAATGATAATAAGATAAAGTAAAAAAAAAACATAATAGAGTAGACAAAGAGAGAAACGGGGGGGTTCTTTTCAGTCCAGAGTGTCCAGAGCACTAGGGGTTTTCCATGAGTTTCCCACCATCAACCAAACAGTGGAGTTTCACAGCATTCCGCTTCTTCATGTGTTTCAGTGATGAGAAAAAAAGGCAGAGTTCTTTATGAAATACATTAAAATTTGGTTTGCATTTTAAAAATCTATTTTTGTGTACATAAAATTTTCCAAGATTACGAGGGTGTTAATAGACATATCATGCAATGAGTTCTTAATAATAAAGCCATACAAAATATTCTGACAGTTAAAAACAGGGATTGGTACATGTTTAGAAAACCAGTGATGAAAATCATCCTAAAATGCATTCGTGTACATACAGGAAAAGAAAATGTGATCTGTACTTTCTATATGTTCATTACAAAAGGAACAGTTATTGTTCTCAAAGCCAAAACGTTTACTTAGAAACTCAGCAGAAGGATAAATTCCATTTAAAACTTTGTAATGGATCTCTTTTGCTTTTGGTGAAATAGGAAGTTTAAAGAATTTAGATCTTAGAATTTGAGCTTCTTTTTTGGAGAAAAAATTAAGAATAGCAGCTCTAGATACTGTTACTGGGAAGATTTCTTTATTAAATATTTTTCTAATTGCTAAATTGTTTAATTTTTTTTTTTGTAACTTAGATTTTTATTCATTTTTCATTATATATATTGCATTCAGATCACAGTCTACATTTAAAAACAAAGGGGCTAGAGTAAGAAAGAAAAAAAAGGAAAAAAAAAGGGGGGGACAAATGTTGGAGCATCAAGTTTTTAGTTTCCATCTCTTAATTCTTCTGGTTTTTCCAGTGTCTTTGGTTATTCTTTCAATTTCTGTCTCGTTGTTGCACTTTGTAGTGTGTCCATTTCTGCCATTTTTTTTCATATAGTCCTTCTTGCATTCTTTGTCGATATGTTAGTTTTTCCATCATACGTATATCCTCAACAATGTCAGTCCATTGCTCTTGGTCAGGAAGAACTTCTGATCGCCATTTTTTTGTGATTGTTTTTTTACATGCAATCAACAAGATTTTAACTAGATATCTGTCCTCAGCCTGTATTACATTGTCTCTTTTAAGATCACATAAGTACATCAGGTTACAGTTCATTGGTATATTATATCCTAATATCCTCTGTATTGTCACATGCATAGATTTCCAGAATGATGAGATTTTGCAGCATTTCCAAAACATATGTGAGTGGTCTGCATTTTGAGCCCCACATCCCCTCCAGCATAAAGATTGGGTATTTGTATATTTTCCTTGAATCTGTGGTGTAATGAAAAAGCGAATCAGGTTTTTCCATCCAAATTCCCTCCATGTCCTTGAATTTGTTGATGTGTGTTGTGTTTTCCATATTTCTTGCCAGCTTTCTTCTGTTATGTTTAAATTGAGCTCTTTCTCCCATTTCTCCCATTGGGCTGCACGGTGGCGCAGTGGTTTAGCACTGTGGCAGCACAGTTTTACCCTCGGCCGGGGGATCGCGGGGATCATGGGTTCGATTCCAGCCCCCGACCAACAGTGAGCTGTGTGGAGTTTGCATGTTCTCCCCGTGTTGCGCGGGTTTACTCCGGGATTTCTCCGGTTTCCTCCCGCATACCAAAAACATGTAGGTTTAGGGCGCTCGCGCACGCAGCGACCAGCAGCCGGTGGCTTGTCACCAGACTGCAAACCGAATCTACCTACGGGTACAAATAAGTAACAAAAAAAAAAAAAAAAAAAAAAAATTTCTCCTTTATATAGTTACTTGAATGTTTGTTTGCCATAAGTTTCTGATATAGCTTTGAAATAATTCTTATTTTATTTCCTGCATATGAGCTTAAAATGAATTGTATAATCTCGCTCACATCTGTTTGGAGGTTATGCCTAATCTTCTTCATATAATAATCTCTCATCTGCAGATATCTGAAGAATTCCGATCTTTCTAGTTTAAATTTTCTTCTGATGTTTACAAAGCTCCCGAGATCTTTTTTTCCGATATTGCCCCATGCTGTGATTCCCTTGTTCACCAGATTTTTGTATCCCCTATCTTGCTTTGCCGGTTCAAACTGACTGTCAAATGCTACCCATTTCAATAGTTTTATGTCTTCCTTTATATTATACTTTTGTACTATTTTATACCACAGTTCCAAAGTAAATTTAGTGATTGGGTCTATTTGTTTGATTTGCTTATATGCATCTTTATCTCCTATTATGCTTTGTACTGGGAGTCCCTCAATTTCCTTTTCCATTTCTTTCCATTTTGCCTCATATCCCTCGTCACACCAACATATGATATATCTTATTTGTGCTGAGTAGTAATATTCCTTAAGACTCGGTAGGCCCATGCCTCCTTTCTCTTTTGGTAACTGGAGAGTTTTATATTTCACTCTTGGCTTTTTACCTCCCCAAACAAATCTCGATATCATCCTGTCCCACTTTGAGAAATGGGCACCAGGAATCTCTGTTGGTAGAGCCTGGAAGAGGTAAAGTAATCTAGGTTGTATGCTGATTTTGACTGTCTCAATTTTTGAATTCAGATCCATATTTAAGATTGACCATCTATCAATATCTCTTTTTATTTCTTGTTCCAACCTATCATAGTTTGCTTTATAGATTTTGCTTAGGTCTTTAGGTATGTTCACTACAAGGTATTTTATTTCTTTTTGTTTCCAGTTTAGTTTGATCTTATCAGTTATCTGGTTTAGAGGGTTATAGTGGAATGTCAGTATTTGTGTTTTTGTTATGTTTATCTTGTATCCTGATAATTTTCCAAAATTTTCTATCAAGTTCATCATTTCCATTATTGATTCATCTGGTTGTTCAAGGTAAACTATAATATCGTCTGCAAATAGCCCAATCTTGTGTTCCGCTCCCTTTATCGTTACACCTTTTAATTTCTTATTTTGTCGTATCGCTTGAGCCAGTGGCTCTATGAACAGAGCAAACAAGGTGGGCGATAGGCAGCATCCCTGCCTGGTTGATCTTTGTATATTTACTTTGTCTGTTAAGCTACCGTTTATCTTGATTCTTGTCACAGGTTCTTGATACAGCGTCCTTATGCATTGTACTGATTTTTCGTTAAATCCAAAGCGTTCCAGCACACTATATAGGAATTTCCAGTTAACCCTGTCAAATGCTTTTTCTGCGTCTAAACTCATTATTACTGCGCTTTTCTTTTCTTTATGTATTTGATTAATTATATGTATTGTTCTCCTGATATTGTCATGTGTTTGGCGTCCCTCTATGAAACCAGTTTGATCATCTTCTATCAATTCCGTCAAGAATGTCTTTATTCGTTTACATATAATTGTTGTATATATTTTATAATCCACATTTAATAAAGAGATTGGTCTATAGTTTCCGCATTGTTCTCTATCTTTCCCTGGCTTTAAAATAACTGAAATAATGGCTTCGTTCCATGATGGAGGTATTTTGTTGTTGTTCAACGTCCAATTAAATGACTTTAGGAGCTGTGGCGTGAGTTCTTCTATAAACAGTTTATAAAACTCAGATGGGTATCCATCACTACCTGGTGATTTACCGTTTTTAAGTGACTTAATCACATCTCTAATCTCTTGTGTTGTTATTTCTGCTGTTAGCTTTTCATTTTGTTGATTTCCTATTGATGGCAAGTCCAATGTGCATAGAAATTTTTTAATATCCTTAGTATTTGTTTCTTCAGGTTGCGAGTATAGTTCTTGATAGAAATTATGGAATACTTCTTCGATGTTTTCTGGGTTAACTGTGGTTTTATTTGTGATGGGGTCTTTAATCTTATATACATTATTCACTGTTTGTTGTTTTCTTAACCGTTTTGCCAGCAGTTTTGTGGCTTTTGGTCCCGTTTCATAATATTTTTGCTTTAGATATCTATTTTTCCTTTCAATTTCATCCATTTGTGTTTCTTTTATCTTTGTTTTTTCTTCTTTAATTTCTTGATATATTTTTGGATCATTTGTGTTTTGATGTTTACGTTCTAATTCCCTCAGTCTCTCACATCTTTGTTCATATGTTTCCAGTTTAGACTTATTTGCTTTTCCTGTTTCAACAATTAATTTACCCCTTAACACGGCTTTTAGTGCGTCCCATAGTATTGTTGGGTCCACTTCTTCATTGTCATTCTCTTGGATATACTCGTTTTTGTTTACTTTTATTCTTTCTTTCATTTTCTCATCATTTAACAGTCCTACATTAAGTTTCCATGTTGTTTGTCGTTTTCTATTGTTTAAATATATTTCCATGTATATAGGATTATGATCTGATATTTCTGCCCCTCCAATCCGACAATTTCTCACCCTGTGTCTGTCACCTTCATTCATAAGGAAGTAATCTATTCTAGAGTGTACTTTATGGACTGCTGAATAATGTGTATAGTCTTTTTCAAGTGGGTGCAGATCCCTCCATATGTCTACCATACCCATTTCTGCCAGTGAGGTTCTTATGAACTTTGTTACATGTTTTTTTGTCTTCTTAACACTTGTTGTGTCAATTTCATGATCCATGACGGCATTTAAGTCTCCTTCACAAATTAGGACTCCTTCACTGTGTGTTGCTATGAGATCAAACAGATGTTGAAAAAAACCCTTGTCACTTTCTGGTGGGGCATAGATGTTCACTAATGTGATCTGCATACCATCTATTCTTCCCTTTATTATTACATACCTGCCTTCTTTATCCTGGATTTCTTGTTCACATTCAAATTGTATTTTATTTGAAATTAGTATCATAACCCCCCTTTTAGTTCCTCCCTTAAATGAACTGTAGTAGGAGTTCTTCTAGCCAAATCTCTTTAGTTTCACATGTTCTGTCTTGCTCAAATGTGTCTCTTGCATAAATATAATTTCGGCTTTTTCCTTCTTGAATTTTCTTATTATTCTTTCCCTTTTAACAGGTGAGTTCAGACCATTCACGTTTAGTGTCATTATCTTAAAATTTTTATCCATATTCATGTTTTTCCATTTTTTTAACTTGTGCTCCTAGCCCCTTTAACAACAAAAATAACACATATTTATATAAAAACACATTAAAAAATCTCGACCTCCGTACTTTGGGCCTTTCTTCTGCCCATTGGTCCCTGTTGGAGGGTGGAGGGAATGTCCTCACCGAGTGAGGGGCCCTCCCTAGACCTGTATTTACTATCCAAGTAATAGTCATTAGTCTAGAAATGTCCAACAAAAATCACTTAAACCTCTCCTAGCCGTTTGTTTCTCTTTTACCTTGTCTTCTTGGCCTTCATTTCTTCTGTGTCCTTCTTAATCTTTGTTATAATCTAGGCTTTCAGCTGAAAGCCTTGCAGTTTGTCCGCTGCTCCACGTCTCTCCCCCGTCTTCTGCCGCTCACTTGTCTCCACTCCGGCTGTCGTGATGCGTTCAGTGCCGCCGCTGCTTCAGCTCCTTCCTCGGGTACGCTCACCACAAAGCCTCGCTCCGTCATGTCCCGCGCTGCCTCTCTGGCCATGTTGTAGGTTTTTACGCCGTCCTCCCAATGAATCCTCATCTTCGTTAGCGGCGTTTGGAATCTAATTTTTTTCTCTTTCAGCGTTTTTTTAATGTTGGCATATTTCCTTCACTGCTGCACAATTTCTGTCGGGTAGTCATGATCAAAGAATATCTGTTTGTCGCCGATTCGTATCTTTTTTTTCCACGCTTGTGTCAGGATTCTTTCTTTTACATCTTATTTCAGAAAGTTTACCACAACTGACCTGGGTGGAGAGTTTGGTTTCGGGTTCTGTGCCGAGGCTCTGTGCTCTCGTTGAATCTGCAGATCCGCTTCACCGGGCAGCTCAAGCTCTTTTTTTAAGAACTGATCCATGAATTTCGTCATCGAGTTGCCTTCAATGCCCTCCGGGATCCCGAAGATGCATATATTGCTCCGCCTGGACCTGCTCTCCAGGTCGGTTATTTTTTTCCTGCATCCTCTGTGTTTGTGCCGTCAGGGTCTGCAGCTGCTTGCTTGCCTCGCTCTTCCAGTCTTCCAGCTCCGATATTCGGGCCTGTGCTTCTGTCATACACGCCCGTTGAGAGCGCAGCTCCTCCATGTTTTCTGCTAGCTTGCGCTCCATTTCTCTTCGGAGGCCCATAATTTCCTCCTTCATCTCTTTTTTCAGCTCCTCCTTAAGAGCCGCTAAATCCTGTTGGCGTTGCCGCTTGAAGTCTTTTAACTCTTTACCTAAATTGGCGATGCCAGTGTTCATGGTATCGAGTTTGGCGTCCTCCATTTTCCCTGCTGCAGTCACCTCGTTTTTCTGGGCCTCGTGTTCAGCGATTTCTCCTGCGTTGTTGAAGAGGAATTCTTTAATTTTACCCTGCTTTTGTCCGTGTGCCTGGCTCCTTCGTGTTTTCATCCCTTGGTTTATTGATCCGTTTATGTCGAGTTGGCCATTTACCAATGATTTTTAATCCAGCTAGGGAGAGCTCTCTGTTTAAGCGTTATGTCTCTCCGCCATCTTCCCGGAAGTCCACAACCAAATTGTTTAACTTTGAGTCATCTAGGCGGAAACCATTTACCAAAAGCAAAGGGAGATTTGGGCAAAAGCCAAATCTATTTAAAGTTGAGGCCATTAGTATAATTGTGTGAGGTATTGCCTCAATTACTTGGTTATATTCTCGTTTATCATTTATGTTATATTTAGCACATAAATTTTCAAAAGTTAAAATGTTCCCTGTGCTGTCTAATAAGTGTAGTACAGACCAAATGCCCTTATTTTGCCAGTTTTGTAGGAATATTGATTTGTGTTTATATTGTAGGAGTCAAGAATTGACAAGACTGGGTGTCTTTCCAGTATTTCTTTAATTCTCTCACATCCTACATTCCTCTCTCTCAGTCAGAGTAAAAAGAGACAGAACGCAGTCACTCACATCCATTTATACACACCTCCAATAATACATCACATACAAAGTCACACACTTCAGTTACATTCTCTCATTTGCATTATAAAACTCTAGAGTCCTTCTGCTCTCCTGTCTGACCCCAGATGGTCAGACGCGAGGAATCCTCTCCTTTCTCTCGAGCCGTAGGTGGTCCAGACGCATTGTCCTCTTGAGGTGTGATGTCAATACACATTGCCAGCCTAAAGTCTCTCTAGGCTGAATTCAAGCATGTGAGTCACATACATTTACAATTATGGACGCCACATCACTCCCCCTCCCACGCGAAAGACTGGACATACACCTACAGTGTCATCCCCCGCCCGCGCAGAATCTTACAGCACAATCCAACAGTCTGACCAAAACCCACATCACTCTGCCTGTCGTCTAGGTTTCAATCTTCTCCCGAATCTGCTGTACGCAGGTCTCACAGCCTGTGCCGGGCCGTCCTGCTGTGAATCTGTGGAATGAGGGGAAGAAAGGTTATTTGCCCCTCGCGGGGCGTCCGGGGGCCATCCCCTGGGAGGCCTGCCGCGTCGAGGCGCGCCCGCTGGCCGTACAGACTCGTTATGCAACACAAAAGCAGGTTTTAGTCTCTCAATACTGATCGTCTCCCTCCTGCCCCCCAAATCTAGCACAAAATATTTCTCCCCGGTCTCCAGCACTCGAAATGGACCGTCGTAAGGTGGGTGGAGGCTGTGACGCTGAGCATCATGTCTGACAAAAACAAACTCTGCTTTTTGTAAAGCTTTGGGCACGAATACACGCGGAAAAGTGTGATGAGCGGGGCCCGGGAGCATTTCCGCTCCCGTGTTACTCAGAGGTCCCCGGACCGGGGGGGAGCCCTGGTGCCGTATGGTCTGGCAAGAGCTCGCCGGGCAGCCTGACAGGTTGCACTAAAACCAACTCTGCTGGTGAGGCATCTAGGTCCTCTTTGGGTGCCGAACGCAACCCCAATAAAACCCATGGTAGTTTGTTTACCCAATCTGTGTCCGTTAGCGACGCTCTGAGGGCTGCCTTCAAAGACCTGTGAAAACGCTCGCATAAACCGTCGGCCTGGGGATGATAAGCGGTAGTGCGATGTACTGCCGCTCCTAAGCCGCTGGCCACTGCTGACCACAGTTCCGACGCAAATTGAGGTCCTCTATCGGACGTAATATCTGACGGAACCCCAAAACGCGCTACCCAGGCTGTTAAAAAGGCGCGAGCCACCTCTGCCGCTGTGGTCGATGTTAAAGGGACCACTTCCGGCCAACGTGTGGTCCGGTCCACCATCGTCAAGAGGTGTGTGAACCCTTGAGATGGCGGTAGGGGGCCCACGAGGTCCACGTGCACATGATCGAACCTCCTAGCCGGAATGTGAAACGGTTCTAAGGGTGCTTTGGTGTGCCAGTGGATTTTGGCCTGCTGGCAAGCCATGCAGGCTTTCGCCCACTCCTTCACGTGCTTGCGCAGGCTCGGCCAAACAAACTTCTCCGCTACCATTTTCACCGAAGCGCGTACTCCCGGGTGCGCTAGGGAGTGCACGACGTCGAAAACGCGACGGCGCCACGTGGCCGGTACCACCGGACGCGGTCGCCCGGTGGAGACATCGCAGATTAGAGGGGGTGAACCAGCTTGTAAAGTTTTTCGCTCCAGCCTTAACCCTGTTGGTCCAGACAGGAGCCCGCGCACGTCCGCGTCTTCGCTCTGCTCCGCTGCCATGGCTGCATAATCTATTCCCACATGGACTGGAGCCGCGTGCGCGTCCACGCTGTTACCGCGCTCTGGGTAAGCGGCCGCGCACCCCTGCTCCGCGCGGACGGGTGCTGTTACCGCACGTGACAGTCTGCCACTACATTGAGTTTACCGGTCACATGCTGAATACCGGTGGTAAATTGACCACGGTTCTGAAGTTTTGGACATCGCAAAAGTGAGCGGTTTGTGGTCGACAAACGCGGTGAAACGCCGCCCTTCCAGCCAGAACTGGAAATGGCGAATGGCTAAGTGGAGTGCCAGGAGTTCCCTGTCAAATGCGCTGTATTTCCGCTCGGGCTCGCGCAAGGACCTGCTGAAAAAAGCGAGAGGTTGCCAAACTCCGGCGACCTGCTGCTCTACCAGGGCCCCTATCGCTACCTCTGACACGTCTGTGGTTAGCGCTATGCGAGCTGCCGGGTCTGGGTGCGCCAGCAGTGCTGCGTCCGCGAGTGCTTTTTTTACCGCTGTGAACACGCGCTCCCGCTCCGGGGACCATTCGATCACATTGGCAGGCTTCTGTTTTTTAAGCGCGGTGTATAGCGGTTGCATGAGTTGCGCTGCGCGGGGTATGAAACGGTTATAAAAATTCACCATCCCCAAAAATTCCTGCAACGCTTTCACTGTCTGTGGCTGGGGAAACTCAGCCACCGCGCGCACTTTTGCCGGCAGAGGAACTGCTCCCTCTGGTGAGACACGGTGCCCCAGAAAATCAATTTGCACTGCGCCAAACTGGCACTTGGCCGGGTTGATTATCAACCCGTGTGCTTCCAACTTTTGAAAAACTGTAGTGAGGTGTTTTTCGTGTTCCTCCTCTGAGGCGCTGGCTACTAAAATATCGTCCAAGTAGACAAAAACAAACGGAAGGTCGCGCAGCACTGCGTCCATCATCCGTTGAAAGGTTTGCGCGGCGCCTTTAAGGCCAAAAGGCATGCGTAAAAACTCAAAAAGTCCGAACGGGGTTATTACCGCTGTTTTGGGAATATCCTCTGGTCGAACCGGGACCTGATGATAACCGCGGACCAGGTCTATTTTAGAAAAAATGCGTGCTTTTGCCAGGTGCACCGAAAAATCCTGGATATGTGGAATCGGCTAGTGATCCTGAGCTGTGGCATTGTTTAACCTGCGATAATCACCGCAAGGTCTCCACGAGCCGTCAGCCTTAGGCACCATATGCAGGGGGGAAGCCCAAGCGGACTTCGAGCGGCGAATTATGCCCAACCTTTCCAGGTTGGCGAACTCCTCCTGTGCCACGGAGGGCTTAGCTGCATCCAAACGCCGAGCTTTAGCAAAAACTGGTGGGCCACTCGTGGTTATGAAGTGCTCCACCCCGTGTTTCGCCACCTTAGCTGAAAAAGTGGGAACTGTGAGTGCTGGAAATTGGTGTAGCTGAGTGTGAAACTTACCACCTGCTGCGGCGACGTTGGTCTGTACTGGCGGCGGGCACACCCGAGCTGCACAAGGGATAGAACAGAAAGAGAGTGCATTTACTAGGCGTTTGTTGGCCAGATCAACTAACAAACCATGTGAACACAGAAAATCAGTACCTAACATATTGAAGCTCACTGCTGCTACGATGAAGTTCCACTCGTAAGCGCGGCCGTGGAAGGACAGAGACAAGGTTCTCTCGCCGTAAGTCTTGATGCTGGAGCCGTTGGCCGCTGTTGCTCCGTCTCCGCGGGGTCCAGCCACCCGATCTGCATAAGTTGCAGTGATGAAGCTCCTCTGGGCTCTGGTGTCCACGAGGAATTGCCGCCCGGAGCTCGCGTCTGTCAAATAAAGCAGCTTGTTCCGTTCGCCGAGAGTGGAAGCTGCTAACGACTCCCGGCCCGGCCGTTTCCCCACTTTTTGAAACTGCACGGCGGGATGCAGCTGTGCGCCTTCTCGGCGAAGCGTCGGTGGTAATAGCAGAGGCTGTCATCTCCCCTGGCTCGGGATCTCGCCGCCGCCGTCGTCGCTGGGGTGGGCTCTGCTGCCTCTGGCTCCACACTGCCCCCAGCCGCCGCGCCGAGGTCTGCCACTGCCACGGAGGTCTCTTGCTCGTCGCAGGCGTTGAGGAGCCGCTCCGCCTCCTGGGCCAGCTCGCGGAAGTCCTGCTGGTTCACACATCGTCTGCTGAACAGGGGACCTCTCGTGTGTGCTGGGAGGGTCCTCAGGAAAATATGCTTGAAGAGGAACGCGTCGTTGTCCGTCCCGATCATCTGTAGCATGTCCTCCATGAGGACAGTCGGCCTGCGTTCACCTCTGTCGCGCAGGTCCAGCAGCTGCCTGGCCCTTGCCTCGGGCAATGGCACGAAGATCCTGATGAGGGTGGCTTTCAGTGCGTCGTATTTGCCAGCAGCGGGCGGCTGCTGCACCAGGCTCCGCACACACCGAGCTGTGCGGCTGTCGAGTCTCGCGATGACATTATGAAACTTAATGTCGTCCGCTGATACTCCCCCAAGTAGGAAACGCGACTCCACGTGCTGGAACCATGAGTGCGGGTCATCGTGCCAAAACTCGGGGAGCTTAATCAGGCTTGCGCCCCTGCGGGCAATTCCCGGTGAATCCGGGTCTGAGCGGCTGTCTCCCGGTTCTTCCATGTCAATCACGAAGCTGTCTTCCAGCCTCGGCGTGCTCAGATTCATGTATAGGTCACCAGTGTAGGAGTCAAGAATTGACAAGACTGGGTGTCTTTCCAGAATTTCTTTGTTGACTTCTCATGAGGTTATCGATTGGTTGCGCTCCTCCAAGGTTGTGTGTCACCCCGGGATGACTCACACCATTGCTCAGCTACAAAGGACCTTCCAGTGGCCATCGTTGTGGAAGAACGTCAACAAGTTCATTTGAGCCCGTCCCCAGTGTGCTGCCTGTAAGTTGTCCTCTCCTCCCCCATTGGGCCTGTTACATCCCCTCCCCATCCACAGCAGACCCTGGTCCCACGTTGCCTTGGACTTTGTGACCGGTCATCCCCCCCTCTGCTGGTCACACCACCATCCTTACCATTGTGGATAAGTTTTTGAAGGCAGCTCACTTCATCCCTCTCCGGAAGCTCCCGGCGGCCAGGGAGACCGCTGATCTTCTCGTCCTGCACATGGTGCGCCTTCATGGCATCCCTGCGGACACTGTTTCAGACAGAGGCCCTCAGTTCATCTCCCAGGTTTGACGAGCGTTTTGCAAGGCTATTGGGGCCACTGTCAGCTTATCCTCTGGTGATCATCCAGAGTAATGGACAGTGTGAGCGCACTAACCAGGAACTGGAGGCAGCCCTGAGATGTGTCACGGCCTCCAACTCAGCATCATGGAGTTCTTACTTACCTTGGGTTGAGCATGCACACAATTCTGCAATTTCTACTGCCACGGGTCTCTCCCCTTTTGAAGTTTCTCTAGGTTACACCCCCCCCCCCTTGTTCCCAGAGGAGGAGGAGGTGATCGCTGTCCTGTCGGTCCAGACCCACATCAAGCGCTGTCGCCGGCTATGGAAGGCTACCAAGGCTGCTCTTCAGCGCACGGCGAGTCATAACACTGAGATCGCCAACCGCCGCAGGACTCCAGCCCTGCCCTGCCAGGTTGGTCAGCAGGTATGGTTGTCAACCAAAAACATCAACCTGAAGACTGAGTCTAAGAAGCTCTCTCAGTGCTTCATTGGCCCTTATACGATTACCCATATTGTCAGTCCAGTGGCTGTCCGTCTGGCTCTTCCCCCTTCTCTTTGTATCTGTCCACTTTCCATGTGTCTCAGGTGAAGCCGTTTGTCTCCAGCCCTCTGTGCCCCCCTCCCAAACCCCCGTCCCCATCGGTGATGGTTGATGGTGGTCCAGCGTACAAGGTCAGACGTATCCTGGATGTCTGACACAGGGGGCGTGGTATACAATATCTGGTGGACTGGGAGGGGTATGGTCTGGAGATGAGGTCCTGGGTGTGTTCCTCCTTCGTGATGGACCCACAACTCATCAGGGAGTTCCACTGGACGCACCCGGACAGGCTGGATTGGCCGCCAAGAGGCATCCCATGGGGGGGGGGGGGGGGGTACTGTGGTGATCTGTGCTGTGTGCCCTTTGCCCTAATTATTTCCACAGCTGCACACACACCTGCTCCTCCTAGTAAAGCAACCTTTATCAGGAGTGCTGCCCTGTAATCTGCACGGAGACGTCAACGCTCCTCCTGGGTGAAGAACTCCATGCTTGAGTCTTCCCCTTCCTTCTACCAGGGAGTTTCGCTTCCCTCATCTCTACAACCTTCTACTCATCACCTGGGAGCCTCATCTCCCCAACTCTACCGTAAGCATCTACTGAAAATTCTCCTTTGCACCTGCTTTCTCCTCTCCTTCCCTGTGCACCGGTGGACCTACCTCTGGGCGGACCTCCTTCTCCTCCTGGCGGCAGAGACGTCACTGCATTGGGACTCTGGTACTAGCGCAGGACAAGACATCGCTTCTGGGCCTAGACTACTCCTCGCATGCTGCAAGATCATCTCAGTATTCTTGCCATTCATCTGAAAACCAAAGAGCTAATCCACCTGTCTCTCTTCTCATTTCAGGGTTGCCAGACTCGTCCTGCTCTGCACGCTCTGGTCCTCACAGCCACACACACACACACACACACACACACACACACACACACACACACACACACACACACACACACACACACACACACACACACACACACACTTATTCAATAAAAGATCATTGTTGTATTTGAGCCTGTGTCTGCTTCTGGGTTTGTCTGAAATCATGTCAGTTGGGAACTTCACTTTTCTTTTTTCTTTTTTTTTTTTTTTTCAAACACCAGGCAACATACAATAAGAAAATGTGAAACATGTTCAGGTTCAGGTTCAGGTTACTTTATTTGTACCTGTAGGTAGATTTGATTTGCAGTCTGGTGACATCCATATTTACAAGCCACTAATTACATTCAACATAGACACAAACACAGGCACACATCATACAAAATAAGTAAATATAAAATATGTACAATATATTTTATAGCTTGTTCAACTCTTTGACAGCAGCAGGGATAAAGCTGTTTTTGTAGCGCTGGGTTTTGCTTTTTGGGACAGCAAACCTCCGTCTGGAGGGAAGAAGCTGAAAGTTGCAGTGCAAAGGGTGGGAGTCATCATTTAAAATCGAGTCAGCCATCCTCTGTACTTGTCTGGTGTACAGGGATGTCAGGCTCAGCTGTGACTCACCAAGCAAACGACTGGACCATCTAACTACCTGATCCAAGGATTTCCTCTGTTTCAGTTTTATCTGACCAAACCATGACATTAAAGAAAAGGATAAAACAGATTCAACAAAAGCCCGATAAAACATAGTCATTATGGTTCGGTCAATTTGGAAGCGTGCCAGTTTCCTCAAACAATGCAAATTTTGCTGACCCTTTTTGCACACCCTTTCACAGTTCACTTCAAAGTTTAATTTACTATCAATAATCGTCCCAAGATATTTGTACGATTGTACACATTCGGTGGTCTGGCCTTTGTATGGTGACTTTGTGCCTGGGAGTTTTCCTCCTAAAGTCAATAACCATATCTTTCGTTTTTGTTGTATTCAGCTGCAGGTAGGAATCCTCACACCAGTGAACAAAGTCATCAACTACTGGGCTGTGGCCACTCTCACCATCCTGGAGGAGACTGACAATGACTGAGTCATCAGCATACTTTATAATGTGTCTGTTGTCGTGTCTGCTCCGACACATGTTTGTGTACAGGATGAAGAGTAGTGGTGACAACACACACCCCTGAGGAGAGCCAGTAGAAGAGCACTTTAGGTCAGACAATGTGCCATTGACCCTTACTCTCTGCGTCCTGTTGGTTAACAAATCCAGAATCCAACCCACCAGATTATTGCTCAAATCAAATTGTTGCAGGAACCTTTCAACTAAAATATGAGGTTGGATTGTATTAAAGGCAGAAGAAAAGTCCACAAATAAAAGCCTGGAATGTGTCCCATTAAAATCCAGATGTTTAAAAAGCATGTTAAACATAGTGACAGTGGCATCCTCCACTCCTCTGTGAGGCCTATAGGCAAACTGCAGGGGATCCAATGCATGTTCAGTCTGCCTTAGGACCTCACATCTGACCAGTTTTTCAAAAATTTTCATTAAAATTGAAGTCAAAGCAACTGGTCTAAAGTCATTTACCGTTTTAGGACAGCTGGATTTTGGAACGGGAACAACCACGGCTTCTTTCCAGATCTTAGGCACATGTTGTGTCTGTAAGGACTTATTGAAAATGTAATGAAATATAGGACTCAGTTCATGTGCACAGGACTTTACCAGGCACCCACATATATTATCAGGGCCCTGACTTTTGTTCACTTTTACAGCGCAGAACTCCCTTTTAACATCCTGCATCTCAATGTTAAAGTGCTGATTGTCTTTGAGTTTCTGTTTCAAATCTTGGATTTCTGTACTGAAATCAAAGGAGTCAAAACGACCATAAAAACAATTTAGAGCATTAGCCAGCTCTGTGTCTGAACTAAAACCATCTAAAAACACACGATTACTGCGTTCTGTGCTCTGAAGGCCTGCAATAGTTTTCATACTGGCCCAGGCCGAACCAAGTTTATTTGCTGCCATCTTGCTTTCCAACTCTGATTTATAATTCTGTTTTGCTCTTAAAATTTCGGCCTTCAGCTCCTTAGTGGCAACCTGTAGCTCAGAAACAGACCCCTGTTTAAAGGCAAGAGCTTTCCTCTGTAAGCAGGATTTAACTGATTTAGTAACCCATGGTTTGTTGTTGGGATATATTTTGACACGTTTACGTGGAACAATCTTATTTTGACAGTAAGCCATGTATGAGCATGTGAGCTCAGCCAGAGAGTCCAAATCATCCCCGCAGGCCATTATGAACATCTCCCAGTCTGTACAGTCAAAGCATTCCTGGAGGCTGTGCTCTGAATCTTCTGTCCACACATCAATGTCTCTCATCTCCACCTTTTTTTTTTTTTTTTTGTTACTTATTTGTACCCGTAGGTAGATTTGGTTTGCAGTCTGGTGACAAGCCACCGGCTGCTGGTCGCTGCGTGCGCGAGCGCCCTAAACCTGCATGTTTTTTTAGGTATGCGGGAGGAAACCGGAGAAATCCCGGAGAAAACCCACGCAACACGGGGAGAACATGCAAACTCCACACAGCTCACTGTTGGTCGGGGGCTGGGATCGAACCCACGATCTCATGATCCCCGCGATCCCCCGGCCGAGGGTAAACTATGCTGCCACAGTGCTAAACCACTGCGCCACCTTGCCTCTTCTGAGAGCAGTTTTATATGTGGGCAGCAAATGTACACAGTTGTGATCTGAGGATCCTAAAGGAGGAAGGGGGAATGATTTATAGGCCCTCTCTATGGATCCATAGCACAGGTCCAATGTCTTTTTTCTCCTGGTTGGGCAGGAGACATACTGATGAAAGTTTTTAAGTGTCTTCTTTAAAGAAACATGGTTAAAATCCCCAAGAATGAAGTTTGGCGCCTCTGGAGATATTGACTGCAGCCGCTGGATCACATCAAAGATGGTTCTGGAGGCGGAGTCAGCGTCTGCCCTCTGATGAATGTACACGGTTGTGATGAAAATTTGGGGAAACTCGTGAGGCAAATAAAAGGGGCGTAGTGACACAGACAGCAGCTCCACATCGGGTGTACAGATGCGCTCTCTGACCGTGACAGATGTGCAGTACTGCTTATTAATGTATAAACATACTCCGCCCCCCTGACGTTTCCCCGTTACCTCTTCCTGCCGATCCGAGCGCAGCGGGGCTCCAAAGCCGTCAATCCACAGGTCTGCATCTTGGTCATGCGCAGTAAGCCAAGATTGAGTGAAAGCCATGACGCAGCAGTTCTTAAAATCCTTCTGGTAGCGTACATTTCCTTGAATTTCATCCACCTTGTTTCTCACAGACTGTGCATTCCCAAAAATTATCGAAGGAAGAGGAATGTTACCAAACTGACGTCTCCTAAGGCGCAATTTCACACCTCCACGTCTTCCACGCTTCCTTCTGCCGCCTCTCTTTTCACCGCTGTGTCCGTCTCTCAAAATAAAGTCCGGCAGTTGCAGCTTAGGCTCAATCACAGACGCTGCATCAGCTGTGTTTAAGCGTAGCAACACGTCCCTGGAATATTGTATTCTGCCCGCTATTCTGCTCGCCATGGAGCCGAACGCGTTTACTTCAGAGACAAAGAGCCACAGCACAGATAGCAGCAGTGCGAGAGAGGAGAGGAAATCCATGTTGTAGATACCAGGGAGCTCTTCGCCATATATTCCCACAAACACTCCAGGGCAGAAACGACACAGAGGATTTTATAAAAACGTATAATTGTACACAAAAGCACACACACACACACGCACTAATTCACCAGCTGGCGGTCGCTGCGTGCGCATGCGCCCAATGTTAACTATTAGACTTGGGGTTACAAAACTAAATCAAACAATTATCAAAAGTTACCCCCCCCCCCCCAGTCACTTTACAGACCCGGTGGGCGGACCACCCCTCGGACTTCCATCTGGTGGGTTCCACCTGGAGCACCTCCGCTTCTTGGCCTCAAGGGATAGACTGTGTCCATGTCTCCTCTTCTCCATGCGCCGCAGCTCATTTGGGTGTCGCCACGAGTCATCAGACAGCCTCATATAGTTATCTTCCTGGGCAGCAATCACTCGCAGCCGCCCCTGGTCATCACGCCATTTCCGTTTTTCATGCACTCCTCTCGACCAAGCCTCCTCCCTAGGCTGGACCTCGTCACCAACCCTCAGGGGAGCCTGACTCAGCTTTGTGTGCCCACCACGTCGTGACCAGCCTTGCCTTCCTGACCCGAGCCGCCCCGCCGCCCGGGTCCGAAGCCCTCCTTGAATATCAATGTTTGGTGCATCATAGAACGACGCCGGCTGGTCCTGCCCCGCTCTTTTTCATTCTGACACCAGCATCCATCCAGGGCGTTCCGCTGTGCCGTCCAGCAAACACATCCAGGGTTGCTTGGACACTGGCATCGGAACCCTCCCGTGCTAGGTCATCGCTACTCCAGTCCTCATCACCTCCCAAAACACCAAGCCAATCACTGTCCCAAACCACGTCATCCTCCACGTGCAGAGCAGATCGGTCCCATAATCCGCAGCCCAACCACTCTCTCCAGCACCCCTGGCGAGCTTAAACCCCAGGCCGTAAAACGTATCACATCCTAAAATGTTCGACCCAGAGGCAGTCACCACAAACTGGACGTTGGTCATCACCGCCGACTTGTATCTCGCCGTCAATTCCAGCACACCCACTACGGCCATCCTGCTTCATGCGGTAATGTGAGACCTGGCTTCTCACAGTGGGCCAGCTCAACACCGAGGCCATTGCTCCCATGTCCACCAACAACGGCACTTCCATGCCGTCCAGCTACACGTTGCAGAAAATGTGCCCATCTGTGCTCGGAGAGACGGTATGAACAACTGTAGGAGTCACGGCGGGGGAATCTGCTCCATGTCTTCGGTCCTCCCGCTCAAAGTTTTTTGCAGGCTCTGGAGAAGTGATGTAGAACACCACATTTGCCACACCACTTGCCTCTTGCCGGACACTCTCTTGCCTTGTATCAGTGCCTGGTGGACCCACAGTCATAACATCTTGGTGTTCCCGGGGCAGACCTAATTTTCACAGCGACAGCATACTGTTCTTCACTCATGCTGTCCTCGCTATCAGGATCCACAGCCAGCACCTTCAAATGTGGTTCTTCATCCCTTCATCCGCATGGTTCTCTCACCAAGCTTTTTTGATACCTTCTCCACTGCCTCAAACTGCTGTGCTATCTTGATAGCTGTGGGTAGTGTCAGGTTGCCTGGGAACATCAGGAGCCTTGAACGTACTGCAGAACAAAGAGCAGGCTCTGCCAGTTGGTCACGAACCATGTCTTCCTCCAGAGCCCCAAACTGGCACTCCCCCGCCAGCTGACGAATGTCTGCAACATAAAGCTGCATCAACTCTCCCGTCCGCTGGTGGGACTGCCTAAACTGTATTTGCCGGACTGTTACATTTTCCAGGGCACAAAAGTAGCGCGCCATTAGCTCCACCACATCTTCAAAAGTATCAGCCCCCCGTAATGTATTGAGGATCCTCTGACCCTCCATAACAAGATTATGAACCAAAATAGCCCTTACACGCAGTTTCTCAAGCTCACCGAGGTCTAGGGCCACCAGATAATTCCGGAAAGCCACGTACCACTTAGCCCAGGGTACGGACGGCTTTCCCGGGACATCCAAAAATGGCCAAAAAGCAGTGACAGCTCGCTCCATACCTTTTTACCACGTTGCCAATTGTTATGTCCATAATCTTATGTGTGCTTTCATTCTGCTCCTTTGTTTCTCTCGTTCTTCTCCATCTTCTCTTTTTTCATAAACCTAAAACCTTGGAAATGTTTCTTTTTCGTTGGAAGGCTCTACTCAGACTCCTGTTTTATGTGTCATCATATTTTACATCTAGAGCTGCTAGAAAACATTTCCTATCCATTGCTATTTAGAGACTGCCATTAAAAAAATCAGTGAAAAGTCTGACCATAGCAAAAGCAGAAGTGCTGAGCCGAGAGCTCAGC